>JAYESA010000010.1:123303110-123670610 GCA_036927795.1 Iris macrosiphon | reverse complement strand
TATTTGATGGCAAGTCCTTCCCCCGCTGGTTCATGAGTTACTTCGAGATTATAACAGGACACCTACCCCACAGCGATACTATCCTTACCAGACTCTTCGTCAGGGCATTAGCGCGGGTAGCTTTTTGCAGTCTCGAAGATAATTGTATCTCATCATTCAATAACCTCAAGCATCTGTTCCTCAACAGATTCTATGAGGCGAAAAATGATATGACGATGCCCTCTCTGATGGATGATGCCCAGGAAGAAAAGGGAAAAGACGCAAAATTACATCGAGCGGTTTTGACAAACAGCGGTAACGTTTCCCCTGGCGGATCCCGAGGCCATACTAATGGAGATGTGCCAAAAAAAACATGCTTTCGGCAGTCAGTCTCAGGATGCGTGATAGCCAGTTCAAAGACTGGACGATATTCATTATGTGCATTATCAACGCTGAAAAGAAGCTCAAAGACGCGTAGCACTTGGAAATCCATATCTCTACTGCTGAGGAAAAGGCCAACCGCTCTAGCAATAGCGGTAACTACAACCGCGATGCAAAAGAAAGCAAGCCACGGTCGCTAATATGATTAAACCCATCTTCGACATGCTCCAAGAGGCTCCAAAATCAAAGGAGACATATTCTTTCGAACAGGGTGATGTTAAACCCATCTTCGACATGCTGATACAGGAAGGTAAAACTTGCCTCCCCGACGTCAAACGTCAGCCAGAAGCAGAGGAGATGAACAACCCAAAGTACTGTCACTTCCACCGGTACGTTCACCACCCGACGCAGGAGTGTTACACCTTGAAGCAGTACCCAATGGCTGATCGATACCAAGGCTCTTTCCCTGGATTTTGATGATGTAACAATTATCGCTAACATGGTGTCCCTCCAGTTCGGCAACTTTCTACCGTCAGAAGCCCAGGACCGAGTCACACCGATCCCAAAGGAAACAATGGAGGTATTTAATCTTCCCCCAGCTCGCAACCAAGCAGCTAGGCTGACACCTCTTGCTACCCCTCGGGGCGAGATCATGTGGGTCCACCCGGATCTGGTCCCAGACATGACGTAGCAAGCAGCGCCTTCCGCCGTCAAACCTAAAACACAAAAAAACTAAGTCCTGCCACATGGTTTCTCCCACCGCTGATGTCACTACCACATTTTCTAGGAGAGGGTATTTTAGTCATTTCATAATTAATTAAATATTGTGCATGTGAATAATTATTTATTGTATTATTTAATTATTGTTAGATGTTAGTATATTATTTTGGACTTGTGTTAGTGGACCTAACTAGTTTAGTTTACTTATGGACTAATATTTATAATTAGTTAGAATTGAGCCCAATTAGAAGTCCATTGATTAGGAGGATGATTAATTTAATTAAACCATTAGACTAGAACCTTTCCTCCTTAATTATTTCTTCATGAGAGGCCCAAAGGGGTATAATGGACATTACATAGTACCTTGAGGAAGGGGCAAGGGGGTCTGGCCTACTTAAAGAGGGAGAAAAAGTTTTTCTCTCCTTTTTTCATTTTAAATCTAGATCTAGAATTTCCCTCAACCAAATTCCTTTATTTTTACATCATTTTTCTACCAAATTTTATCATAATTCTATCCTAAATCACCATTAGAGGCTAGTGGAGCAAGGATCTAGAAGGAGGAAGCAAGGATCTACAAAGAGGAGCAAGGATCTACAAGTTGGAGACCAATTTCATCACATTTGGAGGTTGTATTAGGAATCCATCTTCCAATAGGTATAATTTAGTTTTTTTCCTTTATGTAGGTTTTAAATCTGAGAATTAATCATGAAAAATCAATCCATATACATAGGCTACCATAGGATTTGGAATTGAGTTCATAGGAGGCCTATTGAGAAAGTTATGGTACTTTTTGTGTCAATTTTGGAAGAATTCCGAGATTGACACTTGTTGTATTTGTCAATTGGTCCTATAGATTAAATTGACATGTGTTTATGTGTTTGTGACTAGTGTCGTATCCATAATTAGGTACATATAGGTCGTATCCTAACAAATTGTTGATACGTGTTGATTTGGGAGTTTTTTCTGACACGGGACTTTATCTATGTCATATTTTGACACGGACACGTAGATATATGTTTAACCCTTCATATTGTTCATAAATAATATACTAGACTTGTTCGTGTCCTTTGGGGAATGTTTGCTTGTGTGGTGGACTTGTGTCGCAAGCGTATCATAGATCTAGTGTGATACGGGTGCGATGCACTCCACGTGTTTGTTGTATTTTATTTCTAGATCCAATTTCTATTTGTTCTTAGCTATTAAAGTAGATGTATTCATATGCTTATATATATATATATATATATATATATATATATATATATATATATATATATATATATATATATATATATATATATATATATATTATTATGTATACACATGTATTTATATGTGCTAGTGTATCATATATCTATATACCGATGTGTTATATATATATATATATATATATATATATATATGTGTGTGTGTGTGTGTGTGTGTGTGTGTGTGTGTGTGTGTGTACGTGTATGTGATGCTATGTATACATATGTATGGTATACTATATCTAAAGGTTCATAGGTGAACACACACACACACACACACACACATATATATATATATATGTGTGTGTGTATGTGTGTGTGTGTGTGTGTGTGTGTGTGTGTGTGTGTATAAATATATATATATGTGTATGTGATTATATATATATATATATATATATTAGATAAGAGAGGGTATGTGTCACGACCCGCACCCAGTTTAGGGGCACGAGTGCGTGGGTACGTCCAGCCTACGCCGCAGCATCGGCGGTAGAACGCTGTCTAGGTCATGTAACTATCTAATTAAACTCACGTGAATATCCAACTCCATAAGGAGACGTGGATATCTTAAAATAATGTTAGAAATACTCAATCACATAAACTAAAGCACGATGAGATATCAAGGCAAGCAAGAAATACAAGACAAGTCTAACGATAAAATAATCATACCTGCAATCATTAACTTTCAATCCTCAAGTGTGTCAGAAACCAGTCTACTAAGGTCACAGTCTGGAAAAATATTTTCCAGTCAGAAAGGAGCAAAGTACATCTCTAAATAGCAGTTCTATATTAATGATATAAACTATGTAGCAGTTCTAGATGGAAATATACGAGAAGCATGTATAGGTACGAGAAATAAAAGAAATACTGGAAATACTGTAAGTAAATGCAGGAGAAGAAATAATATGTCCATGAGCAAGAACCTATGACTAAGTGTATGAGTACTAGCTTTAACATGTGATCGGCTTGGGAACTTGATCAAGCTGGTTACATGTGATTAGCTATGATTCTTATAAGGTCAGGCTAACCGTTGGTTAGCTATGATGCATATAGAGGTCAGGCTAATCACACGTAACAGCTATGAAGCATGTAAATGGTCAGGCCGCACCCGACGTGAGATGTGGAGTGAGCTATGATGCATGTAAAGTTGGGTATGATCACATATCTACACTAAAATACTCCCCACCCCCGACTGGTATAGTAGATCCAATCATGGTACACTATGGCACGGGATTCCCTAGGGAGGTAGCAAATCTCCCCGGGAATCAGTGTCTGTACATGCACAAGATAACAAAGAAACAAGTCTTGTACAAGCTACACCATGAATAAGGAATAACATCTCATGACGAGATCCGTGTATACCAATCCGTGTAACCAACGTGTCAAGAGCATGTATATCTACACTAGATACAGTGAACATAGGAGATATCATAAATTAGAAACTAATCAGAGAATGTACTCGCCTTGGGTCCTTAGCTGTCAATACCAATGTCCTGTCCCAGAGTATCGTTTGGAGAATCCGACAGTCCTATAAACATATAATAATATCACTTGTATCAGATGCTACACTAACACACAATAGAAATACATTGGCCTCAGGGCTATGCCAGGCATGGCTCTAGTCAACTAGGGTCATCTAGTAGGGATACGTATATAATACACATTTACACTCAGAGTATATACCAATAAAAATGTATATAATATATATATAAGTGTCTCTTAGTAATAGTACAAAATACGTATATGTATATATACACTAAATAGATGTATATAAATATATATATCTATATACCAAAATACATATTTGTATATATATATATATATATATCAATCAAATATTTTTATATATGTATATTAACAAATCAAAGAATATACATAATGCTACACTTCTCAAGGTGATCCCAAATGAAGTAGCAGTTAGTTCCAATGAGTCCGGAGCAGTCCAAATAGCTAAAAACTATATAAAGAAGTTCAAGATCGGAGTTCGGCACGAAAATCGGGATAAGGATACCAGGCTAATAGGGGAAAGGGTCGTTTATTTGTAATTAAGGTAACACCTTAATTTATGAAAATCATTTCAAAATTATTTTGAATAATAATTACAAGTAAAAGTTTATTTATAAAAATCTAGAATTTATGTAAAGGCCAATATATTTTTTGTCTATAGTAAATTCAGTTACTAGTCCAAATAACCAATTTTGAACAAATTTATTATTGTAACTATTCCTTAATTAATAATATAAACCAGAAATTATTATTTTTACATAGTCAAAACCCTTATATTTATTACATAAAAATAAACTAATTACATAAAATTACTGCACTAATTATATTTAATTACTAAACTAATTACATATAAACTAATTGATTAATTAACTACTGATTAAGAATAATTAACTACTGATTAATAAATAATTAACTAAACTAAACTAATATAAATTAACTAATTAATCTATTATATTAACTAACTGATTAAAACACCCGTAACCTAACCCATAGGAACAGAAGAAAGGGAAAGAGAAAGAGGGGCTCACGGGGGTTTTCCGGCGTCGGCGCGGTGGGGTCTCGCCGGGGTCGGGCCGGCAAGGCGTCGGCGGATCTGCTCGGTCTGCTGTGGCGGGTGCTCGGCTCGAGGTGGCGGCGGATCTGCTCGAGGCGGCGGGTGTTCTCGTCCCGAGGAGGGGGTCGGCGGAGCTCGTATCGAGGAGGCGGCTGTCGAACTTGGCGGTGGCAGCGGAAACTCGAGAGCGGCGGCGTCGGCTCCGGATCTGCTGTGGCGGCGGTGGTCGAAGCTCGGGAGCGGTGGCCACGGCTCGATGGATCTGAGGCGGCGGCGGATCTTCGAGCTCGACGCGGCAGAAGGAGCTCGACGACGACGGTTAGGTCGAAGTTAGGGTTAGGGTTTTGAATTTGCTGTGTCGGGGTGGATCGTGTCCGAGGCTGGACACGATGGTGGTGTTGTGGTATTGGGGGTGGACGTGTCCGGGTGTTGGACACAGAAATGATGTACTAGTAGGGATATGTCCAGATGGTGGACACGAGGATGATGTTTGCTGTGGTGGAGGTGGATGTGTCCGGGTGTGTCGGACACGAAAATCTGGTTGTAATGTTGTAAATCTGGACACAGGAAATGAATGGATACGGTGGGACACCCGGGGTCGAACCCGAGGCCAACACGGCTGACACGGTAATGCTGGACACACGGACACGAGCACACAAAATGGTGGTGGTTGTTGGCTTGTGGGAATTTGTGAGGGCTAGCTAGGATTTCTTGGGAATGGTGATGAGAGACTTTAAATAGGGAAAGAGGGTGTGGGATGAAGGGTGAGGATTGGCCCAATAATGAATGGCCAAGATTATACATGAATAAGTTCTTCATGTGGTAATGAGGGTGTGTTGGCTAGTTAATGGGAAATGGCAAACTTGTAAAATTTTAAAAAGAAAAGATTATAATTTCAGAAAATATTTTAGGAAAGCTAACTGATTCCCAATTAGCTACTAATTAATCCATATTGCAAAATCTTAGAAAGTATGAAATTTATTTATTTACTATCCCAATAAATATAAAATTTATTATATTTTATCAACTAGTCCTTCAAATAAATTTTTTTTGTTTAAAACAATAATTTCATGATTTCAAGCCAATAAATATTCGAAGCTATAGTATTATATTTACATCATTATTTATCTATTTATTTTATAAGAAAGTGACATTTAGGAAAAATGATTTTGATAAAAGATTTTAAATCACCTTCTAAAATCAAACATTGTTCAAAAATCTAATACTAAAAATTCAAGGAGAAAATAATTTATAAGCTTGATATTTAAAATAAATTAAAAATCTAATTATTTCGGAAATTTGGAAATCGGAGGTTACAAGTCTACCCACCTTAGAAAAAAAAATTTCTCGAAATTTAAGGTCCTCAATAATTGCATTTACACATTGTATTGTTTCCATCAAAATTTAAATTTCAAACCAAATAATCATGAAGTAATTCCATATTGCTATTTCACAACCTTTCAAAAAATTTATAACATCATATTCCTGAAAATCTTCAAGTTTAAAATCAAATTCAAATTTTTCTCATAATCTCCTCCAAAATTTAAGTTCGTATCTAAATACTCAAGGATTTTAATATCCAATCCTCCAATTGAAATCCAAATCAATGCATATTTATAAAAATCGTATCCCAAAATTTAAATTTTAACCACTAATCCATCAATCATCTTACTCCTCTAACTCCAATTTAATTGATGCTTATTCAAATCTAAATTCTCCTCCGAGAATTGAATTCGACACCATTCCATTAACGATTTTATTTCCGAATTTTCTTTTTCCTCAAATACTCAACGATGCGATACTTTCAGAATCTTCAATGCAACATTCATAATATAAAATATAAAATTTCTATCTTGCAATCAATTAGATATAATGATAATCTCTCAAATTTTTTTAAATTTTAATAATCAATTTAATCATATCAAGACCTTCCTAAAATTAATAAATCCTCAATTTTGCCCTGTGAATTTCTTAGCTCTCCATTTAAGTTAATGTTTATCCTCGAATTTCAATCATACCTCAATTTTTGTAAAATCAATGATCCATCAACTCTGTTATAACAACCCCTAAATTCTTTATTTAAATTAATGCTCATCCACAATTTAATCATCTTGTCCCTTTTTGTCAGTCATAACCTTGTCATAGATCCTTGTTATGGTCAAAACCCCAATGATCATGGTTTAAGAAAATTCTACCCACAGCCATGCAATCTAAGAAAAATATATAGGTCATGTACCTTTTGTCATGGTATTTCAGTCTCTGTTGGGGTGTACTACTAGTTATATTCTAACAAGAAAATCATAAATATGAACTACAGCACTAGGGAAATCAATCAATCAAGAGACGGGAACATTAGGAAAAAGAAGAATCTGCTAACATATTTCTTGCGGTATCTGCTATCTCTAACAAACACTTAACTCTAGCACATTCACTAACTAATTCCTATTCCTGTACACTGGTACCCCTATCAACTAATCACTAATCCACAAGATCCATGAATATATCTGTATTGCACACACCTGTCTATTACTGCCAAAATCTGATGCCAAGAATCTCTAATATAACCATGATTCAATAATGCATCCAAGTCGATACCTCTATCTCTTTAGTACCATACCCTCTGTCAGTTCCCGTTCCTACTACAATTGTTCATACTAGTCGTTCTTATCACTCAAATATACGTCAAGTGCAACACCATACTAAATATTGCTCTTTCCAATACAATTTTAGATGGACACCCAAGTCAGTCTGCGGTGCCATCTCAATCATGCTCAAGTCACCAGATCCTTACACATGTATATCATCTACTCATATATTAATATTCGTATCTCTCATCTACCCTAAAATTAATCCTCAAAATAATCATTAAGGTTTAACTTCTCGATCAACTTAAAATAAATTACATATACCTCCTCAAAGTCAGATTCTCAACATCGAAATAAAAATTTTAATCACTTCTAAAATCTTTGTAGCCTTGACCATTTTTATTGAATCAATATTTGAAATCCTCAAAAAATTTTAATGACATAATCTCAACTCCTCAATAATTCTTAAAATAAAATTTTATTTCCACTTTTTAATTTATAACTCCACAAATGTACATATCAGTGCTCACGGTCTCTGATACTCAAGGTGTACTCAATGCATCTAGTGTCTATAACTGTGTACTAAAATTGTACTGCCTGAATCACTTGCACCATTATCTCCAATGATCAAAGTTATCATCACCTGTAATTTCTTTCATGATTTCAATTTATGTCAACTGGTATATCATTTAATTATCATCACACAGAGTGCTTACTGTTATTATCATCATTCTCGACAAATCCTCATTATAGAATCATTAGTACCCTTGGTATGATATCGCAAGCTTCATTATTGTATCATCTCCTCAAACTTATTAGAACCCATGATTAGCTGTACCTTTTATAACACTCATATTTCTTATTCTCATGGGCAAGTATATGGTTCCTTATCTCGATTATTGTGTAGGTATTTCCCTGTAATCTTTTACAGCCTGTTAAACTAATCTGTGATACGCTTCACCACTTTCATTACAAATTTCGATATTTCTCTACTCATGATACCTCATTATAACTCCTCATGCATATAAATTTCTTTACCTTTAACACGCCCGATATCAATCATCCGATTGAACGTTATGCTCCATTAATCCTTAACACAATTCCTTGATACCTAATTGTTTACATAGATCACTCAATTACATAATCATGATTATCCAGGATGGGTAATTGGCTCTGATACTAACTCTGAGAACTATCACTGATACTCTATGCTCTCCTCCTACTCTCAGTCTCTAATGACACTTCTCCTAGAACCATTGTTACAAGGTACTATGCTATGGGTATCTCTAGATTAAAGCCTACTGCTCACATGTCCAACTAAGAAACACTTACAACTCACTAACAACACTCAACCAATACTAACACTCAAGACACAGCCATAATTACAAGTCACTAATTATCATACTTAATAAGGAATCCTCAAGGATAGGAGCTCAAAAAGTCTGGTTTGAGGACTGAAGGTGTTTCTACTGCTAGCAACCAAAAGAACGATGGAATAAAGTCTTGTATAACAGAAATAGATAAGTGTTGAGATGATACTTTAAGAACAAATTTTAAGACACAACATGATAATCATACACGTCGGTCAGAAATTATGACGCTGAGAATCCTCGCCATGCCAGTAAGCATAGGTGCGATAAACGACAGGTTCCATAACTAAAGTACGCAACCCTACAGTCATGTCATCTAGAATCTTCGCTAACCGGTACGGCTACGATAACTCTAGGTTCCATAACCCAAGCAGACGTTTTACCTTTCTTACTGTTCTCATCCATATATGTCATCAGATGATATCATAAAATTTAGTCGATAAAATTCATCTCGGCATGAAATCAACTCTACAATGAAACCAAGATTCTAATTTTAATAATTGATCAACAATAATCAATTTCAATATCAATGAGTGAGGACGGACGGAAATAAGGTGAAGGATTCAAAATTAGAAATTATAATAAGATTCTCAAGGGGTCGTCCCAGGAATCTCTCAAGAATTTGTGATTGAGTATCCCCTCTCATCCTAGTATCCTAGGTCCTATATTCTATAGCAGGCACGTAGTAGTACAACTATGATGTCGTACTACTACGACATCGCACAACTAGCGAAGTCTGACCTGCATGGGCCACCACTAAAAATGTGTCATGACCCGCACCCAGTTTAGGGGCACGAGTGCGTGGGTACGTCCAGCCTACGCCGCAGCATCGGCGGTAGAACGCTGTCTAGGTCATGTAACTATCTAATCAAACTCACGTGAATACCCAACTCCATAAGGAGACGTGGATATCTTAAAATAATGTTAGAAATACTCAATCACATAAACTAAAGCACGATGAGATATCAAGGCAAGCAAGAAATACAAGACAAGTCTAACGACAAAATAATCATACCTACAATCATTAACTTCCAATCCTCAAGTGTGTCAGAAACCAGTCTACTAAGGTCACAGTCTGGAAAAATATTTTCCAGTCAGGAAGGAGCAAAGTACATCTCTAAATAGCAGTTCTATATTAATGATATAAACTATGTAGCAGTTCTAGATGGAAATATACGAGAAGCATGTATAGGTACGAAAAATAAAAGAAATATTGGAAATACTGTAAGTAAATGCAGGAGAAGAAACAATATGTCCATGAGCAAGAACCTATGACTAAGTGTATGAGTACTAGCTTTAACATGTGATCGGCTTGGGAACTTGATCAGGCTGGTTACATGTGATTAGCTATGATTCTTGTAAGGTTAGGCTAACCGTTGGTTAGCTATGATGCATGTAGAGGTCAGGCTAATCACACGTAACAGCTATGAAGCATGTAAATGGTCAGGCCGCACCCGACGTGAGATGTGGGATGAGCTATGATGCATGTAAAGTTGGGTATGATCACATATCTA
Source organism: Iris macrosiphon (assembly GCA_036927795.1). Taxonomy (NCBI): domain Eukaryota; kingdom Viridiplantae; phylum Streptophyta; class Magnoliopsida; order Asparagales; family Iridaceae; genus Iris; species Iris macrosiphon. The sequence continues at coordinate 123,660,260 of JAYESA010000010.1, read as the reverse complement.
CACTAAAATACTCCCCACCCCCGACTGGTATAGTAGATCCAATCATGGTACGCTATGGCACGGGATTCCCTAGGGAGGTAGCAAATCTCCCCGGGAATCAGTGTCTGTACATGCACAAGATAACAAGAAAACAAGTCTTGTACAAGCTACACCATGAATAAGGAATAATATCTCATGACGAGATCCGTGTATACCAATCCGTGTAACCAACGTGTCAAAAGCATGTATATCTACACTAGATACAGTGAACATAGGAGATATCATAAATTAGAAACTAATCAGAGAATGTACTCGCCTTGGGTCCTTAGCTGTCAATACCAATGTCCTGTCCCAGAGTATCGTCTGGAGAATCCGACAGTCCTATAAACATATAATAATATCACTTGTATCAGATGCTACACTAACACACAATAGAAATATACTGGCCTCAGGGCTATGCCAGGCATGGCTCTAGTCAACTAGGGTCATCTAGTAGGGATACGTATATAATACACATTTACACTCAGAGTATATACCAATAAAAATATATATAATATATATATAAGTGTCTCTTAGTAATAGTATAAAATACGTATACGTATATATACACAAAATAGATGTATATAAATATATATATCTATATACCAAAATATATATTTGTATATATATATATATATCAATCAAATATTTTTATATATGTATATTAACAAATCAAAGAATGTACATAATGCCACACTTCTCAAGGTGATCCCAAATGAAGTAGCAGTTAGTTCCAATAAGTCCAGAGCAGTCCAAATAGCTAGAAACTATATAAAGAAGTTCAAGATCAAAGTTTGGCACGAAAATCGGGATAAGGATACCAGGCTAATAGGTAAAAGGGTCGTTTGTTTGTAATTAAGGTAACACCTTAATTTATGAAAATCATTTCAAAATTATTTTGAACAATAATTACAAGTAAAAGTTTATTTATAAAAATCTAGAATTTATGTAAAAGCCAATATATTTTTTGTCTATAGTAAATTCAGTTACTAGTCCAAATAACCAATTTTGAACAAATTTATTATTGTAACTATTCCTTAATTAATAATATAAACCAGAAATTATTATTTTTACATAGTCAAAACCCTTATATTTATTACATAAAAATAAACTAATTACATAAAATTACTAAACTAATTATATTTAATTACTAAACTAATTATATATAAACTAATTGATTAATTAACTTCTGATTAAGAATAATTAACTACTGATTAATAAATAATTAACTAAACTAAACTAATATAAATTAACTAATTAATCTATTATATTAAGTAACTGATTAAAACACCCGTAACCTAACCCATAGGAACAGAAGAAAGGGAAAGAGAAAGAGGGGCTCACGGGGGTTTTTCGGCGTCGGCACGGTGGGGTCTCGCCGGGGTCGGGCCGGCAAGGCGTCGGCGGATCAGCTCGGTCTGCTGTGGCGGGTGCTCGGCTCGAGGCGGCGGCAGATCTGCTCGAGGCGGCGGGTGTTCTCGTCCCGAGGAGGGGGTCGGCGGAGCTCGTATCGAGGAGGCGGCTGTCGAACTCGGCGGTGGCAGCGAAAACTCGAGAGCGGCGGCGTCGGCTTCGAATCTGCTGTGGCGGCGGCGGTCGAAGCTCGGGAGCGGCGGCCACGGCTCGACGGATCTGAGGCGGCGGCGGATCTTCAAGCTCGACGCGGCGGAAGGAGCTCGACGACGACGGTTAGGTCGAAGTTAGGGTTAGGGTTTTGAATTTGCTGTGTCGGGGTGGATCGTGTCCGAGGCTGGACACGATGGTGGTGTTGTGGTATTGGGGGTGGACGTGTCCAGGTGTTGGACACAGAAATGATGTACTGGTAGGGATGTGTCTAGATGGTAGACACGAGGATAATGTTTGCTGTGGTGGAGGTGGATGTGTCCGGGTGTGTCGGACACAAAAATCTGATTGTAATGTTGTAAATCTAGACACAGGAAATGAATGGATACGGTGGAACACCCGGGGTCGGACCCGAGGCCAACATGGCTGACACGGTAATGCTGGACACACGGACACGAGCACACAAAATGGTGGTAGTTGTTGGCTTGTGGGAATTTGTGAGGGCTAGCTAGGGTTTCTTGGGAATGGTGATGAGAGACTTTAAATAGGGAAAGAGGGTGTGGGATGAAGGGTAAGGATTGGCCCAATAATGAATGGCCAAGATTATACATGAATAAGTTCTTCATGTGGGAATGAGGGTGTATTGGCTAGTTAATGGGAAATGGCAAACTTGTAAAATTTTAAAAAGAAAAGATATAATTTCAGAAAATATTTTAGGAAAGCTAACTGATTCCCAATTAGCTACTAATTAATCCATATTGCAAAATCTTAGAAAGTATGAAATTTATTTATTTACTATCCCAATAAATATAAAATTTATTATATTTTATCAACTAGTCCTTCAAATAATTTTTTTTTATTTAAAACAATAATTTTATGATTTCAAGCCAATAAATATTCGAAGCTATAGTATTATATTTACATCATTATTTATCTATTTATTTTATAAGAAAGCGACATTTACGAAAAATGATTTTGATAAAAGATTTTAAATCACCTTCTAAAATCAAACATTGTTCGAAAATCTAATACTAAAAATTCAAGGAGAAAATAATTTATAAGCTTGATATTTAGAATAAATTAAAAATCTAATTATTTCGGAAATTTAGAAATCGGAGGTTACAGTATGCATATATATATAGTTGATATATATATTGGTGTATATATGTATGTGAGTTGTAGTGTGTGTGTGTACAATAGAGGGGGGGATGAGACTCGACAGGGAGCAGCATTTCAGAAGTAGCAGCAGCGGCTTATCGAAGCAGCTGCAGTAGCCGCAATAGCTTGCAACAACAGCAGCAGCAGCAGCGGCTTATAGAAGCAGCTGCAGTAGCCGCATCATCTTGCAACAACAGCAGCCGCAGCTTCCAGCAGCAGTAGTAGCCGCAGCTTGCAGAAGCAGTTGTAGTAGCAGCAGCATTTTCGAGAGGCAGTAACAGTGAGGGAAGATCAGTTGGTTAGTGTTAGGATGTAGCTAGATATTTAGTAAGTTAAATATTGTTAGCTAATAGTTATTGTTAGTTAATTAGCTAGTAGTTAGTTAGTATCTACCTCTTATGGATATCTGTAAGTTAAATATATATGTATGTGTGTGTATATATATATATATATATATATATATATATATATATATATGTGTGTGTGTGTGTGTGTATATTAGTTGTATTGATAACATGAGAGTTAGTACTTAATTCATATGGGTAAATACTAGTGGTTGATATTAGAGTATACTAAATATTATATTAGAATGTTAGTTATATACTAGATATCATATTTACCTTGAGATACCAAGGTAAATGCCAAGGTATTAAGGATATATAAGGTATTTGGATTTGGGTACTGTAAACACCCAGATTTTTCAGAATATTTTAATATTAATTTTCCCAATTATCCGGTATTTTCTGGAATTTGAGACTAAGGAATTTGTGATTAAGTGATTTATAATGGATGATAAGTAAAATTAAAATATTATAGAAATCTCATTTATGGTGTAAAATAGAAAACCGGACATAGGGTAATTTTTTGCGAATTTATTGGACTCCAGAATCATTTTTAAAGCCCTAGAAACTATTGAAGAATTAAACCGAATTAAACCCGTGCCAAACGTCCAACATCACTAGGAGAGCCGAAGCCCAAGCCCAAGGAGCATTGACCCAGCCCAAATCCTAGGTTAAACCCCAGTCCAAATCCTACACGTATAAATATACAATTATATTTCTTTTTCCTTTTTCTAGGTTAAACCAAAAGTCCCAAAGCAAAACCTAGATTTTTATTCCAGCCGACACCCCCTTTTCCCATTACTGTACATACTTTCTTTTTCTTCTTCCTTTATTCTTCTTCTTCATCCTTTCTTCTTCATTCTGAAGAAACACTCCGGCTGGCCACTGTGCTTCCCCGACCCCGGCCTGTACTCCCCCGACCGCTCCGGCGACTGATCGCTCCGGCCGAGCGCCGGCCAAGCCGCTCCGGCCCTCCTTGGCTGTCCCTGACCGACCGGTGCAGTGCCCCCGACCACGACGGTGCGGCTCCGGCTGTGCACCACCTCCCCCCGCTCCAACTCCGTTCCACCCCCGTCCGGCGGCTGACCTCGCTCCGGCCGGCCAGCACTCCGCCGACCCGCTATGCGGTTCACTCCGGTCCTGACCCAGCGGTTCACTCCGGTCCCGACAGTACAGTTCCCCCTGACCCACAGCGGTCCGCCTGCACCCGACTCCCGTGTGGCCTCCCTCGTTCGGCCATCTCCACCGGCCACTGGCGAGCCGGTCGACTTCACCCCCGCAGCAGCCCGTCGACCTCCCCGTCCAGAATTCCCCTTCGACGACTCCGGCCCGAACCCCTCCGACGAGCAGCAGCGGCACAGCCGACCTCGCCGCTGCCACCCATCTCCGCCGCTGCCGCCCGCGAGCACCGCCCCGATCGCCTCGTCAGTCGTCCGCTGCCCTAGCACAGACACAGCCTTTCTCGGACACGAACAGCACAGCAGACACGACCAGGACGCAGCTCGCGTTAAGTTGACACTCGGACACGTGAAAATTAGCCTTCTCGGAGCCATGTTCAGGTAACGTTTCCACTCACCTTGTAACCCTATTTTTTATTCTGTCAGTTGCGTCGCGTAGACTGTATGACCCTCTCGGTGCCCGTACAACCCGCTTGGTGCATCGCGTCTTGTGGTGATCGCACACCGCGATCCAAAAATAGGAAAATCAACGCCCTGATTCACCCTGGAACTGAGTGCGCCCCGCCAAACGGGATAACTTGGTCGCATGCGGACTTTACCGAAATATGCGCGACGTTGATACGGTCGTGTGGGATTTCGCAGAAGTGGATTCGGATGTGCGTGCACACCGGAATCAACGCGTATCCGCCGACAATGCCCCGTATCCGTCTATTCTGGAATACGCTATAACTTTGTGTACACACATCGGATCGAGACGAAACTTGCGCCATAGAACTCGTAGCAATACGCTGGTCCTGTGACCCAAGTTTGGTTCGATTCTGAGAACGTTGACAAAATCGCATATCGTGGGCCCCACAGGCTCTACTTGACGGGCAATTTTGTGATCGGCTCATCGGAATCCAATTCTGAAAGTTCCGTTGGGTTCGTATCATCGTTCCTGACTTATAGACACTAAGTTTGAGAAATTTGGAGACCTTTGACCCTAACACGCTTTTCGGTGCAAAGTGGCCCACATATGGACCCTACTTTGGCCCGAAAATGTCATTTTTGCTCCTGTGTCCAAATTGGACTTAAGGACAGGCTTTTCTAGCTATTTGATATCTTCTGAGATGGTTGGTGATGTTTATTACACTTTTGGAGTAGTACCCACAGGATCCACCGATACCGGGACGACTGATGATATTCAAACATCAGGCAAGTGTACCTTGCCAGCTTTGCAGTCTTTATATATATTTTTCTTGTTTTATTTATATTGTTGTGCATGCTTAACCTAGGATCGTGTGACGTACTTAGCGTCCGATTATTAGTCTGGTGCCAACACTGTACGCAGTGTTGGGTACTGTCATCTAGAGATGGACATTCGTGACACTTTATATTCTCGTACTTGTCTTATCAAGTACCATACGACCCAGGACACTTGACATAATTTATGAGACAGGATCTTCCGAGATATTCGGGGTGATTCTGTATAGGATACAGGACTTGACAGAGATACTATATTCATAGATACTTATGACTTGTTGCATTAGCTATGATCCCGCTTGACATGGACATGAGACGTTATGGTTATGATATGCGTGGTTACATTGGGTGGAGAGAGACACACAGGCTACAGGCTGTTTTCTATATATATCTACTACTATTGTGAGGCCGTAGACTCTCGTAGCAGAGCTAGGCACATTACGTGTTATCACCGCTACCGGCTCCCCGACACAGAGCTTGTAGTGGCTCAGCCTGAGTACTCGTGCTGCTCTCACTTGTATTTTACTTAGATGGTTACTTACTTGCCCTATTTATTCCATTTATTTTCTGCACTGCATTTATTTTGGCATGAGCTTTCTTGTACCTTGCTATGTCCCCTGAGGACCTAGATCCGGATTATGTCCCCAGGATTTGAGGACGAGATCTATCCCGAGGTATACGGGACCGCAGCAGAAGCTGATCCAGGAGCTGTACCGCTATCCGAGGATGAGGTGTTAGCCGAAGAATTTTCCTGAGCATCCATGTTTCATGCTAAGTAGTTATTTATTTATTTCAGTCATTTATATTCTGGTCTGTTGAACCATTGTATCAGATATTTATCGGGTTGTTCCCCGAAGCACTTTGTTGAGACTGGTTGATGATTTACATTTCTTATATTCTGTGGATCATATTTATATCTTGTGTGGATGAGATTAGTTGTGCCATGTTGTCATAGACTTATTTTATAGCTTAAGTATGCCCTGATGGATCCATTAAATTAGGTTTGTCCATCGGTGCGTACTGCTGGCCATTGCCATGCGTCCGATCCTACGGTATTTTGGGACTGGGGCGTTACATGGTTTTTGTGGTGGCCCATGCAGGTCTACGACTAAATTGTTCGATTTTAACTTAGGGATCGAGCAAGCCTGCAAATAGGATTAGAGTATAGGATCTCATCCACAACTGACTATGGCTTCTCCTCCTCCTCCTTCCAATCTATTCCGTTGAAAAATTGCATCCTGCTTGATTCATGTGCCTTCTCATTAGTTTCTTGATTGTATCTTTATTCTATAATATAGAAGTCCCTGTTGATAGAATGATAGGTAGGGTAACCTTCCTACTAAAAGTATAGCTAGGATATTGACACACCCCTAAGTAGAACGCTTAATGAACCCTAGTGTCCCTTACCTATAGAATAATTTACCATTATTTCTTGTTATAGTCATGAATGACCTAAGAGTAGTATAGGCACTGCTAAGAGCTAGTTAGAGATTGGACCCTAATGTTTGACCCTAGTGGTTGACCCCAGTTTTGAGGAACCAATAGAAATCTGAGATCGAATGTTAGAACAGAACCTAGTGTGCATAGTGAGATAGTGTTAGGATATAGGTTCTTGTCGTGATATTAGCAGACGGTACCTCAGGAAGCCCAGAGCAACGAGTATGACATTCCCCATGAGATCATACCTCAAACACGGAGAATTGCTCGCCACCTTCACCTTAGGAAACTATGATATTATCTAGAGCCTCATATTTTAATTTCATACGTTGTTCGTCTGCGACCTTAACGTTCGCTAATGCGCAACGACTAAAATATGTTCTTCTTTTCTCCGTCTTTTAATTTGTGCCACCTGACACTTCTAATAGTAGGCCAAGTAATTTTATTCCTTGTTAAGGACCCATAGTTTGCTAGGATTATAGTTGTAGTCTTGAATTTGAAAATTTTGTGTTTGGTAGTTAGAGTTCGATAAGTTTGAGTTAATCTTGTAGATTGTGACCCGATGATTATCCCTTAGTGTTAAATCACGTAATTTGTACCCCCACCTCAATGCAAGTTATAATTCCTTTCCCTTGAGACTAGTAACCTTTCCCTTCTCGCTATTGACGCATGTTCTATGAGCACTATGATTAAGACATAAGGTGACCCTTACTTACATGATATAATAGGAGACCCTAAAAAGTACCAAGCCCTTTCCCCATATGTCCTAATAAGAGCTTATGTTTTAGTTACATGTGCAAGGTTATTTTGCAGGATCCTCTTAAGACTGTCACAGTATTAGTTTAATTCTTATAAGTTGGGTAGTATGCCTCACAACCTAGTACCACATAGTCCACTTGACCCATCGAGGCGGTGTAACTGAATGGCAAAAATTGTATGCTAGCATAAGACTACAATGGTTATTCAGACAATAGAATCTAGAGGTCCTTGCCCCTATTTGGCCGACTAGCGACTTAGACAAGGAGGTTGTATGATAACTGTAGAGATTGTAGTCCTTCATTAATGTTGCTTATTTTGTTTTGTTTTGTGAACTGGAATAATTTGTACCTCCTTTCATCATCATCTAGCGTACTTATATTTCATATACTACCTCGACTTATGATATTATTACAGCCTAGTTTTGCAAGCTCATCCTTTTATCAAGCTTGTTCAGGACATATGTATTAGTGGACGCGTACACTAATACGTTTCAGAATCAGTATATTACGGTCTGATCAATCATAGTGCGCTTGATTCGCCCTCGCAATAATACCTTACGTGGATTGAGATATGTAGTGATTAGTAGACGAATATACTTGCCCTAGACATGTCTGACATATCGTATCGGTTACATAACTGTACTAATATGAGCAGGCGAACAAAGGATTACCAAAATAGGATTTCAATCCACAACTGCTTTGACAATTCCCAATTGAATTCTTTAAATGCCTTGATCCCAATACTTATATTCTATTACGCTGCCCTTGAACTCTTTATTATTGGTCTCCATCTTCCCTTATTTCGGAAAGACGAAACCTCGTGCTTGGTATAAATTGATACACAGAGAATACTAGATATACCCCATAGGCCGATCACATACTTGAGGATCATTCTTCGTAATTAAGGACATATCATATGTGATATGGTCGGCATTGAAGTTCGAGGATTGAATGACATGAGTAAACATATTAAGGAATATTCTCTTAAAGTATATAGCCTTATGTGATAGATGGATAAATTCTAAGTTGGGTAGCAGTGCATTGTTAACTCGAGAGGAATTTCTTTTAGCCTGTGATCGAGCAAGATTAGATTGGGAGAGGTTCAAGCCATTATAATTTTGAGAAATTTAGAAGAATAACTAAGATGAAGAGGATTAATAAATTGATATTGAGGACCCAATATTTATACCTTAAGAACATGATTTAATTATTTTAACAATGAAAGGTAGAATCATCAATTTGATTTGGAGGATAAATATAGAATTTCAGACTTGACCATGGGTGAACTACATTTAAATTATTTTTTTCAATTTGATGATTGGAATTAAGGATTAAAATTTGATGGTTGGACTACCTATTTGAAATATTGAGGATGTGAATGGAATTTAAAAGTTGAAGCATACAAAAAAAAAAATTAAGTGAAAATGGAAATAATATTGGACTCGGATTACTTCTAAAGGAAATTATGATAGTTGGACATCGTAAGAAAAATTTAATTGCGTATATAAATCTTGAAGATGTTAAATAGATTTAATTTAAATTTGGATAGGGATAATTTGAAAAAAAAAAAAAAGATAGCCATAGGATGAATTTTGATTGGAACAATGGTCATCTTAACCTTGAAGTGATTGCAATGGATATGATTAGAATTTTAATTATCGCAAGGAGATTGCGATTGACTTGCCTTATGTACATGAAGGATTAACAGATTATGCTATATTTTAATTTTGAGGACGACATTGTCTTAAGTTGGCTGGATTGTGAAACCCCCTCACCTAAGAATTAGACCTACTCGGCTTAGATAGTGAGACTAAGGCTAGATCGAATCCACCTAAAAATAGAACACGGTATTCTAATTAGTTTTACAACATGATATCCCTTAGCGCACCTTACCCTTGCTTCAATAATTGGAGTACTTCACTAATCACTGCCTTCCTACAAATTCCACACCCTTGTCCTAGACATGCCATCTTCCATTTTCATCTTTGTACAATTTTCCAAATTGTTGGGCGCTTTTATGAAAAAGAGCATTTAGGTGTCCACACTATTGGACAAGACACCGGAAGAAACCGATTTTCGCTCATATGGACTTTTCCCATGATTTTCGGAATATGCAACGCGCATCATCGCCCACACCGTTAAACCTAGCCTTGTATCTTAACCAATGCAAATCTTATACCATCCTTGACTTCTACCATGGCTTAATTTTAATTTCGAGGACAAAATTTTTATAAGTTGGGTAGATTGTAAATACCCTGATTTTTCAGAATATTTTAATATTAATTTTCCCAATTATCCGGTATTTTCTGGAATTTGAGACTAAGGAATTTGTGATTAAGTGATTTATAATGGATGATAAGTAAAATTAAAATATTATAGAAATCTCATTTATGGTGTAAAATGGAAAACCGGACATAGGGTAAATTTTTGCGAATTTATTGGACTCCAGAATCATTTTTAAAGCCCTAGAAACTATTGAAGAATTAAACCGAATTAAACCCGTGCCAAACGTCCAACATCACCAGGAGAGCCGAAGCCCAAGCCCAAGGAGCATTGACCCAGCCCAAATCCTAGGTTAAACCCCAGTCCAAATCCTACAAGTATAAATATACAATTATATTTCTTTTTCCTTTTTTTAGGTTAAACCAAAAGTCCCAAAGCAAAACCTAGATTTTTATTCCAGCCGACACCCCCTTTTCCTATTACTGTACATCCTTTCTTTTTCTTATTCCTTTATTCTTCTTCTTCATCCTTTCTTCTTCATTCTGAAGAAACACTCCGGTCGGCCACTGTGCTTCCCCGACCCCGGCCTGTACTCCCCCGACCGCTTCGGCGACTGATCGCTCCGGCCGAGCGCCGGCCAAGCCGCTCCGGCCCTCCTTGGCTATCCCTGACCGACTGGTGCATTGCCCCCGACCGCGACTGTGCGGCTCCGGCTGTGCACCGCCTCCCCCCGCTCCAACTCCGTTCCACCCCCGTCCGGCGACTGACCTTGTTCCGGCCGGCCAGCACCCCGCCGACCCGCTATGAGGTTCACTCCGGTCCTGACCCAGCGGTTCACTCCGGTCCCGACAGTACAGTTCCCCCTGACCCACAGCGGTCCGCCTGACCCAACTCCCGTGCGGCCTCCCTCGTCCGGCCATCTCCATCGGCCACTGGCGAGCCGGCCGACTTCACCCCCGCAGCAGCCCGTCGAGCTCCCCGTCCAAAATTCCCCTTCGACGACTCCGGCCGGAACCCCTCCGACGAGCAGCAGCGGCACAGCCGACCTCGCCGCTGCCACCCATCTCCGCCGCTGCCGCTCGAGAGCGCTGCCCCGCTCGCCTCTTCAGCCGTCCGCTGCCCTAGCACGGGCACGGCCGTTCTCGGACACGAACAGCACAGCGGACACGACCAGGACGCAGCTCGCGTTAAGTTGACACTCGGACACGTAAAAATCAGCCTTCACACAGCCCTGTTCAGGTAACGTTTCCACTTACCTTGTAACCCTATTTTTTGATTCCGTCAGTTGCGTCGCGTAGACTGTATGACCCTCTCGGTGCCCGTACAAACCGCTCGGTACATCGCGTCTTGTGGTGATCGCACACCGCGATCCAAAAACAAGAAAATCAACGCCCAGATTCACCCCGAAACTGAGTGCGCCCCGCCAAACGGAACGACTTGGTCGCATGCGGTCTTTACCGAAATATGCGCGACGTTGATACGGTCATGTGGGATTTCGCAGAAGTCGATTCGGATGTGCGTGCACACCGGAATCAACGCGTATCCACCGACAACGCCCCGTATCCGTCCATTCTGGAATATGCTGTAACTTTGTGTACACATGTCGGATCGAGACGAAACTTGCACCATTGAACTCGTAGCAATACGCTGGTCCTGTGACCCAAGTTTGGGTCAATTCTGAGAATGTTGACAAAATCGCGAATCGTGGGTCCCACAAGCTCCACTTGACGGGCGATTTTGTGATCGGCTCATCGGAATCCAATTCTTAAAGTTCTGTTGAGTTCGTATCATCGTTCCTAACTTGTAGACACTGAGTTTGAGAAATTTGAAGACCTTTGATCTTGACACGCTTTTCGGTGCAAATTGGCCCACATATGGACCCTACTTTGGCCCGGAAATGTCATTTTTGCCCCTGTGTCCAAATTGGACTTAAGGACAGACGTTTCTAGCTATTTGATATCTTCTGAGACGGTTGGTGATGTTTATTACAGCTTTTGGAGTAGTACCCACAGGATCCACCGATACCGGGATGACTGATGATATTCAAACATCAGGCAAGTGTACCTTGCCAACTTTGCAGTCTTTATATATATTTTCCTTGCTTTATTTATATTGTTGTGCATGCTCAACCTAGGATAGTGTGACATACTTAGCGTCTGATTATTAGTCGGGTGCCAACACTGTACGCAGTGTTGGGTACTGTCATCTAGAGATGGACATTTGTGACACTTTATATTCTCGTACTTGTCTTATCAAGTACCATACGACCCAGGACACTTGACACCATTCATGAGACAGGATCTTTCAAGATATTCGGGGTGATTCTGTATAGGATACAGGACTTGACAGAGATACTATATTCATAGATACTTATGACTTGTTGCATTAGCTATGATCCCGCTTGACATGGACATGAGACGTTATGGTCATGATATGCATGGTTACATTGGGTGGAGAGAGACACACAGGCTACAGGCTGTTTTCTATATATATCTACTACTATTGTGAGGTCGTAGACTCTCGTAGCAGAGCTAGGCACATTACGTGTTATCACCGCTACCGGCTCCCCGACACAGAGCTTGTAGTAGCTCAGCCTGAGTACTCGTGCTGCTCTCACTTGCATTTAACTTAGATTGTTACTTACTTGCCCTATTTATTCTATTTATTTTCTGCACTGCATTTATTTTGGCATGAGCTTTCTTGTACCTTGCTATGTCCCCTGAGGACCTAGATCCGGATTATGTCCCCAGGATTTGAGGACAAGATCTATCCCGAGGTATACGGGACCGCAGCAGAAGCTGATCCAGGAGCTGTACCGCCATCCGAAGACGAGGTGTTAGCCGAAGACTTTTCCTGAGCATCCATGTTTCATGCTAAGTAGTTATTTATTTATTTCAGTCATTTATATTCTGGTATGTTGAACCATTGTATCAGATATTTATCGGGTTGTTCCCCGAAGCACTTTGTTGAGACTGGTTGATGATTTACATTCCTTATATTCTGTGGATCATATTTATATCTTGTGTGGATGAGATTAGTTGTGCCATGTTGTCGTAGACTTTGTTTACAGCTTAAGTATGCCCTGTTGGATCCATTAAATTGGGTTTGGCCATCAGTGCGTATTGTTGGACATTGCCACGCGTCCGGTCCCACGGTATTTTGGGACTGGGGCGTGACAGGTACCAAGATGAGTATTTAGTGGTATGATACCGAGTTGGTTCAAAACCAAGGTATCCACATAGAATTTGGTAGTTACGATTAGTATACATATTATTGATTGAAAATGCATATATGGTATGTCATATCTCTTGTTTGCGTATCCTGAGATACGATATATTAGTATCTTAGATTTAGCTTGTATGGCCTAGTTTCATAGTGTATGAACCCAATATCATTGAGATAGACTCATGCAACCTAGAAATAGGTAGTTTGACTGTTTTGACTTAGAGTTGACCTAGTTTGACTGTTTTGACTTAGAAATGGCTCTTTGACCTAGATGTTGACTAGTTTCACTTATTTTCATTCTGAAACCTTGTATTGATGTTGTATTCCCTATCTAGGTCTTCGAGGCACCGTATCAGACATCTGTGAGACTATTTACCGGACTTTAGGTCAGTACATTCTTTGATTATTTCTCATTTATGATATCCTCTATGTTCATTGTATCTAGTGTAGATATCCATGATTTCTTAACACGATGGTTATATGGATTGGTATATCCGGATCTCGTCATAAGATATTATTCCTTGGTATATGGTGTATCTTGTGCAAGCCTTATTTTATTATTTATTTTGTACATGTACAAACACTGATTCTCGGGGAGAGTCGCCATATTCCTAAAGAATCCTGTGCCATAGCGTACCATGGTTGGATCTCCTATACCAGTCGGGGGTGGAGAGTATTTTAGTGTAGATATGTGATCATACCCTTCTTGTGCATGTCTTGTTTCCTATGAGTGTTGGTCAAACACCGCACGTATGACTAACCAGGCCTTTATTCTTGTGCAAGTTTCTTGTGCAAGTTCTCAAGCCGATCACATATTAAAACTAGTACTCACACACTTAGTCATTAGTATTCTTGTTTATTGCTATATTATTCATTCTTGTATTTATTTTAGTATTTTATTTATTGTATATCTTTTGTTTCTATTATTGTATCTTGTATATTCACATATATTTACTGTTATATAGTTTATATCATTGATTAGAACTGTTGTTAGAGATATACTCTGCTCCTTTCCTGACTGGATATATTTTTCCTAGATGACACTGAGGAGTGGTACCCTACACATTACGGGCCTCAGGATGTTGTGGGCTTAAAGTCAGAGACCTTGGCTCAAGAGGGACTCATCCCGACTGAGACAGATGACCCGGGACTTGTAGCTTCTTAGTATTCTTTTGTATTGGATTTGTCTCCAGCTGATTGTTTAATATTTCTTCAGACTCATTGATGTTATTATTTGACTCATGAGTGTATTGTGACTATTCTATTCTTTATTATATTCGTGCTCATTTCCATCTTAGATCTGTGATTGAGTATATTAATATTGTTGGTGGCTCATTATATTGTTAGATAGTGTCACCCTCACATTTTTATTCAAGGATAGTTTAGTAATTAACATGGATAATTTTAATTTTAGGATTATTTATATTTAAATATTGTGCATGCATAATTATTTAATTATTTTTTATCGCCGATTATGTGGCGTAGGCTGGGCGGAACCACGTACTCGTGCCCGAATATCCGGGTACGGGTAGTGACAGATAGATTACCCAAAAAGTGTTCCACCATCGATTCTGCGGTGTAGGCTGGGCGTTGTTCTCGACTTGTACCCTTACACCGGGTGCGGGTCATGACACATTTTTAGTGGTGGCCTATGCAGGTCTTCGAGGTCGCAATTAGTGTGATTCGTAGTGGTGCTCTGAATTGAGTGCTATTATGAGCCTATTTTAGGATATAGGATATAGGCTATAGGCTGAGAATACTCAATCACATCTAGAAAAACTCTTTTGGTTCATTCAACTATTCTTCCTTGATATTGATACTTGATCTTTAAACTGTTCTTTTCTTGAGTGTCATACATCATGTGCCATATTGATTCTTTCTTTCGCTTTGTCTCATGATGCCGCCTAAGACTAGATTGCAGCAAGAGAGAGCAGCTTCTGAGAGGTCTGCTACGTCCCGAGGGCCTACACCAGTCACTTCTCCAGTGATTGGAGTGTCAGCTACTTTCGAAGGTCTACCTCCTACTCAGAGGACTATGCTAGCTGTATCTGAGGGACTTCCACCTTCACCTTTCGTGCCAGCATATGCGACACATATGTTCTCACTATTTTGTGAGATATTGGAGGCACAGAGGGCTCAGTCTGAGGTACATCAGAGGCAGACCGACGTCTTACAGCAGGGCATCGAGAGTGCTCATCAGCTTGCTCATGCCATAGTAGAGAGAGGAGTTTTGGTCCAACAGCAGGTTGCTCTTCAGGTTGCTCATCTTCGGCCAGGCAACATTCAGGACGTCAAGAAGCTGGAGCCTAGGGACTTCAAGGGAACGGAGGGCATCGTCTATGCTGATGATTGGCTCGAGAACATTGAGCGTCTTATGAGGGTGTCCTATCTTTTCGAGGATCTGAAGGTTGAGGCAGTGGGACTTCAACTTTTCGACATCGCCCACACTTTGTTCAAAAATGAGCCAATTCTTGTTGATGTAGGACAGTCTTGGGAGGTGTTCAAGGACCTCTTCAAAAAGAAGTTCTTCGCTCGGGCAGACAGGCTACACTTGGGGAGGCAGTATGACATCCTCATTTAGGGGAGCATGTTTGTAGAGGAGTATGCTGCAAAGTTCGGTAGGCTGAGCCAATTTACAGAGTATTTGGTGAGAGAGTCGGAAGTTCAGGCTATTCATTTTTGTGAGGGTCTAAACTGGGAAGTGAAGATCCTTATTCCGCCTTTTTATGAGACATATTCGAAGAAACTTGCGGAGGCACGCAAGGTTGAGCGAGAGTTGGGTTTGAAGCCCAAGAGAGACTACGATTCTTTTTTAGGGGCCAACAGCAGTACAGTATCTGCCAAGCGTCCTCATTTCTAGTCCAGCCTTTCCAGCAGCCGCAGCAGCACTAGACTCCAACTAGGGCATCATTTCACCAGGCACCATAGCAGCAGAGACAGTCACAGCAAGCTTCCTGCCACTTCTGTAAGAAACTCGGCCACATCTGGAAAGTTTTGTCATGACCCGCACCTGGATATTCGGGCACGAGTATGTGGTTTCGTCCAGCCTACATTATAGAATTGGCGGTAGAATATTGTTTGGGTCATTTCTAACTATTAGCATCTCAACAACATAATATGGTACTTGTCAATCATCTCAACTCCAAACGTAGGAGCAATATGGTATCTCATAAGTATAACTAAACTCAATCACAAAATAAACTAAGAAAGAATAATGCATGAATGGAATAGCGAAGGTAAGAATAAGATACAATCCACAATCTGAAATAATAATACAAACTGTGAATCCACCAAAAGAATAGTCTAAAATAATCCAATACAAATATAACTAGACCTCCTCGGGCTCTGCAACTAAGTCCTCCTGGTCAATAGGAGTATCCTCTAAAGGTACACTGTCCTGAGGCCCGTAGAATGTGGGATACTGCTCTATAAGCCAGTCATCTGAAAAAATATATCTAGTCAGGATTGGAGCGAAGTACATACCTCTGAAAGCAGTCTCAATAACATAATCGAGCATATAAACAGATATAGAAATAACATACAAGATCACTAAACATATGAATGAATGAACAATAGATATACAGGTAATGTACGAGAATATAGATTAATAATATGAATATCAGCAATATGATGAATAAACTGCAATCTAACTAGCTAACGTGCCTCAGAATACAAGTTCATTATATGATCGAGTTGGGTGAACATGATCAGGTAAGACGATTATAAGTGAGGTATGTAACCAGAATGTACACGATATAACAATGGCTTTGATCACATAATCAACTCCTACTCTCCTACCCCCAACTAATACTGATGGATCCAATCATGATACGCTGCGAACTTGAAATATAATCACTGAACACGATCAGTGAGTGTACATAAATATCATAACCACCGAACACGAGTGGTGGGTGTACACGAAAAAGCACATTGAACACGAGCAGTGTGTGAACACGAAATATAATCAATACCCAATATACACGATGAGATACAATGTACACGAGTACCTGCTGAACACGGTAGGGGATAACATCTCCTGACGGGATCCATATAGTACCAGTCCGTAAAATTACTGTGTCGGGATCAAGTATAAAATTTTTAGAACATGCATATATACAATATTATGAATTGAAAACAATCAGATAAATGTACTCACCTGAAGTCCTAAGCAAGGTATGTCTCTCCATGCCCAAGTCAGTGTCTCACAACCTATATATGGTATGTTGCATTAATACAAGGTTCAAGAATAAAAATAACTAAATTTGATACAATTCTAGGTCGATACGCCATTTCTAAATCAAACCAATAAAATCTAGGTTGAAAGAGTATAACACTAAGTCACTAAGTCGATACACTATGAAACTACGCTATACTAGCTAAACTAAGATACAACATGGCACTGAAAGAGCCGTATCCTAAGATACGCAAGTTTTGAATACGAAAATAGTATTATATATATATATATATATATATATATATATATATATATATATATATCCAATTTATTATTGTAATAATACAATAAATCAATTGAGATAGGATACCTTGGCCTTGCACCAATGCGTATCGCACCTATCTCAATATCCAAACTCAAAACCTTGGGTGTCGACCCAATACCTTGGTGATACCTTGGTATCCCAAGGCAACTCAATACTAACATAAATAATATATATATAGAATATAAAGCACCATTAATTACTTATCATATAATACATAACAATATATATATACAATATGCATATATTTCACTAACCTATATACCAAGTACCACTCTAACTACTTAAACTAAAACCCAATATACCTTGACACCCAAACCCCAACTAATACATATACTCACTGGCACAAAAATCTAAAACTGGAAATGATACTGTGCATATCTACACAGTGGTGAAAACCCAATACCTGCACTGATATACAGTTGCTGATACTGCTACGACTCTACTGAACTTCTACCGCTATACCCAGAAACCAATACAGGTACACTGATACAGATACTGAAGTTGTACCTCGAGCCCTCTTGATGCTGATGCAGCTGTTCCTTGGCTGCACGGCCAATGCACTAGCTGTGCATTATTGTACAATCGATACTGCACTGAGGCCACCGATCCTGTTATTGAACAATGCCTCCCATAGCAGCTATAATTGCTCGGTGCAGTTGGGAAGTCTCCACTGCGGGATCTTCCAGTGCTGCAGCTGCTGCACTTCTTCAATCACCTTGTTGTGCTCACTGCATAGTGAGCTACTGCCTCAACTGCTTAAGGCAGTGTCTAATGTTGCTGACCAACTGTACACCAAGCTGTGTGCAGAACTGCTCAGTGGTGCTCGAGCCTTGGAGGAGCTGCTGTTGTCCCTTCTTTATATGAGCTCCCTGCTGAACTGTTGATGTAGAGTTAATATCAAGGTTCCCTTACTAAAGTGAACTGCAGTATCCTAGTTCAGCCATCTCCGTGTGCACGAGCCACTGCACAGTGCCTTTCCTTGCACTGCCTCTGTGTTGTGATATACCTCCTCAATGTTGTTGCAGTGCTCTCTTGTTGTGACCTTTGTCCAAGTTGCTCTCAAACACATCTACACACACACACCACACTTATAGCACAATACTGCACTCACATATATATATATATATATATATATATATAGCTATACTCTCACACACATATAGCCAAACACATAGATACATACTTATAGTTACGCATATATATGTACATATGGGTATATATCACTGCATACTCATACATAAATATATCTATATACATACACATATACACATATATATATATAAACTAACACATACATATATATA
The DNA here is from genome assembly GCA_036927795.1 of Iris macrosiphon. NCBI lineage: Eukaryota > Viridiplantae > Streptophyta > Magnoliopsida > Asparagales > Iridaceae > Iris > Iris macrosiphon. The sequence goes on along the minus strand of JAYESA010000010.1, from coordinate 123,641,314 downwards.
TACATACATATAGGTATATATATATATATATAACTATATACACCAATATATATACACACATATACAACCACTTAAATACACTAATATATACATATATATATCATGTAAATATTATCTATATATATAATTACACATGCACATATAGCAAAAAGGAAAAATACCAAACACGTGGAATGCACCGCACCCGTATCACACTTGCTCTATGATACGCGTACGATACGGCTCCAACACACAACCAAACGCTTCTTAGAGGACACGAGCAAGGCTAAAACACTAATTATGAACAATATGTATTGTAATTAGAGTATCTACGTGTCTGTGTCATAATGTGATATGCACAAGGTCCCATGTCAGAGAAAAACCCCCAAATTATCCTGTTTTGTCATATTGACGAGATACGACCTACACTTATCCAATTATGGATACGACACTAGTTACAAATAAGCAATCAAATGTCAATTAGATCTATTAGATCTAATGGTAAGCACAATATGTGCCAATCTCAAAATTCTCCCAAAATTGGCACAAAAATGGACATAACTTCCACCGTAGGTCTCCGATGAACCTAAAACCAATTTTTATGGGTAGCTTATGCATGTGGGTTAGTTTCTTATGGTTAAATCTCAGATCTAGAGTCTATTAAAAGGGAGAAAATTGAAATATACCTATTAGGAGATGGATTTCCAATAAAAAGTCTCTAATTATCAAGTAGCTCCTCTCCTTGTAGATCTTGGCCTCCTCCTCCTTGCTCCTTACTTCCTTCTTGTAGATCCTTGATGTAGAAGCCTCAATAAAGAATTTAGAAAGATATTAGTGAAGAATTGGTGGAGAATTGATGAGGGAATAGAGGGAATTTGGAAAAGAGAAAATTATAGATCTAGAATTTTGAGTGAAATAAAATGAGAGCACTCTCTCTCCGCCTTATGGCCGGCCATGTAACCCCCTCGCAAGCAATGTAAAATATCACAAATATCCCTTGGGACCTCTCATGAAAAAATCAATTTGGGAAGAAAGGTTCTAGTCTAATAGTTTCTCTAATTAATCCAACCTCCTAGTCCATGGGCCTAATTCAATGGGCTCAAATCTAACTAATCTAAAAGTTGGGTTCATGCATTCTAATAAATAGGTTTGGTCCACTACACAAGTCTAAAATAAATCTACAACTAGCAACCCCAAAATAATACAACAATTAAATAAATCATACATGCACAATTATTAAATACAAATAATCCTAAAATTAAAGTTATCCATGTCAATTACCAAACTACCCTTGAAGAAAAAGTGAGGTTAACAAGTTTGCAGAAAGAGGTTGGGAGTTTGTTTGTATTGTGGTGCCAAGGGGCATTAGATGAGAGAGTGCCCTCGTCTTGCAGTTCAGGGAGCAGCTTCAGCTCCGAGGATACAGGCGAGACCACCTGCAATTACAGCCGAGGGGACCGCTTTCGACCTAGTAGCAGCGTTATATCCAGCATCAACATCAGGGAAGTGCATGACAGGGATAAAATTTTGCTATGACTGTCGAGGAGGATGAGCCCACTGGAAATGTCATCGCAGGTTCTATTCTTCTTGATTTTATTCCAACTTTAGCTTTGTTTGATAGTGGTGCTTCCCATAGTTTTGTATCTGTTTCTTTTGCTCTGAAGCATAGTTTGGTAGCTTAGTCTTTTCTTAAGACTTACAAGATCATGGTCGGGGAAGGCATTATCCTGGTTAATAATATTTGCAAGGATCGGAGAGTTACTCAGGAAGACTGGGAGTTGAGTGCGTGTCTACTTGTAATGCCACTTCTGAGCTACGACATTATACTCGGGATGGATTGGTTGAGTAGGCACCGTGCTAGTATAGATTGTAGAGGAGGTAGAGTTTTGTTTGGTCCACCAGGAGAGCTAGAGTTCAAGTTTGCTAGAGGAGCTGCAGGGCAGGGAGAAGGCATTATTTGTGGAACAATGGTGGAAGACAAGGAGTTATCTTATCTGTTGATAGCAGAGTTCTTGGATATGTTTCCTGAGGAATTGATAGGATTGTCGCCATATCGAGATGTTCAATTCTCTATAGACTTGGTGCCAGGTGCAGAACCAATTTTATAGCATGTCTATAGAGTAAACAACAGCGAGATGGTCGAGTTGAAGAAGCGGATGGACGAATTACAGGATAAGGGGTTTATCAGATCGAGTTCTTTACCGTGGGAAGCCCCGGTATTATTTGTACCGAAGAAGGATGGATCAGTGCGCATGTACATTGATTACAGGGCATTGAATAACCTCACTATCAAAAATAAGTACCCGTTGGCATGGATTGATGACTTGTTCGATCAGTTGAGTGGTGCCAAGATATTTTCTAAGATAGACTTAAAGATCAGGCTACCACCAGGTAAAAATGAAGCCAAAGGACATACCGAAGACTGCTTTTAGAACTCGGTATGGTCAGTATGAGTTTATAGTGATGTCGTTTGGGTTGAGTAATGCCCCGGCGGTATTTATGAACTTGATGAACAAGGTGTTCCATCAGTACCTTGACAAGTTCGTAGTGGTGTTCATCGATGACATACTCATATACTCGAAGACACTGGAGGGGCACGAGAAGCATTTGCGGATTGTGTTGGAGGTGCTGAGGAAGGAGAAGCTGTATGGGAAGCTGTCCAAGTATGAGTTCTTCCTGGATAAAATAGAATTCTTGGGGCATGTTGTGACTGGTGATGGTATTTTAGTAGATCCGAAGAAGATTACAGCAGTGGAGTCTTGGAAGACTCCGAGTTCTGTAGAAGAAATCAGGAGTTTCTTGGGATTGGCAGACTACTACAGGAAGTTTGTACAAGATTTTTTGAGGATTGTCGAGCCGATGACTAGACTCATCAGGAAGGATGTAGTATTTGTTTGGACGGAGGATTGCCAGGTTACTTTTGAGGAATTGAAGAAGAGGTTGATGTCTTCTCCTATTTTGACGTTGCCATCAGGGTCAGGAGGTTTCACTATTTATAGTGATGCATCGGGAAAAGGTTTGGGTTGTGTTCTTCAGCAGAATGGGAAAGTGATTGCCCATGCATCCAGGCAATTACGTTCTTATGAGAAGAACTATCCTACCCATGATTTGGAGTTGGCAGCAGTCATCTTTGCCCTGAAGTTATGGAAACACTATGTATACAGAGAGCGTGTGGAGATCTTCACATACCACAAGAGCTTGAAGTATGTTTTCACACAGAAGGAGCTGAATATGAGGCAGTATCGGTGGATGGAACTGATGAAGGATTTTGACATATCTTTGCAGTATCATTCTGGGAAAGCCAATGTAGTTGTTGATGCCTTGAGCAGGTATCTGATAGCTATATTTTGACGCAGGATCGATATTTGTTGGAAGACTTGGAGGGCTTGGGCATTGAGGTGATAGTTCCTGGTTTGGCTATGCAGATATGGGGGTTGCAGATACACTCAGAGTTGATGGACATGATCAAAGCAGCCCAGTATGAGAATATATCTCTGAGAAGCATCAGAGCTTAGGTGAGAGCAGGATTGGAGGATGATTTCACCATTGCTGAGGATGGTTCTTTGCGGCATGGAGTTAGATTGTGTGTGCCTAGTGGGGAGCTACATGAGAAGGTATTGCAGGAAGCGCATTGCTCTCAATATTCCATACATACAGGTACTAATAAGATGTATCGGTATATGCGAGAAAGTGTGTGGTGGTATGGCATAAAGGGAGAAGTGGCACAGTTTTTATCCTGATGCTTAGTGTGCCAGTAGGTGAAAGTCGAGAGGCAGAGGACATGATGTTTGCTTCAGCCATTACCCATTCCAGAGTGGAAGTGGGAGCACATTACTATAAATTGTTTGTCCGGACTTCCACGATCTCCAGGAAGAAAAGACGCAATTTGGGTCATCATCGACAGGTTGACCAAGTCGGCCCACTTTTTGCCTTTCAAGATATGTTTGTCTACGGAGAAGCTGACAGAGATGTATATAAGGCAGATCGTCAGGATACATGGAGTTTTCGTCAATATAGTCTCAGATTGGGATAGTCGTTTCACTTCTTATTCCTAGAGGAGTTTGCAGGCGAGTTTGGACACCCAGTTCAAGCTTAGTACTGCATATCATCCCCAGACAGATGGGCAGTCAGAGAGGACTATTCGGACTTTCGAGGATATGTTGCACACTTGTGTACTAGATTTTGGGGGATCTTGGGAGGACCATCTCTATTTGGTAGAGTTTTCTTACAACAACAACTACCAGACTAGTATAGAGATATCACCATTTGAGGCTCTGTATGAGGCTCTGTATGGTCGGAGGGGTCATACTCCCTTGTCATGGGACGATATTGGAGAGAGAGTTTTGCTTGGGCCAGAGATGGTTGTGGATGCAGTGGACAAGGTTAAGATAATTAGAGACAGACTTTGAGTGGTGCAGTATAGACAGCGATATTGGGCCGATAGCCACCGGAGACCTTTGGAGTTTGAGGTATAGTTTTATATTTTGTTATGTGCTTGTTATTGGTTATTTTTTATAGATTAAGTTCTTAAGGTTGTGTTTTGTTCTAGGTGGGTGGTTTGGTGTTTCTGAGAATTTCTTCGACACGAGGCATGATTCGTTTCGGTGGAGGTGGGAACCTTAGTCCGCGATTTATCGAACATTTCACTATTCTAGAGAGGGTCGGTGCAGTTGCTTATAGACTAGACTTGCCACCTGCACTAGAGGGAGTGCACAACGTGTTTCACGGGTCGCAATTGAGACGGTACATGGCAGATCCTAGTCACGTGTTGGATCACTCAGAGATAGAGGTAGGTCCTACTCTTAGCTATCTAGAGCATCCAGTTGAGTTTCTAGATTAGAGAGAGAAGGTGCTGAGGAACCAGACTATTTCCTTGGTACGCGTCGCATGGAGGTGTTACTTTCCGGGGGAGACTACCTGGGAGAGAGAGGATGAAATGCGAGAGCGTTATCTATATTTATTTGTTCCTTGAGGTATATTCTTTCCTAGTTATGTTCTATTCTTTTGTTATATTCTGTTATTTTCTGGGGATAGTTTTCATCTTTGAATTCCGAGGACGAAATTATTTTAAAGAGGGTAGACTTGTCACGACCACATTTTCTAGGAGAGGATATTTTAGTCATTTCATAATTAATTAAATATTGTACATATGAATAATTATTATTATATTATTTAATTATTGTTAGATGTTAGTATATTGTTTTAGACTTATGTTAGTTGACCTAACTAGTTTAGTTTAGACTCATTGACCAATATTTATAATTAGTTAAAATTGAGCCCAATTAGAAGCACATTGATTAGGAGGATGATTAATTTAATTAAACCATTAGACTAGAAACTTTCCTCCTTAATTAATTTTTCATGAGAGGACCCAAGGGGTATAATAGAGATTATATAGTAGCTTAAGAAAGGGGCAAGGGAGGCCGGCCTACTTAAAGAGGGAGAAAAAGTTTCTCTCTCCTCTTTTTATTTCAAATCTAGATCCAGAATTTTTTTTAACCAAATAACTTCATTCTCACATCATTTTTTTTACCAAATTTTATCACAATTCCTTCCAAAATCACCATTGGAGGCTAGTGGAGCAAGAATCTAAAAGGAGAAAGCAAAGATCTATAAAGAGGAGCAAGGATCTAAAAGTTGGAGGCCAATTTTATCATATTTGGAGGTCGTATTGGAAATCCATCTTCCAATAGGTACAATTTAGTTTTCCCCTTTATTTAGGTTCTAAATTTGAGTATAAATCATGAAAAATCAACCCATATGCATAGTCTAACCATAGGATTTGGAATTGAGTTCATAGGAGGCATATTGAGAAAGTTATGGTACTTTTTGTGTCAATTTTGGCAGAATTTCGAGATTGACACTTGTTGCATTTGTCAATTGGTCCTATAGATCAAATTGGCATGTGTTTATTTGTTTATGGCTAGTTTCGTGTCCACAATTGGGTACGTGTAGGTCGTATCCCAATAAATTGGTGATACGTGTTGATTTGGGAGTTTTTCTCCGACGCGGAACTTTGTGCATGTCATATTTTGACACGGACACGTAGATATATGTTTGACTCTTCGTATTGTTCATAAATAATATAATAGACTTGTTCGTGTACTTTGGAGTATGTTTGGTTGTGTGGTAGACTCGTGTCACAAGCGTATCATAGATCTAGTGTGATACGGGTGCGATGCACTCCACGTGTATGTTGTACTTCATATCTAAATCCAATTTCTATTTGTTCTTAGCTATTATAGTAGATATATTCATATGCATTTATATATATATATATATATATATATATATATATATATATATATATATATATATATATATATATTATGTATACACATGTATTTATATGTGCTAGTGTATCACATATCTACATACCTATGTGTGTTATATATATGTAGTTATGCCTCTATATATGTAATAGCTATTTGAATAAGTTAGGTTATACATATACTTGTATGTTATATATATATATATATATATATATATATATATATATATATATGCACGTATGTGATGCTATGTATATATATGTATGGTATAATATATCCAAAGGTACATAGGTGCATATATATATATATATATATATATATATATATATATATATATATATATATATATATATATATATATATTAGTATAGATGAGAGAGGGTAAGCATATATATATATATATATATATATATATATATATATATATATATATATATATATATATATATGTATGTGAGTTGTTGTATGTGTGTGTGTGTGTGTATGTGTGTGTGCAATAGAGGAGGATTAGACTCGACAGGGAGCAGCACTTCAGAAGCAGCAGCTGCAGCTGCGGCTTATAGAAGCAGCTGCAGTAGCCGCAGCAGCTTGCAACAACAGCAGCCGCAGTTTACAGCAGCAGCTTTCAGCAGCAGTTGCCGCAGCATGCAGAAGCAGTTGTAGTAGCAGCAGCATTTTCGAGAGACAATAACAGTTAGGGAAGATCAGTTGGTTAGTGTTAGGATGTAGCTAGATATTGAGTAAGTTAAATATTGTTAGCTAATAGTTATTGTTAGTTAATTAGCTAATAGTTAGTTAGTATCTACCTCTTATGGATATCTCGAAGTTATATATATATATATGTATGTGTGTGTATATATATATATATATGTCTATGTATTAGTTATATTGATGACATGAGAAATAGTACTTAATTTATATGGGTAAATACTAGTAGTTGATATTATATTATACTAGATATTATATTGGGATGTTAGTTATATACTAGATATCACATTTACCTTAAGATACCAAGGTAATGCCAAGGTATTGAGGATATACAAGGTATTTGGATTTGGGTACCAAGATGAGTATTTAGTGGTACGATACCGAGTTGGTTCAAAACCAAGGTATCCACAAAGCATTTGGTAGTTAGGATTAGTATACATATTATTGATTAAAAATACATATATGATATGTCATATCTCTTGTTTGTGTATCATGAGATATGGTATCTTAGTATCTTAGATTTAGCTTGTATGGCCTAGTTTCATAGCGTATGAACCCAATATCATTGAGATAGACTCATGCAACTTAGAAATAGGTAGTTTGACCAAGTTTGACTAGTATAACTTAGAGTTGACCTAGTTTGACTATTTTGACTTAGAAATGGCTCTTTGACCTAGATGTTACTAGTTTAACTTATTTTTATTCTAAAATCTTGTATTGATGTTGTATTCCCTATCTATGTCTTCGAGGCACCGTATCAGACATCTGTGAGACTATTCACCGGACTTCAGGCGAGTACATTCTCTGATAGTTTCTCATTTATGATATCCTCTATGTTCATTGTATCTAGTGTAGATATCCATGATTTCTTGACATGATGGTTACACGGATTGGTATATCTGGATCTCGTTATTAGATATTATTTTTTGGTATATGGTGTATCTTGTGCAAGCCTTATTTTATTGTTTATCTTGTACATGTACAGACACTGATTCTCGGGAAGACTCGCTATCTTCCTAAAGAATCCTCTACCATAGCGTACCATGGTTGGATCCCCTATACCAGTTGGGGGTGGGGAGTATTTTAGTATAGATATATGATCATACCCTTCTTGTGCATGTCTTGTTTCCTGTGAGTATTGGTCAAATACCGCACGTATGACTAACCAGGCCTTTATTGTTGTACAAGTTTCTTGTGCAAGTTCCCAAGCCGATCACATGTTAAAACTAGTACTCACACAATTAGTCATTAGTATTTTTGTTCATTGCTTTATTGTTCATTCTTTTATTTATTCCAGTATTTTTTTTATTGTATATCTCTTGTATTTATTGTTGCATCTGGTATTTTTATATCTATTTATTGTTACATAGTTTATATCATTGATTAGAACTGTTGTTAGAGATGTACTCTGCTCCTTTCCTGACTGGATATATTTTTCCCAGATGACACTGAGGAGTGGTACCCTACACATTATGGGCCTCAGGATATTATGAGCTTAGAGTCAGAGACCCTAGCTCAGGAGGGACTCATCCCGACTGAGACAGATGACTCGGGACTTGTAGCTTCTTAGTATTCTTTTGTACAGGATTTGTCTCCAGCTGATTGTTTAGCATTTCTTCAGACTCATTGATATTATTATTTGACTCATGAGTGTACTGTGACTATTCCATTCTTTATCATATTCGTGCTCATTTTTATCTTAGATCTGTGATTGAGTATATTGATCTTGTTGGTGGCTCATTATATTGTTACATAGATTACCCAAACAGTATTTTATTGCCAATTCTGTGGCATAGGCTGGGCGTTGTTCCTGACTTGTACCCTTACACCGGGTGCGGGTCGTGACAGATAAGGAGGCTTGGACAGGGGCAACCAGGTCGGGCCTTGCTTACCAGCGAGATTACGAAGCTCCTGACGTTAATGCACCTCCAACTACTATACATGTCACGTCTGATCCAGGTCCATCTCAACCCCCACCAGCGTCCAAGTCCAAACAAAAAGAGGGACGCTTTGATAAGCCGTTGCATAAGAAAATAGCTCAATGATTGGAAAAACCCTACAACTTTGACATCTTGGCTCAACTCGTCAATACCCCAAAAATTTGTCGTCATTTGAGCTTCTACGGCTTTCCAGAGACACTCGAGATGCCTTGAACCAGGCATTAAAAAATTCCAACACCTATCTGGCGCAGGTTAAGCCGCCAGCTGAAGATCCGACGATATGCTCTCACTGTAATAACGTTACGGATGCAGTACCTAATATTACATTCTCGCAACAAGACATGTTGCTAAAGAATAACAAGCATGACCGTCCTTTGTATTATACAGGATATATTGGTGCTATAAAGGTGGATCGGATGCACATTGACCCTGGTTCATCAATCGGCATTATTTCGAGGAGTCTGCTACAAATATTGGGTATCCCGATGCATCGCTTGTCAGCTACCAATACTGCCATTAGTGGCTTCAACGCAGGTTAAAGCTACCCTCTGGGCAAGATTTTCCTCAAGTGTCAGATCGACAACATGAAAACAGAGATCAATTGCTAAGTCATTAACGTCGATGTATCCTACAACGTGTTGCTCGGATGCCCCTGGATACACCAATATATAATCATGCCGTCAACCCTGCACCAATACTTAAAGTATGTCGACGATCATGGCATTATCAGAACGGAGTTCGCAGAAATTGACCCATTTAAGGGAGTCGAGATGTACTACTCCGATGCCATCCTCTACAAGCAAACCCACCGAGACATAGGTGGCAATGAGGCCAATTATAAGGCTGAGGTTACGACAACACCGGAGGAGCCTATGAGAACCCGTCTCAAGGCTTGCACTTCAGACGCAACCACTCCTTTCATTGTCAAGTTGCACAGGAAGGCACTGGAATCTCTAGCACCTTCCATAATGTCTTAACCTCTGGTCGTTCACCTTCATAGGCCAAATCGACCACAGAAGAAGGATCATGCACCATCTCCTCCTACCGAACCTCTGGTTATCCACCTTCATAGGCCAAATCGACCGCAGAAGAAGGATCGCATATCATCTACTCCTTCAGAACCTATGGTCGTTCGTCTTTGCAGACCGCCAAAAGAAGACCTGGCCATGGTTGCATCTTACGAGCCTCTAATGGTAAAACTGCATAGGATGCCACTAATGCCTGTAACCGCGCTAGGGGTAGCCTATGATGAAGACAAACTAGAAGAATATATGGCCGCTCAAGCCAACATCCCTTTCCTCGTTGATATAATTCCTCCGGAAGAGATACCTTATTTTATCAATAAAGGGTTATCTTTAAATTATTCTGAGCGTACACATATCAACACATTGTACTCTATGGAGCACGGTCTAGGATTACACCTGCAAACACAGGTAACTACCACCTATATAGTAAACCAGATCCAGATCCTCCCTAGTCCAAGGTTCCTACTTCACGGTTCCAACAAGGAGGATGAGAGACAAACTTATCGTCTTCGGCAGGATTGAAATGCCCCTGGTCTATCACCCTAGAGAAACAAGAGCCATAACGTGACATCGACAAAATATAACTCTACCAGTTTAGCGGTCAATCCAAATATTTTATTCAGAATATGGGTTATGACATTAAAAATAATTAAGGTTTAAACTTCGGCAAGGGCCGACGGCTGCCCCTGCGTCTACCTGCTCCTGCAGGCAAGTTCGAGGATTACGTAACGCCTTCCACAACCCCTAAATATTCAGATGAAGAAGATAAGTTTCACTCCCACTCTTCATAATCTTCAGCTTGAGACTACGACGACAGTATCGGGGAGATACTCAAGCAAATATTGTCTGCCAACATGGTATCAGATGACCCTGAGGAAGATGACGAAGATCCACAGGAACTCATGGAAGTAGAACCATGGTCCCAAAGCCTATATGCATAATGGAAGATGCGGTTTGAACAACGAGAACCTTCTAGCAAGGACGAAGTCGTACAAGTCAATATGAGCGACAAATCTTCCCCCTAACCTATCTTCATCAGCAAAAGTCTGTCCGAAGAAGACCAGAAATCCCTGCTATAGCTCGTCAAAGACAATATTGATGTCTTTGCCTAGAGTTATAAAGACATGCCAGGGCTGGATCCTCAAATTTCTATCCACAAACTCAATTTTTTGTCGAACGCTAAAACCGATCAAGCAACAGCAATGACGTTCCGGCCGGACATAATAAATTTTATCGAAGCTGAAGTCAACAAGCTGATAGCTAGTAGCTTCATCAGCGAGGAATAACATCCCTAATGGGTAGCTAACATAGTGCCTGTCATCAAGAAGACTGAGAAAATTCAAATCTGTATCGACTTCTATGATCTGAATGCGGCATATCCTAAGGACCAATTTCTTCTTCCGATCATTGACATAATAATCGATAATACATGTGGCTTCGAGCACATGTCCTTCATGGACTGCTTTTCAGGCTACAACCAAATCAAGATATTTTTCGACGATGAGAAGCATACATTGTTTCAGACACCAATAGGCATATACTGCTATACGATCATGTATTTCAGTCTAAAGAATGCAGGTGCTACATACCAGCGAGCTATGAGCACCATTTTCTATGAACATCTAAACAAGATAGTGGAATGCTACTGTCACGCCCCAGTCCCAAAATATCGAGGGACTAGACACGTGGCAATGGCCAGCAGCACACACCGATGGGCAAACCCAATTTAATGGACCCATCAGGGTTTACTTAAGCTGTAAAACAACAATATGGCAATGTTACTAATCTCATCCACAGAAATAAATACAATCAATATCAGAAATATAAATCATCAACAAGTCTCAATAAAATATATCTCGAGGAACAACCCGATGATAAGTCTGATACAATAGTCAGGAGACAAGAAATAGAAGTTCTACAAATAGAAATAACTGAATATAATAAACCAGATACTTAGGTGAAATTCTCGACGAGAACCTCATCCTCGGGTACTTGTACTGGTCTAATATATGCACATGTTCCTGCTTATGCTTCTGCTCCTGTTAATGCTCATGTCCCGTATACCTCGGGATAGATCTCCTCTGCTATTCCTGGGGACATAATCCGGATCCAGGTCCACAGGGGACATAGCAAGGTACAAGAATAACTCAAGCCATAATAAATGTAGTATATGAAATGAAACAATAAGGCAAACTATATAACCAGCTAAGTGATATGCAATATGAGAGCATCACTAGAACTAAAACTGAGACCACTACAAGCTCTATGTGGGAGAGCCGGTAGCAGTGATATCATATAGGAGCCTAGCTCGGAGAGGCAACGACACCGTCATAATATAATTAGCCTGTAGCTTGTGTGTTTCCACACCCAATGTAATCATACGTCTCATGTCCATGACACACAAGATCATGACCTCTAACTGATGCAGCGAGTCATAATGATAGTTAAGCATATGCAATAAAGTATATGTCATATGTCACGAAACCTGTAACTTATACAGAATTACCATAAATATCTCAAGAAGATTCTGTCTCATGAATAGTGTCAGGTGTCCTGTGGTATGACGTACTTGATGATGCAAGCACGACAATATATAGGGTTGCGATATCAATCTCTAGTGACGTTACACGACTCCGCGTACGGCGTCGACACTCGAATGTTATTCGGATGCTAAGCAATGTCACACGGTCCTAGGTTGAACAGATACACATATAAATAAATTAAAGAAATATTATGTAACAATAACTGTAAGTTTGGCAAGGTACACTTGCTTGGGGTTCTGACTCCAACTACAGCTCTGGTACCAACAGGATTTGCAGGTACTCCTCCAAATTCTGTAATAAACGTTACCATCAGTTTTAGAAGATATCAAATAGCTAAAATTGCCTGTCTATAAGTCCAATTTGGACACAGGGGCAAAATTGACCATTTTTGGTCAAAGTGGGGTCCACGTGTGGCCCGCTTCGCACCGAAAATGTGCCAAAGACAATGTTCTCCAAATTCGTCAAACTTAGTGTCTACAAGTCCAGAACGATGATACGAACCCAACAAAATGTCTAAAACTGGATTTCGATGAGTCGATCACAAAATCGTCCGTCAAGTGGAGCCGTAGGGCACACGATATGGGATTTTGTCAACATTCTCAGAATTGAACCAAACTTGGGTCACAGGACCAACGTATTGCTATGAGTCCGATGTCGTAAGTTTTATTTTGATACGATGAGGTTACAACGAGTTCCAGAATATGGCCTATACGGATGTTGTTGACGGATACACGTTGATTCCGGTGTGCACGCACATCCAAATCAACTTTCACGAAATTCCACACGTCCGTATTGACGGCGTGTACCTTTCGATGAAGTTCGCACAAGTCGTCCCATTTAGCGGGGCATACCCTGTTCCGAAAAAAATAGGATTTTAAATAACCAATATTTTGGTCAATTTTATCCTCGAATTAAATACAATCTACAGCTCAATAAATTAATCTAAAAACAGGTTTTAAAACTTGGTCATATAGTCTAAATTACTGTTCAGGCCAATTTTGAAAATATTTAACAGGTTATTCGCAAAACGGTCGTGAACTGGGGAGTTTGGAATATTTTTTGAATTTTAAGAAAAGGGGATGTTTTTTTCCTGACTTTGCGTCATAGTTTGCGACCGACACAGGATGCGACACGCCGAACCAATAACACGGGTATCGAGAGGGTCACGCAGGGAATGGGTTGTAATAGACTGCTCGAAAAATGGCACGACGAGGTAGGAGAATTGCTCACCAGAACAAGGTGTCAGAGAAGATTGTACGTCAAGTACACGCGGTACGGCCTTGCTACGGCTGCGGGGTGGCGGAGATTGCCGGCGGCGGTGCTGCAGGGTACGGCGGCTGCTGGGTAGTCGCCGGCCATGGTCGAGGAGCTAGGGGCGGCGGGCTAGCGGAGTAGGCGGCAGGGGCTCGCTGCTGTGGGAGAGCTCGGGGTCGGGGCTGGAGACCGGAGTTCATCGAGGGAGACGGTGGCGGAGGCTCGGGTGGCCGGGGAGTCGGGTCACGGCGAGGGTGAAGCAGCGAAGGAGCGGCGAGGTAGAGGTGGGGAGCTCAGTGGAAAGGAGTGGTGGTGGTTGGGAGCGGGGGTCGGCTGGGATTTATAAAGAGGCGGGGAGTAGATCTGACGGCCGGTATGGGAGGGGAGAGGTCGCGGGAAGGTGGGGCGACACGGGTTACAGCGGAGCAGGCGGAGGAGAGGCGGATCGGCCGCCGGGAACGGCCGGGGAGAGGAAACGGAGAGGCGTCGGGGTTGAGGGTTACTGTAGCTGGGGTTATCGAGTCAGGTGCGGGTTCGGGTCTGCGGGGGATCCGAATCTGCTAGAGTTAAAAATAGGTTTCGGGTCGGGTATGGGTTAGCGGGTACGGGTCGGGTATGGATCCGACCCGACCATATCCGATAGGGTAATGGGTTTGGTTCAGTTGGGTTTGGGTTTGGTTCAACTTTGGTTCGGTTTAGTTTAATAATAAACCGGGTTTATTTTGGTTTGTTTTAAAAACTTAGTTTTTAGGTCTTTAAAACTAGTTCTTGGGTCCAATAAAATCCAGGAAAATTATCCTATGTCTAATATTTTATTTTACACCTGTAGAAGCATGAAATATGCTTGGGAAATTGTACATGTATTATACAGTCAAAACTCCCAATATACATGAAGTAAGCGTAAAATAGAGCTTCAACGCTGTATGGCGTAAAATAGAGCTTCAGAGCTACCCGTGTAAAGCAGCACTTCAAGACTGATTTGGCGTAAAAGGTTGCTACACCTCCCCCTGGCGTAAAATATGTTTGTTTTTAATGCAACGTAAAGTCATATGAGGAACTCTTCGTATTCTCGGATGAATCTGTCAGACAAAACGATGAACCTGACTCCTGACAAAAAGTACTGTACGACGATTGAGAGGACGGCTGTGATGATAATTTTGTACAGAGACCCAGACTGTCGTTTAGTGACATATCCTTGGTATAAGTCATTTTTACACATTCAAGGAATACGCTGCCTATTCTACACAGGCAGATATGAGTCTTTACGCTCAAGATAAGACGAAATCAGACGCTACGTCAAAAGCTGATCTTCGTACAGAGCTCGAGGCATATCCCGGCATTTAATGCGTGAGATTGAGGCATATCTCTGCATTTAATGCACGAGATGGGGACAGATCTCTATATTTAATGCACGAGATATGGTTCTATTTTTAAACGATTGGGAGAGCTAAAACTGTGACTAATACGCTCACATCACAATCCTTGCATTTTACGCCAACCAGGCTATTTTCAACTACAGGAGTACGCCGTATGCTATCTCCTTGAAATACGCCAACTCAGGCTATATTTGCAAAGGTACGTGATAAGGCTATTCAGCCCAGAATACGCTCAAGACCTCAGTCAGGAAGGATAATTGGCTATTTTTATGCTGGTTATCTATTATTTACGCAGCATCAAGTTTTAGACAGCTATTTGTCTTTTACGCCAATAAGGCAGCTATTTGGCTTTTACGCCAACAAGACAGCTATTTGGCTTTTACGCCACCAAGACAGCTATTTGGCTTTTATGCCAACAAGGCAGCTATTTGGCTTTTATGCCAACAAGACAGCTATTTGGCTTTTACGCCAACGAGACAGTTATTTGTCTTTTATGTCAACCATCTCTACGCGAGGGGCAGTTACCTACGTGGCTTGTATGCCATGATCCTCGAGAAACAGTTATACATGTTACCTTATAATGGGACACGTATCATACGCAGATTCAGAAGATCATTCAAACGTGGGTAGCAGTTATTATAACCGCCGCGTAAAAGATGTTACTTCCTTCACAGTTTGGCCTCTTCGCCAATTGGACGATTATTATGACTGATCTCTATAAATAGAGACCTCTAGTCACAGGGTAAAGGGATCGAAAAGAGGAGCAGAGAGCATAGACACAGATTGTTGATTGACAACTTCGGAAATAAGAATTCAATCCCACTTGCAACCTTTGAAGCTTCTTCTTCTTCTATAGCACTTCTTCGTCATCGTGTGGTCCAAGGGACAAAGTGATCGACCGCAGATCCGACTCCTATAGCAATTTTTCACCAGAATCATTTTTATTATACTTAACATTCTCGTATAGGATTAATTGTACTCTCTTTTTTTCTTGTTAATAAACAAAGAAAGGGTTTCGTATAAACCTAGTTTCATTCTTTTGTTTATCATCAAACATAAGATGGCGACTCTGCTGGGGATGACTTTCTCATCTGACGAGAAAGCAATTGCTCAACACGATGTTGTATCCATTGGATCGACGAAGAAGACTTTGATCGTCCAATTCGACCAATCTGCTTATGAAGACATGCTTCGTGCAGGGGGTAGCTCTCACTCCCTCTCTGTCCAGAACAACAGGAAGCTGCGTAAAGTATGGATGCCCAAGACATCCTCTACCCTTTCTGCAAGCTCTCCTCCTCTAATCAACAAGGTTGTGACAACACAGCCTACGCGCTTTGTGCGTAAAACTTTATCTCCCGTCTGTGATGTGGCAGACAAAACTTCTGGCAATGCCTCAGTGTCAATCCAGAAGTCTCAGACGCGCTCTGCGCATAAAACTTCGTCTCCTGTCTGTGACATGGCAGACAAAACTTCTGGCAATGCCCCAGTGCTAATCCAGAAGTCTAACACGCGCTCTGCGCGTAAAACTTTGTCTCCCGTTTATGACGTGGCAGACAAAATTCCTAGCAAGGCCTTAATGCCCGCGCAGAAATTTCAAATGCGCCCTGCGTGTAAAAATACATCTCCCATCTATGATGAGGCAGATGGACCCTGGGATCACATCAAGGGAAAACGAGTGGCGGACTTCCAACCGCTAAGCTTGTACGCCCACAAGAGAAGAAGTTGTCCACTCTTCAGATTATGCGTGATACTGGAGGCCGCTTGAGGACTTTTTCTATTTTACGCAAACCAGTGCCAAACTCCAAATTATGCCAGGATAAGCCTGTCCGCGTAAAGAAGACCCGTTTTAAGGGAAAATATGCTCCTCAGAAGGATGATGGATCGTATACTACTTATATGGGGGAACTGTTATATTCTTATGGCAGAGAGACGGTTGTGGTTCCCAATCTCCACATTTCTACTGATGTAAAAAGGCATAATAAGCCTTCTTCTTCTGTTAATCCCCCTGATTTGCGTGATTTCTTGATACAAAAATGCAAAGACAGGGGATCTTCTAATATGTCAACACCTCCTAGGGAGCATTGTTGTAATAGTCATAAAGTTGTAATTAACTACTGCTGTTCTAAGGCAAAATGGTCAGTTTTCGACCGGTTGAACTACTATTTGCCCTTACAGGAAGAAGAACCGACATTGGTATCGGTAAACATGGCTTCGCACATTCCTAGAGGAAGGTCAAGTTCAAGACGTCATCCCTCTAGAACTCTAAGCCAGAGGAGATTTGACAGACTCCTTGAGAATATTGAAGCAGGTGTCTTTCGAAACACCCGCTCGAGGTCACGGCAATCTGCTTCGTATTCTTCTGATTCCGACACTGGGGGTCGCCAGTTTCCTGAAATTGATGCTGAAAATATAGACTCAATCTCTACAGAGATCTATACTAATCCCTCAGTAGCATCCAGAGAAATGATAGTTTATGTTGTTGGAGAGGAACATGAAGAGGCTTTCCAATCAGGAAGTACGGAACAACGCATTGCTGTATTAGAAGAATCGCTTAAAGAGATGCATACCATGATGGAGAGTATGCACCAGATGATGGTGACTCAACACACGGCTGTGGTAGCTCAAACACCTGTTTCTCCGACTCAACTACGTGTGGGGGTAGATATACCATCTAGCCAGGAGCCTGTTCAAAATCAAGAATCAGCTGCTCCTCAACCCCTTAACCCGGAGAATGTATTACCTCCTGTGGGAGTTACAATACAACCGATCTCTCACCTCTCTGCTGTCCCTTTCCCAACTGAAGATCCGATACAGGCAGTTCGGAAATTAAAAGCCCAATATGATGCCTTGAAGCATAAGGATCAGCTCAAGAAATTGGGAATCAACCAGCCATACCCAGCTATCTGGGACGAGATCCCTTTTCCACCAAAATACAAACCACAGGCTATGGTTTTGTTTGAGGAAAAAATGTCACCAAGCTAGTATATGAATTACTTCAACATGATGACGGAGTTGTTGCAAGGGAATGACGCCCTTCTCACTTGAGTATTTAAGGGCAGTCTAGGGGAAATACAGCTAGCAAGCTGTGTGGTCCAATGAGACCCTTTCTCTCTCCTTGGCGAATCGCCATATAAAATTACTGATTATCCTGAGCAAAGAAAGCTATGATATCTTTCCATGATCCATCGTTACAGAGGATATTTGCTCGATGATGCCTCCTTTTACGGCTCCTTACATGCTAGAAGAGCATAGTCTTCTTCTTTCTCAGGTCAGCCCAACGAATCTCGGCAACCATCTTTGTGGTAAAGGGAGCATAGAAAAATAGGTTCATTCGCTTGCCATTATATAGGCAGAAGAGAACATACCAAATTCTAACAACTTCTTAAATATTGTCGAAAAATCAACCTCGCAGAACGAGTCAAATTTGACCATTTCATGCTTCATTCAAAGTATTTCAAATTACGAGGAATTTGAAAACTTTGAAGGGGTATTGTAGAAGCATAAAATATGCTGGGGAAATTATACGCGTATTATACAGTTAAAACCCCTAACATACATGAAGTAAGCGTAAAATAGAGCTTCAATGTTGTGCGGCATAAAATAGAGCTTCAGAGCTACACGCGTAAAGCAGCACTTCAAGACTGATTTGGCGTAAAAGGTTGCTACACCTCCCCCTGGCGTAAAATACGTTTGTTTTTAATGCAACGTAAAGTCATATGAGAAACTCTTCGTATTCCTCGACTGAATCTGTCAAACAAAATGATGAACCTGACTCCTGACAAAAAATTCTGCACGACGATTGAGAGGACGACTGTGAGGATGATTTTGCACAGAGACCTAGACTATCGTTTAGTGAAATATCCTTGATATAAGTCATTTTTACGCATTCAAGGAATACGCTGCCAATTCTACACAGGCAGAGATGAGTCTTTACGCTCAAAATAAGACGAAATCAGACGCCACGTCAAAAACTGTTCTTCGTACAGAGCTCGAGGCATATCCCGATATTTAATGTGTTGTTTGTGGTATTAAACGAAAGGAATGAAATTGTATTTCAATGACGGGGTTTATGCGAAACCCGCGCCCTTCTGTTTACAAACAAACTTGTACAATGTAATCCTATACGAGGATGTGGTAGTACAATTTATTTAATCTGGGTATAAATTACTATAGGTGTCTGATCTGCGGTCGATCACTTTAGCCCTTGGACCACACGATGTTGAAGAAGTGCCGTGGAAGACAGGTAGCAACTTCGAAGGTTGCAGAAGAGGTTGGACGCACGAGGCCAAGGTCGTCGATCCCTGCTCTTTGCCTGCTCTCCGGGCTCTCTCCCTCTCTCTCTCTCTCTCTCCTTGGATGATAATTCTCTCCTGGATGATAATTCTTTTGTTTTTTCTCTCCCCTCCTTTTCCCCATTAATAGGGGTCTCTATTTATAGAGTTTTGGTGACAGTGACCACTCCGTCGGTGTAAAAACCAAGGAGTGGGAAGTACAACACCCTTTTACACAACGGTTGAAGTAACCAATGCCTGCGTATGGAAGATCTTTTGAATGAGCGTATGACGTGGATCCAACTAAGGGAACACAACGCGTACTATTGCTACAAAGATCACGGCGTAAGAGCCACGCAGGTAGGTATCTCGTGTGTAGAAACGGTTGGCGTAGAAGCCAAATGACTGTCACCCTGGCACAGAGGCCAGATAGGCATAGAAGCCGAATAGGCGTAGAAGCCGGATAGGCACAGAGGCCAGATAGGCATAGAAGCCGGATAGGCGTAGAAGCCGAATAGGCGTGGAAGCCGGATAGGCATAGAAGCTGGAGAGGCATTGAAGCCGGATAGGCGTAGGAGCCGGAGAGGCATTGAAGCCGGATAGGCGTAGGAGCCGGAGAGGCATTGAAGCCGAAGAGGCGTTAAAGCCGGAGAGGTGTTGAGAGCCGAAGAGGCGTTGAGAGCCGAAGGGGCACAGGTCTTGAATGGGCGTAGAAGCCGCTGCGTACCGTGCCCGAGTGCTGACGGGGACGTCTTAGCCGGAATTACGGCTTTCGAAGATGTAATCAAATCTTCTACAGAGATTTGCCATCATCCTGTGCATTAAATGCGAAGACGTGTTTCGAAGGTCTGCAGCCCTTCTGTGCATCTGTTGTAGAGACGTGCCTTGACTGAACCTGTCATCGCTCCGTGCAATTAGACGTAGAGACGTGCCTCGAGCCCCGTACAATGTGCAGCTTTTGACGTGGCAGGCGGTTTGTCTACTGCGGAGCGTAAACCAGCTTATGCCTGCCTGTGTAAAACAATGCAGCGTATCCCTCTGTGCGAAAAAGAGCGGTTTATGCTGAGGGGACGTCAGTAAACGACGGTTCGGTGGTATCTTAACCCAATCCTCTGCATTAAATACAGGGATCCGCCATCATACTGTGGTGTGCGTCCCGAGGGGTCTGTGCCTGTTTCCAGCCGTCGTCTGGGTCGCCGTGCAGCACTTTTTGTCAGGAGTCAGAGGCCAGGTTCACTGCGTGACTTGACAGGTTCATTTTGGGGAAGACGAAGCGTTCCTCGTACGCTATTTTAATGTTGCTTTGAGAGCGGCTGAGTTTTTACACCCTGGAGGCGATAGGGGGGTCCCGTCTACGCCGAAGCAGTTTTGGACGTGCTGCACCCTTGAGCTCTTACGCCTGATGGCACTGAAGGCCTTTGTTTGCGCTGCTCTGTATCAATACGCCGCATAGCTTTTGCCAGCGTATTTTTCATGCTTCTACAAGACCCCCTTCAATGCTTTTAAAATCCTTTGGAATTTGAAACGCTTTGAATAAAGCATGAATGGCCCCTCGTGACTCGAAACGTTTCTGAATGGAGCGTTGAAACGGTCGGTGCGGCCTTTATGGCGGATTTATTGGGGACCGCTGTGATCTCTTTTGCCTATAAAAAGGCGGGGGGTTAACCTGTTTCCCCATATTCCCATCACCATGCTAAAATGATCGCCGGAGTTCGTCGGGTCGATCTGAGGAAGAAGGAGATCATGTTCTTCCAGCATGTTGGGAGCCGAAAAAGACGGTGTCTTCGAGCAAGTGTCTACTGCAGCGATGGATCATGGAAGGATATCTTAGCCTCCCTTGCTCGGGATAATCAGTAACTTTGTATGGCGTTGCATCAGGGGAGAGGAAGGGCCGCTTTGGACCACACAGCTTGCAGACTGTTTATTTCTTCCTGAGACCCCTGCGGACGAGATTGGACAAACCGTAATCTGTCGTCCTGATTGGGTTGGGTTTAAGAAAACCACAACCGGATCGGCCATGGCGAATGGAGGATCTTGTTGTTCATGACTGTGGTGGTCATGAACAGCCATGGAGGAAGAGGAAGATCTGAGCGCGATCTTCAGACGACGAGGGAGTCTTTTGTAGACGGAGTTTCCCTCATATGTAATCATGAAAAGCAGAGAAAAACTCCTGTAGACAGGGTTTCCCTCATATGTAATCATGATTTTAATCTTCAATAAAGTCGTCTTTTCTTCATATGATCACTTGCCATACGTTGCTGTGAAGTCTGAATGTGTGCAGCTTCGACACGTCTGATACTTTATGCGACCCTGTATAGAGAGTACTAGGTTCTGTCCTATTTTTTACGTGCAGCGGATAGTGCATAGAGCGCTGCTTTAGCATTTTGAACACTTAGAACTGTCCTGTTGCTAGGGCTAAGGAACCGCGTAGAGTTCTGAACTGCTGCTTCTGATGAGCAGAACTTTGTTCAGTCTTCGTCTTCAAGAATGATCTCTCGGAACTCCCTTGAAACAGGGTCGAGGATTCTGGCTGAGCTTTGTCATCTTTGACAGACGAGATGTTCAGACTGGAGTCCGGATGAACCTTCAATTTTGGGACCCGAAAAGAGTAATTTCTTAATGGTTGTACTATGTCCGTTTCGGGTACTTGGGGTCAAGAACGAGTATCTTCTGTGTGAACTCTTTGCACTTGACCGGGTCGGGGACTGTTTTGGATAAGCGGAAAGTCACGGAGTACGAAATCCTCAGCCTGTAGCATCTGGGCGTAAGACACCGTTGAGCGCAAAGTCGTAGACTTGTGGTTCCTGAGCGTGAAGTCGTAGGTTTGTCGCCTCTCGAGCGTAAAAGCTACCGAGCACAAAGGCATCCGGGCGAGAAAAACCATAGACTTATAGCTGCTTGAACGTAAAGTCGTAGAATCATTGCTGTTGAGTGTAGAAAGCTCCTTTAGCGTAGGACTTGTGGATCTGTAGCTCCTGAAAAGAGAATTTCTTCGAGCGTGAAGTTCTGCGGATCTGTTGCTTCTGAGCGTGAACTGAGCGCCACCGAGCGTGAGATCATCGATTTGGTATCTGCTGAGCATAAAGCCGTAGGTTTGTCGCCTCTCGAGCGTAAAAGCTACCGAGCACAAAGGCATCCGGGCGAGAAAAACCATAGACTTGTAGCTTGCGAGCGTAAAATCGTAGATCTGTTGCTGTCGAGCGTAGAAAGCTCCTTTAGCGTAGAACTGCTGAACTGTCTTGCGCGAAGAATTTTTCGAATTCGCTGATTGTCCGTCTTTTGAGGTTAGAGGTTTGACGTAGCACCCAATCATATCCGACTATTAATGCGAGACTTGGTTAGGGTCTCGAGGAGTCCGTCCGAGGATTCGAGGAGTCGATCCGGACTCTATATATATCCCAAGCTTTGGAGAGAGAAACTTTTCATCCGTCTTCTGCGAACGAGAGTTCTTGATTGTTCGAGCTTTTCTCCTTCATCCCTTCTCTGAGCACTTCGAGCTTTCAGAAATGGCGATGAAACAAACCTCCTCCGCTAAGGGAAAGAGCATAGGTTCTTCTTCTTCTCCTACTGCCCCAGCGAGGGAGTCTTCGGTCGGGCAAGGTGGACTTCCTTTCGGAAGTATCCCGCCGACGGGCAGCGCACCCGGTGTGAGAGGTAGATCCTTTGGGGTGACAAGAATAACGAAAATCCTTCGCACACGTTGAACGTGACCGCGCTAGGTCGCCTTCTGTGCTGATAGCCTCTTCTGAGGAAGATGATGCACGGAGGCATTTTCATCTTTTACGCCCACATTTCTCGTTTGCTAGCGTAAATGCGCCATATTTTCGTAGTTCCGAGCGTAAAAGCTCTGGCTACCGAAAACTGGCGTATGTCGTAAAATAAGCATTTTACGTTTGCGGAGGGGACTCCCGGCGTATAATAACCGAATTCGTACAATCCTGGCGTAGAGCACAGTTTGTCGTTTCTTTGGTTTTGTATGTTTGTGCAAGATTTTTGTATTGACATACTTTCTTTACACCTTTGTAGTTAACCTGGGTGAGTCTCCGCTGACCGAGGTGATGGGTTCCTCCGCCGGGATGCTGCACTCGAACTACCTGGAGGACTTGTCCCACGTGGCATTTCCCCTCTCCGGATCCCAGTATCCTGAGGGAAGGGAATTTTTGTTGGCGGCTCAGGGCGAGCGGGCACTGCTGAGTATGATCAATGGGGAGCCCCTGACGTATGTAGACGGAGAGCGGTACGTAAAGCCGGCTTTCCTTTTCGGGGACATGATCGACAAGCGGTCCCAGACGAAGCCTAAGAGGGAACCTTGGGTCTTTGCTGTCGAGAGCTTGGTTCTGTACCTGCTGACGATGCCGAGGGATTATCCCATCTCGGCTTTCTTCCATGCCACTCATCCCAGAAAGATGTCGTGGACGTTGACTCCCGACCTTCATAGCAAGCCGGGGAAGATCTTTCATCAGAAAGGAGCTGACCAGGGATCGTTTGTCAGTCGTCCTTCTAGTCCTGTGACGTTATTCCGGGGATTGTACCCGGGTGGCGTCCCGAGCGAAGACAGCTCTGTGATCCAGCCGGTCCAACTGTCGACTTTCTGCAACAGCTTCATGGGACGAGGTGGGGTGTACCCCAAGGAGAATCCTCGGTGTAATGGGTGGGTCACCCCAGCCAACCTCCGATGGACCAGCCTAATTAACTGGGCCTTGAAGCGCTTTCAGCAAGAGCTAGAGGGCATTGGACTGTATGCCGCTGTGAGCGCGACGAGCGTCGGGTTGCCTCCCAACCCTAATTTGTTCTTGGCACTGTTGGAGCGATACGTTTTGCTCATTGGGACCTTTGCCACTCCACTGGGGGAGTTGGGATTGGCCCTTCATGAGATGGCGGTTGTCTCGAGGCTGCCGATGGGGGATACCCCGTATGAAGAGTATATTCCCACCAACCGGGAGTTGGGGGATTCGGACCCTCGGGTGGCGGATGTGTATCAGGAGCTGATGTGCCAATATCTCGCCTGCACCGCTTTTTACAACGAGCCCTCTGGTTTGGCCCACACTACCAAGTGGATGTCCTACCTTTTCTTCCACCGAGCTAGAGTTGCCAGGTTGGAGAAAGTTTCGGGGGGCAAGAATGAGCCCGTGAACTGTTTGGGCGTGCTTAGTGCCCAGGTCGTGGATGGCCTTATGGAGGAGGCCAAAGCTTCGGACCAGATCCTCGTTGAGAGGGTAGGAAAGTACCCCGCAGGTACTACGGCCCGTAGTTACCTGAGGCGTTGTCGCGGGTCTCTATCCAAGGAAGCCCAGCTGGCTGGTTTCCTCTCGTTATGGCTGCTTCGAGTAGTAGTGCCTAGTACTGCGTCCGCGGACCGCATTCATCGGAACATCTTGTGGCCGGCAGTGCGCCTGGTGTTCGGGGCAAGACTGGGCTTGCTTCCTGCCATGGTGTGCCGTATACAGGCGGGCTTGAGAGCTCTGACCGATGGGTTGCTTGCTGATGAAGCCCGGCGTGAGAGTTTTCCCAGGGTGGAATTACCATACCTGTATCTGATGGGTTGGTTAATTCTCCACAATCCCCGGGTGATGTCTCCTGGCTCTGGTAGCAGCTCAGGGGGAAATTTCTTGTTGAACTACAAGGGTTCTCCCTGGAACGTGGACACCGTTATAGATTGTCGGCTGGCATTGAACCTCAGCCATGGCTGGAAGTTCCTCTGTACTCTCCCTCCCGTAGATCGCCATCAATTAGGGATGAGGCTTGAGGACTCGGGTAGAGAGAAGACCGATCTTTCTCCAGAGGCTTTTAATTGGCTGGTCTGCATTAGACCCTCCCATCTCCTGTACAGGAGTGAAGACCATTGCTTCTTCGAGCCTTATTTGCCTAGTCGGTTCGCCAGGCAATTTGGGTACGGCCAGCTGCACGTGGGGAATGCCGTCACCAGCTTCAGGTCCAGAGGCGGGGTCATTGATGGAGCCAGAGGATGGCGGTATTTCACCACGGGTTGCACTGGAGCAGCCTTCGTCGTGCCGGATGTCACCCCCTCTACGGAGCTGTGCATCCTTCATTCTTACGCCCAGTTTTATGTGGCGATCAACACCTTCCACCGCGATTTTGACATACGCGGAAGTCTTAGGGTGTCCTCTCCCATTGCCGGGGGAGGAGTTGAAGTTCCCTCGGTTTCTCCCGATGAGGGTGAGGAGTTTGATACCCCGGATGAACCCCTGGAGTCGATGCCGGGGTGTGAAGTGCCTCCGCCTGCGGGGGCTTTGGTAGTTCCTCAGAAGCGAAGGGCGCCTGCTCCTAAGGAGGCTTCTGCTCGTAAGAGGAGGAAGGAGATAGTTGCTCGTCCTTTCCGCATTCTTGGTGTTGAAGCTACCGGGAGTGGGCCTACATCTCCACATATCGGGGATGAGTCTTTGGCTGGAGGTTCCTCGCCTTTTAGAGAGGGACCCTCTATGGTTTCGGTTGGCGGCGCCGGAGGATCTTCGCTAGGGGTCGCTGCTGTGGCTACTGCTCCAGGTAGTGGAACAAGATCGCCTAGGTGGCCATGGCAGATGGGAGGATCCTTCCCTAGACCCGCAACGGATGAAGCTCCTGCTGTGCCTAGCGAGATTCCAGTTGACGAACCTCGACCGCGTCTTGGTGGAGACTTGGAGGAATTGCGGGCGATGTCAGTTGGTCCACCTCCTTCCCCAGGTATGATAGTTCGCATTGCGTCCTTAGAGCGAGGTTTAGCTGCCTCGGCTGCAGATGCGCCATATATATCATTGGCCCCGGGTAAATGTCGTTTTCATGTCTCCTTTTAGAAAGGTTATCGTTGTACTGATGTCGACTTTCGGGTTCTTTCTTCTCAGGGGATGGAGCCCACGGGGAGTGTAGCATTGAGCCGCCTTCCGGCTCTGCTCCGGCCCCTAGTGGTGATACGGAGGCACCTGATCCTGAGGAGGAAACACCTTCGGGGGCTAGCTCGCCCGGAGTGGTTTCGTCGCCTCGAGAGGAGGATGAGCCTGTCACCGTGACCTTGCCTTCGGTCACACCAACCGTCGAGGCGGCAGCAGTGGCTACCTCGTCTGCAATCATCTCTGGTGGAGGACTCGCTGATATCGCGGTCTCTCCTAACATTCAGTCGGGTTTAGTTGCGCTGACTGAGCAACATACCAGCCTCTTTTACACCGGTTTGGGAGCGATGATATCAATGGTGTTGGCGAAGAGTCTGGATTTCGAGCGCCTGAAGAGAACTGCCCAGTTCTCGATCGGGGTTGTCAGGGAGTTCGGCGATTTCGGGAGAGCCGATGCCCTGGAGGCGATGGTTAATGGTTTAGAACAACCCATTAACGAGTATTTGCGGTTGGCTCAGGGCAGTCTTGATGCGGAGGCCCAGACCAGATACGGTCTTATGACTGCGTATCTTGCCAAACGGATGGAAGACCTGAAGGAACTCCTTCGAACTCGCCAGCTGGAGGCGATTCAGAGGAAAGCCGCCGTGGATGAGATCCTCGCCCTCCAGACAATGTGCCAATCCGAGCACGAGGGGAATATAGCGAGGATTCACAGGTTGAGGGAGAAACTCGCTCAGGCAGAAGAGTGGGCTTCCCAGTCGTTGGCAGGCTTGGATGTGGTGGCCGGTCGACTGAGCACAGCGCGACGGGATCTGGATTGCGCGGAAGGTGCCTGTGCGGGCGTGCGTCGGACGATAGCCGAGCTGTCCCATTCGAGTGACAACGAGGCACTGCTGGAGCGGGCCCGTGCTGATGCTCTGGCCATTAGGGACGAGAGGATGGCCGTGCTAGCGCGGCAGATCCGTGACATGACTGCTCCGTCGCAATGATGTACTCTCTCTTCTTTCTTTTTTTTTTTGCTTTCCCAGATGTAATTTTGTTCTTTCTTGGGAATAAAAAGAGACTTTTTCCTAACTTTGGACCCATCATTTCGGAATATAAATGACAGGTTAGGGCGAGAGTGGTATCAGAGGTAGTATGGACGTGATAAACTCTCGGTAAACTTCAGCAGGGCACGTCTATCCAGAGGTCATACGGACATGATAGAACGTGCTTTGGCCAAGTTTTTGTTGGTAAAGTACTATCAGAGGTGAGATAGACGTGATAGGCTTTACTAGAGTTTACAGCTCAGAGGTAATATGGACATAGCTGTTTTGTGGGCCTATTACTTGTTGCGCACCTAGGTACAAGTAAATAGGTTTGAGGACAAGCCCTGCTAGAGGTAATATGGACGTAGCAGATTTTGTGGGCCTAACACCACTGGCGTACTTAGATTTAGTACTGGTGTTAGTTGAAGTGACGATCGATATCAGAGGTGATAATCGATGGTCAGAATCTTGGAAAGCCTGTTCAGAGGTGATATGGACATGGCAGATTCTCCAAGGAAATACAGTTCAGAGGTGATATGGACATGACTGATTTGTGGGCCTATACTAGTTTCTTCTTTGAAGTAGTTTCGTCGGATTACGAGAATCTCGCCGTATTCCTCCCGAGTGGAGGAGATTAGGCGTAGTACTTCTTCAAGAATTTGCCGTTGATAGGAGCCATTAATAGGTCTCCATTGGGCTGGACTAGTCTGTAGGCTCCATTCGAGAATGTTGTCTCGATCACATAAGGGCCTTCCCACTTGGGCTAGAATTTGCCTTTACTCCTGTGAGTAAGAATCATCGGCCTTCTTACGGCTAAAACTAGCTCGCCGACTTTGAACACCCTTTCCTTTACTTTACGATTAAAAGCTCTGAAAATGCGTGCTTGGTAGAGCGCGATGCACTGTTGAGCTTGGAGGCGTTTCTCGTCTAATCCTTCTAGCTCCTGAAGCCTTAACAGGTCATTCTTTTCTTGAGTCAGCCCGTTAGCCACGGCTATCCTGAGCGACGGGATCTGGATTTCAATGGGGAGAACTGCCTCGCTCCCGTATACCAGTGAGAATGGGGTACAGCCTGTGGGCGTTCGTACCGTTGTGCGGTATGCCCAGAGACATTCGCCCAGCTTTTTGTTCCAATCTCTTTTGTTTGAAGAGACGAACTTCTTCAAGAGTTTGATAATGGTTTTGTTGAAAGCTTCCGCCAAACCATTAGCAGCTGGATAGTATGCCGTAGAGGCGATATTGTGTATTCGATTTTTATCGCAAAATCGATGAAACGCTTGGCTGATGAACTGGGGCCCATTGTCATGGATTATCCTTCGGAGGACCCCGAAGCGATAAATGACGTGATGCTTGATGAAGCTGATCACATTAGACGCCTTTACCTCAGCAAGAGGGATTGCCTCTGCCCATTTGGAGAAGTAGTCCGTGATGGCCAGTATGAACTGGTGACCTCGGGAAGAAGACGGGTGAATGGGACCAATGACGTCCATACCCCATGCTTCGAAAGGCCAGGATGCAACTGTAGGATGCAGATGCTCAGATGGTCGGTGTATGAAGTCTGCGTGAATCTGACAGGCTCTGCATTGTCTTGCATACCGTATTGCATCTATGATCATAGTAGGCCAATAATAGCCCATTCTCCTGATGCGATCCTGTAGCTTAGGACCGGGTTGGTGTGCTCCGCATACGCCATCGTGAGCTTCCCGGATAATCTGCTGTGCTTCGTTGTTAGACAGACATCTCAACAGTAATCCGTCGTAGGTCCGGCGATATAGGCATTGTGCAGATGCATCGTAATAGAAGCGTAATGATCGTCGCTTGATGGACACTGCTCCTTTGGGGTCCTCCGACAAGATTCCGTATGCGATGAAATCTATGAAGGGACTTCTCCAGTCTTTTCCGGGGAGATCTGTGTTCACAGCATGGCTGCGTCCTATGTGAAGGTTGTTCTTCGTACAGAATAAGTCTCTGTTAAGAAGGATTACCGAATCCTGCCTTCTTATAGGAGTGGCTAAGTCTGCGGCTAGACTGGCCAGGGCATCGGCTTCCAGATTCTGAGACCGAGGTACATGCTCCAGGAAGAATCCTTTGAAGGTCATGGCTATCTCGACCGTTGCTTGGTGGTAGGGGTTGAGGTCTGGATTCCGGACTTCATATATCCCTCTGACTTGATTGACGATAAGCAGAGAGTCATCGAAAGCTTCCAGGGATTCGACCCCCAGCTCTTTGGCAGCTCGGAGCCCGATTAACAGAGCGTTGTATTCTGCCACATTGTTGGAGCAGGGCTCGCTAAGAGAATATGCTCGGTAGATGACGAGCTGATCAGGAGTGACCAGGACGACTCCTACTCCTGAGACGATGTTTCCCTTGGGACCGGTTCTGGAGGCCCCATCGAAGAAGAGTTGCCATGCGTCGATCTCCATTGCGGAGTTACATTCTGCAACTTCGTCGGGAATGTCCTCGTATAACTTGGAGGACTCCGGGATCGGATGGGCAGCTAGGAAGTCAGCCAGTGCTTGGCCTTTAATGGACTTCTGCGGTACGTACACCATGTCATATGGCGTTAATAGCATCGCCCAAGTCGCGAGTCGGGAGTTAAGAACACTCGGTTTGCTCATTAGTACCCTCAGAGGGTTGATCCTGGAGATGATATGAATGGTCTGTCCGGTGACATAGTGTCGTGTCTTCTGGACGGCGAACATCAGAGCCAAGCATTCCTTCTCCACTGGGTTGTACCGGTGCTCGGCCCCGACCATCATCCTGCTGAGGTAGTAGATAGCTTGTTCATGCCCCATGTCGTTCTTCTGTGCAAGAAGAGCTCCTAGTGAATGATCCATTGCTCGAACGTACAGCAAGAATAGTTTTCCCATGACGGGAGGTGCCAGAACTGGCGGACTGGTGAGGTAGCGTTTGATGTCTCCGAACGCCTGCTGACAGGTTTTGTCCCACACGAAAGATACACCTTTCTTCATGAGGTGAGAAAAAGGCTGACATCTCCCCGAGAGGTTGGATATGAATCGCCGGATATAGGCCAGACGGCCTTGAAATCCCCGAAGTTCCCTCAGATTACGGGGTGGTCGCATTTCTACGATTGCCTGGACTTTGTCAGGGTCCACCTGGATGCCTTTGGTGGTGATGACAAATCCCAGGAACTTGCCACTAGATACACCCAGAAATGATTTCGTAGGGTTCATCTTGAGTTGATGGTGACGCATTAGCTCGAACACCGTCCTCAAATCTTGGAGGTGATCACCTTTGAGGCGGCTCTTGACGGCTATGTCGTCTACGTAACATTCCACTATTTTGCATAAATGCTCATGGAATATGTTACTCGTGGCCCGCTGGTATGTAGCCCCGGCATTCTTCAATCCGAAGGGCATGACCGTATAGCAATATACCCCCAGTAGTGTCCGGAAAGCAGTGTGCTTCTCGTCTTCAGGATGCATCTTGATCTGATTGTATCCCGAGAACCCGTCCATGAAAGACATGTGTTCGAAACCGCAGGTGTTGTCGATCATGATGTCGGTGATAGGAAGAGGGAATTCATCTTTGGGACAGGCCGTATTTAGATCCCGGTAGTCGATGCAGATACGCACCTTCCCATTCTTTTTCATGACTGGGACAACATTGGCGACCCAGTCGGGATGTTGCTCTTCACGGATGAAGCCGCAGGCTATCAACTTCTTGACTTCAGCTTCAATGGCGTCCATCATATCCGGGCGGAACCGGCGTTGGTGCTGTTTGACAGGCCTTGAGTCGGTCAAAATGTTGAGCTTGTGAGTAGCCACCTTCGGATCGAGGCCTGGCATATCCTCATAATTCCACGCGAAGACGTCGACGTATTCTTTTATCAGTTGGATGATTTCTTCCCTTTCAGCTGGGGAAAGATAGTTACTGATCAATATTGGCTTTGGTGAGAGTTCACCCCCAACGTCGATTTGGACAACTTCGTCTTTAGTGGGAGGTTCTTTTTGCTCGAAGCAAAATTCCCACTGCGTATCCATGTGTTGAGCCCAAGCGTCGTTTTTGAACAACTCAGATTCTTGTTCGCTTGCCTCTAAGGGATCTGTCGACGCCATATTCACCGACAATGTTTGTCCAAGATCGTTGGATGAGTCGGAGGATGTTGAGCCGCCTTGAGGAGAGGCAATGGCGTCTTCAGAAGCCGCAAGGGAGGTCGGATAGCCTAACCCAAAGCGGGTTTGTCGGTAGCAAGAGTTGCCGAGCAGCGGCGTACGCCTGCCCCTCCCATTGTTGAGACCTTGGTTCCGCTTCAGATTGTAGCCCATATTCTGCATGATCTTAAGCGCTTGTGGGCTGTATCGGCGAACCTGTATTTCCCCAGTATCGTCGTCGAAAGCATTTTCTTGGATAGCTGGTTGATTGCGCATATGGCCGAAGAATATCGGACGCTGAGTGCTGTAGGTAGGTGGGACGATGAAGATAGAATCCTCATGGGGCCCATACGTTGCGACGACATTGGATGATGACGCTACTTCCCATACATATGGATGATAGGCCTTTATAGCTCCCAAGAATTTTGGTGCTATTGGTTCTATCTCGTCAATGTACGGGGAAAGGGGACTTTTATTGTCACTAGCAACCGCGTTAGTAGTTTTTACATCCCTTGGTTTTTTGTCGCGCCGAAGGTTGATGACCAAGGGTGGAGGCTTTTTGTTTAAGGTAATTGCCAAAGGATCACCCCCCTTTCCTGACCTAGCATCGTTCAGGTAGGCGGTCATAGGCTCTGTGGCCTTTGGACGAGCAGTCCGTCCTTTCACCTTGATCGACAGAGGTTGTTTGACAGAGGGTTCTTCTGGCTCCCGACGGGATTCCTTCTCTGTCTGGGCCGTTACCTCTTCTGTGTAGCTCTGAGAGTATAACACGGCGTCGGAGTAGTAGGATTCCACCCCTCTGAACGGGTTTAAGTCTGCAAACTCGGTTAGCACCGCTCCTTTGGCATCTACATATTTGAAGCATTGATGTAGAGTTGAAAGGACAATGTTGTGGTCTTGGATCCACGGTCTTCCCAGCAAGATATTGTAGGACACCTCTGAATCAATGACGTAGCATATAGCCACTGATCTAAGGTTACCAATCTGGATTCTCAAGCGAATCTTCCCCAATGGTTTACTCTTTCCAGCATTGAAACCCACAATTGTAGTAGTGGTATAGGCCAGTTCACTGGTGGGGATCCTCAACGGTCTGAGCAGACTGTAAGGAATGATGCTGATTGACGATCCCAGATCTATGTGAATCCGGTCGACTTCCATGGAACCGATGTATCCGTTGTGATAGAGAGGCCTGTCATGCCTGTTGTGTTTCAGCAGCATGTCGTCTTGGGTGAAAGTGATGTTTGGTACCACCTCCATCATACTGTGGCATTGAGGGCACGCCACGGGTTCCTCATTGGGGGACTTGAGCTGGGTTAGGCACACATCCGCTTGCATCAACGCTTCGCTCAGGGCTAGACGAGTGTCTTGGGAGAGCCTGAGTAGCTCGAAGATGGACAACCTGGCTGGCATATTGGCCAGTTGGGCCAGGATGTCGAAGTTGTATGGTTTCTCTAAATCTTTGTTTGGAATGTTCTTCACAGGTACATCGAAGTGTACTTCCTTTTGTTTTCCCTTGTCCGCTGGAGTTGGTCTTGAAGGACCGGTCTCTGGTCTGGCGGGCTCGGGTCCCGAAGGCTTGGTGGCTGGGGCGTCTTCCGGGCTCGCGTCGTAGTCCTTGAGGTAGACTTTCCCTGATCGGGTTGCTGTAGCCAATACCTCATCTTCTTCTGGAGTTGCAACCATATGGCATGGTTTGCATTTGGAGTTCTTTCTAGACTTAGCTCTGATAGCATAAGTCTCTTCCCCAATTTCTGACACCAGGTCGGGATGAACCCATATAATCTCGCCTTGCCGGGTAGTTAGGGGTACCAGGTTGCGATTTTGATCCCGAGCTGGAGGGAGATTGATGATGTTCATCGTTGCTCGAAAAATAGGCGTGACACCATCCAGGATCGTTCGGGGAGGTAGACTGCCAAACTGGAGAGAGATCATGTTGGCTGTGACCGTCTTTTCGGTGTTGTGCAGGGTGATCGCCTTAGCATCGATTAACCCCTGGATCTTCCTTTTCAGTACGTAACATGCCTTTGTTGGGTGGTGTACGTATCGGTAGAAGACACAATATTTGGGGTCGTTAGTATTGCCAACTTCCTGGGGCCGCCTCAGCTCTGGAAGGGTGATCTTGCCACTCTTGACGAGACACTCGAATATGCTCGGGACGTCGTCGTCGTCGAAGGAGTAGACTTCAACCGGTCTGGAAGTCCCGGGTTTCGCTTGCGCAGTTGCCGCAATCTTTGGTCTGGCTGTATTAATTGCCAGGGCTTCTTTCCCTTTGGGACCACGAGGGTGGTCGCTGCTAGGAGATGGCCTCTTGCCTCTGTCGGAGGCGGAGATCATGATGCCATTGTCGCGCGCCTTGCGACTATTGTCTTCGGCTGCTACCGCCGAGATGATGAACGAGGGCCAATCACGGAACTGATATGGTCCTGTGAACACCGAGACCACGGGAAGGAGGTTCTTCCTGCAAATGTCCACCAATGCAGAGTCGGGAACTCCTGGAGGCATTTGTAAGGTGGCCTGACGAAAACGTTCGATGAAGATGCGAACGTCTTCCTTTTCCTTTTGCTTGACTTCGATGAGAGAGTACATAGACATGTCCATTCCTCCCTCGTAGAACCGTGTGAAGAATAAAGTTCTGAAGTCTTCGAAGGAAGTGATGCAGTTATCCGCCAAGCTGCGGTACCACTGATAGGATACTCCTGAGAGGCAACCTTTGAACACCCGAGTAAGGAGGGCGTCGTTCCCTTGTAGCAACACCGTCATCATGCTGAAATAATTCATGTACTGGCTCGGCGATGTTTTTCCCTCGAACAGGGCCATGGTTTGAGGTTTGTACCTTGGCGGGAAAGGGACTTCCTCCCAGATAGCTGGGTAGGGCTGGTTGATTCCCAATTTCTTGAGCTGATCCTTGTGTTTCAAGGCGTCAAACTGGGCCTTCAACTCCCGGACTGCCTGCATCAAATTTTCAGTCGGAAGCGGGGCCATGGAGTGGTGCGGAGTTGGTTGTATCGTAACCCCAGCGGGAGGTAAGGCACTCTCTGAGTGAGGAAGCGGAGGAACTTCTGACTCTTGATCCAACGCGGGCTCTTGGCTCGGGTGGGATGGTGGTAAGTCCACCCCCACACGTATCTGAGTTGGCGGGACCGACGCTTGAGCCATGGTAGCTGCGTGCTGAGTTAGCATCATCTGGTGCATGTTTTCCATCATGGATTGTATTTGTTGCAGAGATGTTTCCAGCGTGGTGAGGCGTTGTTCCGCGTCTCCTGACGGTGAAGCTTCCTCGCGTTCATCTTCAACGGCGTAGGCTCCCATCTCCCTGGGCGTCATTGAAGGATTAGTATAGGTCGCTGTAGAAGTCGAATCTACACTTTCTGCTTCTGATTCTTGGCGACCCCCAGCGTCGGAATCGGAAGAGGATGGAGCTGGCTGTCGTGACTTTGCGCGAGTGTTCTGGAATACTCCGGCTTCAGTGTCACTGAACCTCCCTCGGCTCGGGGGCTTGGAGGGATGACGTCTTGAACTCGACCCTCCTCTACGCAGGTGTGAGGCCATGTTTACAGGCGCATGCGCGGGTTCCTCTCCCTGGAAAGACAGAGAGTAGCCCAATCGGTCGAAGACCGATCGTTTTGTTTTGGGACAGCAGCAATTAATCACAACCTTGTGGCTATTACAATGATGCTCGCTAGGAGGCGTAATAGACATGTTGGAAGGTCCCCTCTCTTTACGCTTCTGGACTAGATATTTGCGTAGGTCAGGAGGAGTTGCCGGAGAGGCCCTTAGTCGGCCATTGGTTTCTCGCGTGATCCGGAAGGTAGGCATTCTGTTCCTTCGCTGGCGTGAAGGCCGAGAGGTTAAGTAGCCTGCCGCTTGCTTTCCTTCGCGGAGATCACAGCGCTCATCTGGTTTATCGTAGAGGTCAGATGATGTCTTGCGCGTGGAGCGAGATCTGTTCTTCCGTCTTGGCGCCGAGGCACCATCGGAAGTTCTGTCTGTACCGTACGGAGCGGGAGACAGATTTCTACGCGTAAAGCACAGTGAAGGCTTCTGGGTTAGCGCTGAGGCTTCGCCCGAAGTTTTGTCTTTATCGCGCGTAGCGGGAGACTGTTTCCTATGCGTAAAGCGCAGTGGATTTTTCGGGGTTAGCGCTAAGGCTTCGCCCGAAGTTTTGTCTGTACCGCGCGTAGCGGGAGACTGAATTTTATGTGCGGGGCACGGAGGGAGCGTCGCTACAACCTCGTTGGCCGAAGAGATCGGAGAGATCGGAGAGAGCGGAGAGATCGGAGAGTCCACAGGAATAGTAGAGGATGTCTTGGGCATCCACACATTGCGCAGCTTCCTATTGTCCTGGACGGAGAGAGGGCGAGAGCTACCCCCGGCTCGAAGCATGTCTTCGTAGGCTGACTGGTCGAAATGAACGACCAGCATCTTCTTCACGGTTCCCACGGATACCGTATCGTGTTGAGTAATTACTTCCTCGTCAGAAGAGAAAGATGTCCCCAGCAGAGTCGCCATCTTGTTTGTGGTATTAAACGAAAGGAATGAAATTGTATTTCAATGACGGGATTTATGCGAAACCCGCGCCCTTCTGTTTACAAACAAACTTGTACAATGTAATCCTATACGAGGATGTGGGAGTACAATTTATTTAATCTGGGTATAAATTGCTATAGGTGTCTGATCTACGGTCGATCACTTTAGCCCTTGGACCACACAATGTTGAAGAAGTGCCGTGGAAGACAGGTAGCAGCTTCGAAGGTTGCAGAAGAGGTTGGACGCACGAGGCCAAGGTCGTCGATCCCTGCTCTTTGCCTGCTCTCCGGGCTCTCTCCCTCTCTCTCTCTCCTTGGACGATAATTCTCTCCTGGATGATAATTCTTTTGTTTTTTCTCTCCCCTCCTTTTCCCCATTGATAGGGGTCTCTATTTATAGAGTTTTGGTGACAGTGACCACTCCGTTGGTGTAAAAACCGAGGAGTGGGAAGTACAACACCCTTTTACACAACGGTTGAAGTAACCAATGCCTGCGTATGGATGATCTTTTGAATGAGCGTATGACGCGGGTCCAACTAAGGGAACACAACGCGTACTATTGCTACGAAGATCACGGCGTAAGAGCCACGCAGGTAGGTATCCCGTGTGTAGAAACGGTTGGCGTAGAAGCCAAATGACTGTCATCCTGGCACAGAGGCCAGATAGGCATAGAAGCCGAATAGGCGTAGAAGCCAGATAGGCACAGAGGCCAGATAGGCATAGAAGCCGGATAGGCGTAGAAGCCGGATAGGCGTGGAAGCCGAATAGGCATAGAAGCCGGAGAGGCGTTAAAGCCGGTAGGCGTAGGAGCCGGAGAGGCGTTGAAGCCGGATAGGCGTAGGAGCCGGAGAGGCGTTGAAGCCGGAGAGACGTTGAAGCCGGAGAGGCGTTGAGAGCCAAAGAGGAGTTGAGAGCCGAAGGGGCACAGGTCTTGAATGGGCGTAGAAGCCGCTGCGTACCGTGCCCGAGTGCTGACGGGGACGTCTTAGCCGGAATCACGGCTTTCGAAGATATAATCAAATCTTCTACAGAGATTTGCCATCATCCTGTGCATTAATTGCGAAGACGTGTTTCGAAGGTCTGCAGCCCTTCTGTGCATCCGTTGCAGAGACGTGCCTTGACTGAACCTGTCACCGCTCCGTGCAATTAGACGTAGAGACGTGCCTCGGGCCCCGTACGATGTGCAGCTTTTGACGTGGCAGGCGGTTTGTCTACTGCGGAGCGTAAACCGGCTTATGCCTGCCTGTGTAAAACAATACAGCGTATCCCTCTGTGCGAAAAAGAGCAGTTTATGCTGAGGGGACGTCAGTAAACGACAGTTCGGTGGTATCTTAACCCAATCCTCTGCATTAAATGCAGGGATCCGCCATCATACTGTGGTGTGCGTCCCGAGGGGTCTGTGCCTGTTTCCAGCCGTCGTCTGGGTCGCCGTGCAGCACTTTTTGTCAGGAGTCAGAGGCCAGGTTCACTGCGTGATTTGACAGGTTCATTTCGGGGAAGACGAAGCATTCCTCGTACGCTATTTTAACGCTGCTTTGAGAGCGGCTGAGTTTTTATGCCCTGGAGGCGATGGGGGGGTCCCGTCTACGCCGAAGCGGTTTTGGACGCGCTGCACCCTTGAGCTCTTACGCCTGATGGCACTGAAGGCCTTTGTTTGCGCTGCTCTGTATCAATACGCCGCGTAGCTTTTGCCAGCGTATTTTTCATGCTTCTACATGCGCGAGATTGAGGCATATCTCTGCATTTAATGCACGAGATGGGGGCAGATCTCTGCATTTAATGCACGAGATCTAGTTCTATTTTTAAACGACTGGGAGAGCTAAAACTGTGACTAACATCACCATCCTTGCGTTTTATGCCAACCAGGCTATTTTCAACTATAGGAGTACGCCGTATGCTATCTCCTCGAAATACGCCAACTCAGGTTATATTTGCAAAGGTACGTGATAAGGCTATTCATCCCAGAATACGCTCAAGACCTCAGTCAGGAAGGATAATTGGCTATTTTTATGCTGGTTATCTATTATTTACGCAGCATCAAGTTTTAGGCAGCTATTTGCCTTTTACGCCAACAAGGCAGCTATTTGGCTTTTACGCCAACAAGACAGCTATTTGACTTTTACGCCACCAAGACAGCTATTTTCCTTTTACGCCAACAAGACAGCTATTTGGCTTTTACGCCAACAAGACAGCTATTTGGCTTTTACGCCAACGAGACAGTTATTTGGCTTTTATGCCAACCATCTCTACGCGAGGGGCAGTTACCTACGTGGCTTGCATGCCATGATCCTTGAAAAGCAGTTATACGTGTTACCTCATAATGGGACACGTGTCATACACAGATTCAGGAGATCATTCAAACGTGGGTAGCAGTTATTATAACCGCCGCATAAAAGATGTCACTTTCTTCACAGTTTGGCCTCTACGCCAACTGGACGGTTATTATGACTGATCTCTATAAATAGAGACCTCTAGTCACAGGGTAAAGGGATCGAAAAGAGGAGCAGAGAGCACAGACAGAGAGTGTTGATTGACAACTTCGGCAACAAGAATTCAATCTCACTTGCAACCTTTGAAGCTTCTTCTTCTTCTACAGCACTTCTTCGTCATCGTATTGTCCAAGGGACAAAGTGATTGACCGCAGATCAGACTCATATAGCAATTTTTCCCCAGAATCATTTTTATTATACTTAATATCCTCGTATAGGATTAATTGTACTCTCTTTTTTTTCTTGTTTGTAAACAAAGAAAGGGTTTCGTATAAACCTGTCACTACCACATTCCGAAAACAGGGGTATTTTCGAATTTTTCAATATTTAATATTATGTTATTTATAATTAATTAATTGCATGATAGTGTATTTGATTTAAATAATTTTGTGCGATGTATAATTAAATATATAATTATGTGCAGTGTTAATTATTTTATTTTAGCTAGCAGACTTGACCTAGAAGCCAGTAGATAGCACCTGTCCGAATTATGGAATTTTGAAGTTAATTATTTTATCTAGAAATTTATTTATTGGAGATTTAAATTAATTACTGTATTTTATTTAATATTTTGCGCTTTGCCTTTGCTTCGATAATTGGAGCACTATCCAAACTTTTGTCTTCCAACAAATTTCACAATCTTGCTCTAGACATGCCCGCCTTCCATTCTGCTATTTTTGCAACTCATAATTTTGCCCTCTGTGCATTGTTTCTGGCCGCACAAAAATCATCGCGGACGTTATTTTTAATTTCCTATTTTGTATCGTTGTGCGTTCCAATCGAAAATTGGAGGCCATCTTGACCTATTTTTCGTGCGGCCCAAATTAGGGTAATGTTCTGTTCTGAGTCTTCTTCAATATTGGTATTGATGACTTGATCTGATTTTGGCCCCAAGTACTCCTAATTAATTGTTGAACACAACTTGCATTTATTTCTATTTAAATTGAGGATATTATTTAAACCAATTCTAAAATCCCAATTTAATTCCAGTGCCCTGCAAATTCAGCCCATACCCATCTTACAGCGTCCCCTGACCCTACAAAACATCGGACCCCGAATCGCCCGCCCAATTTTCGTCATTTCATGTGTTTGTGCAATTTCCCGAATTTAAGGGGCTAAGTTGCAATTATTCAATTGTAGGTGCCAACACCTAATTATTTTAATCAATGAGGGAGCCTATTAATTTTAATTAAGAACCCTCATCCCCCATGAATAAATTTCTCATGTTCAATCCTAACCATTCATTTGAAATTGACCCATCACAACCCTCCATCACACCCTCTCCCATCCTATTTAATAACATGTCTACCTCAACCCTAATCCCTATGCAACCTAGAAAACACCACCTCACAAGCCTCCAAAAATTCCCCAAGCCCCCACATCCCCTCTCCTACGTTGGAAACTTCTTCCATTTTTCTTCTTCTTCTTCCTTCTTCTTCTCTTCTTCTCCTTCTTTTTCTTCTCCTCCCTTTCTTCCTAAAAGTTTAAATTCAAATTCTTATAGGGGGGAACACTGTTCATTCCCCCCTTACTGTGTACCCAGCCGACTCCCCGGCGGCTCTCCATACACCCCGGCGGCCTGCCTCCCCGGCGAAGCTTCTCCCGCCGAAGCCCGTTGCTCCCTCCGGCGTTCCGACCGGCGGCCAACCGCTGCGACAGCCCCCTGCGGCTAGCCCGAGCCCGGCGGCTGCTCTTCCCCATCAGCCCTCGGCTCCTCCTCCATCACCACTGTTCAGCCGCTCTTCCCCATCGGTCCGGCGCTGCCCTCCGGTCCGGCGAGCGCTTCAGCACCCAGGCGGCCCGCTGCACCTCCGGCGGCTCCCTGCAGTTGATCTCCTCCAGCCCGACCATTCCCCCTGTACTCCGGCGGACTGAACTCCGGCCGAGCCCGCTGCCAACTCCGGCTGCTGCCCCTTCCATCTTCTCCCACCATCAAACACCATTCACCACCACCACCAACAGCGCCCGGCGGCCTCTGCCGACCCCCCGGCCGAACTCCGGTGGCCGGCCGACCCCTTCAGTAAGTCCCCTCCTCTCTTCCCTTCCCTCTTTATATATATATATATCTATATATATATATATATATATATATATATATACATATGTGTATATATATATATACGTATATATATACGAGTATATATATACTATATGTATATTAAATTGTAGGTACCTAATTAATGCTTTAATACATGAACATGTATAGTATAATTAATGTATATATATTATATAATTAATGTGTATGCGTATATGTATATATTTAAATCAAGTTATATATATATATATTTGGTATATACTTAGTATATAATTGTTATATATATATATTGGTATATATGTATACAAACATTTAGTATAAATATTTCTTAGCATATTGTGTATATATTGATTAATGTATATATATATATATATCTAATGTATATATATATAAATGTTGTTTATATATTTAAATTAGTGTAAATTTAGTATATGCATTTAATTTAAATTGTATATATATATATGTATATGTATACATAGGTTTATTTTATGACATTATTAAATAAAAATATATGCTAGTATGAATTTATTTTGGTATATTTTTCCAATAAATGTATAAATATGTAAATGTATATTATATTATTTATTAGTAATCATTTATATGAGTATAGTAGATAATTAAATTATATAATTACATATGTATTTAATTGATGCTTTAAATGCATGAATATGCGTAGCATTTATTTATTTAATAGTTAAATACACAATGTATTAGTAATGTTAATTACAGATATGTATATTATTTCTTTAGTAAATATTTAATTGTATAAGTACTGGTATGTATTAATTAACTGTATATGTAATTATGTATTTTAATTAAATGTTTAAACAGTAGTTATATATATCTGTGTTACATTGATATGTACGTATATATATATCAATATATATAATTAATTTGGTACTAGTATATAATAAAAACGTATTTTGGTATAAATGAACAAATATATATAAATGAACGTATTTTGGTAAATGTGCAACTATAGCAAGTAATTTATATTGGTATATATTTTAGATATATTTCATGAATTATGTTTATATATATATACTTACAAGTATTATTTTATTATTATGTTTATATGCAAGTATTAGTTATTTTTAAAGTATATAGTTATACATATATCTATTATTGATATTGATGGAAATTATATATATATTAATTAATAAGATGTTTATTTAAATACGTAGTCCTACTAGATGACCTTAGTTGACTAGTGCCCTGCCTGGCATGGCCCTGAGGCCAGTGTATTTCTATTGTGTGTTAGGATAGTTTCTGATACAAATATCATATTGTGATGTGTTTATAGGACTGTTGGGTTACCCAGGGGATACTCTGGAACAGGACATCCATAATTACCAGCTAAGGACCAAGGCAAGTACATTCTCTGATAATTTCTAATTCTTGATAATTGCTATAAGTTCAATGATCTTGAAATGTTACAACTGAATCTTTGACACTGTGTTACACGGACTAGTATAGCTTGGATCTGCAGTCATGAGATGTTACCTTGATTATTGTATTGACATTGTACACGACATGTATATTTAGACATTGTACATGATAGACTTGACTTGTTCGTGTATCGTGACGTGTCATGGTTGGATCCACAGTACTAGTTGGGGGCGGGGAAGTAGTTAGTAAGAAATGTGATCATAACCTCTTATTGTAGTATATAAAATTGTAAGTGTTAATCATGCTCTTCACCCATGATTAGCCAGGCCCTGTAGCTACTGTACATGTTCCCAAGCCGATCACATTTCGAAACTACTATTTCAAACACCTAGAATAGATTACAGTTCTCTATTTTTAATCATATACTACATCACCCGTATATGATACTGCACCTTGTTCTTCCATTTTTATACATGCACTGACTGTACCATATTGCATATTGCCTGTCTCTTTACAATTGCCTGTCTCTCTTAAATTACCATTGCATTTATTTCACTGTCTTCGCAGTAGCTAGCATGACATGTTTTATTGTATTATAGACATTATCAATTAATGGAACAGTTATTTGAGAGTGTTACTTTGCTCCTTCCTGACTGGAAATATTTTTCCAGACTATGCCTTAGAGGACCGCTGTCCGACACTTTATGGACCTTATGGTGAGTAGCTGCAGACTTGGTAGTAGTTGTGATTCCAGGAGGTCTAGCTGGAAATTATTATTCATTGTTAGTTCTTTTAGTAGATTTTTGGTACCGGATTTGTCTCCGGCAATTTGATGATTCTTGGATATTGTTGAGTTGGAATATTACTTGTGGACTTGTGTTGTGTTTAATTTTAGTTTTTATTCAAAATCTTATCGTGCTGTTAGTCTGTGATTGAGTATATGTTCATTTATTGGTGTCATCCGTGCCTCCTAATGGAGATTGGATATTTGCGTGACATTAGTTAGATAGTATCAATACCTAGACAGCGTTCTACCGCCGATGCTGCGGCGTAGGCTGGACGTACCCACGCACTCGTGCCCCTAAACCGGGTGCGGGTCGTGACACGTTTTTAGTGGTGGCCCATGCAGGTCAAACTTCGCGAGTTGTGCGATGTCGTAGTAGTGTAGCATCCTTGTTATACTACTGCGTACCTGCGATAGAATCTAGGACATAGGATACTAGGACGAGAGCAAATACTCAATCACAATTCCTTGAGAGATTCCTGGGATGACCCCTGAGAATCTTGTTATAAAATTCCAATTTAAATCATTTCCTTGTTCCGTCCATTCTCACTTATTAATGTTGAACTCACTTGTTGATATTGATTTGATTGTTGTTGATTAGTTATTAAATTAGGATTTAGGTTTCACTTGTTGATTGTGATTAGGTATTAAAGTAGGATTTTTGCTTCATTATAGAGTTGATTTCATATTAAGATGAATTTGTAGATTGATTTATAGTATTATTTGATGATGCCGTCAATAAGGACAGTGAAAATGATTAAACATTAAGCTAGTGGACTACAGAAGGTGAATTTAATTTTAATGGAAGACTGAAAAATGAATTTCAAATTTTAGGATTCTAAGAAGATTGAGATTGTTATCAAAATTTATTTTGAAGATTTCAATGAATTGCAAAATTTTGAAATTGAGGAGTTGAAATATTGTTATTAAAATTTTATTTTTGAGGATTCTGATTTGATTCAATAAACCTAGACAAGTCTGTAAGGATCTTTAAGGTGATTAAGTTTTAATTTCAGTTTTTAGATAATTAATCTTGAGGAAAGTGTATACATTTTACTTTAAAAGTTTATTCGAGGAGTTATTTTGAGGAATTTTATTTGAGGATAAGATCTTATAGTGAGAGAGATATATTAGTATATAAGTAGATAAGATGCATGTGTAAGATCTGTTGGCTTGAGCGTGATTGAGATCTCACTGTCAACTGGCTTGGGTGTTCAACTAGGATTGTATTAGAGAGAGAGAGCAGTAGTTAGTATGTTGTGTTGCAACTGTTATGCACTTGAGTGATAAGGATAACTAGTATTAGCGATTGCAGTAGGTAAGGAAGCTAGCAGTGAGTGTGTTTGTGATAGAACAGTGATCCCTAGGGGATAGAGGTATCAGACTATGGGTGCATCTTTGACCTGTGCAATCATAACTAGGGTATTTCCAATCTCTCTATCTTAAATGTTGCTTCTTTAGATCTGTACTGTCCTCCCTTGATGATATCGCATTTTACCCTAATTGATTCTTTGGGATCTGTCTTCAGGATGTCGCCGCAGACAAGGTCTATGAGAGCGGGAACATCAGCTTTAGAGGGATCTGCCACCCCTCCACCTGAGAGACAGACAGCCGTAGCTCCTCCTACATCTCCGATGCACGTAGGTGATCCTCCTCCTCCACCTGTTAAGAGGATAGCCGCAGCTGTAACAGACAACCTTCCTCCTCCATCAACTCCGATTCCCGGAGGTTTGCCCATTGACGGAACGCAGATGTTTACCTTGATCCAAGGCATGGTAGATGCCCAGAGAGTAACGGCAGATGCTCAGCGAGTTCAAGCTGAGGCTCAGAAGGTGCAAGCAGAAGCGTACCAGGCAC
The DNA here is from genome assembly GCA_036927795.1 of Iris macrosiphon. NCBI lineage: Eukaryota > Viridiplantae > Streptophyta > Magnoliopsida > Asparagales > Iridaceae > Iris > Iris macrosiphon. The sequence continues at coordinate 123,596,900 of JAYESA010000010.1, read as the reverse complement.
AAACCGAGCTGATGAAAGAAAACATGGAGAATGCTCATCAAGTGACTCTCCAAGCCTTGGAGAGAGTAGCACAGTACCAGCAGTTTCCTGGCCAGCAACAGCAGAGATCAGGCACTATAGTGGATTTCAAAAGGATGATGCCTCGAGAGTTCAAGGGCACCGAAGGGATACTCTACGCTGACGACTGGCTAGAGGATATAGAGAGAAGCTTGCGATTGACCCAGATTCCGGAGAACTTGAAGATAGAAGCCGCTGGCAGTCAGATGTTCGATATCGCACTCACGTGGTATCGCACGGAGCCGAGAATTACTGCACAAGGACTTACTTGGGAGACCTTCAAGGAACTCTTCAAGGAGAAGTTCTTTCCCGACGTGGCATTGGGAACCTTGGAAAGTCAGTTTCATGACTTAGTTCAAGGAAACATGTCGGTCGACGAGTACGCTGCAGAATTCTGTAGATTGAGCCGTTTTGCATCGTCTATGATTCGAGACCCAGGAGATCGAGCCCGAAAATTTAGAAAGGGACTGACAAGAGAGATTAAGTCGCGCACTTCTGGTCGCCGTACCGCTACCTTTGAGGCTATCTTGATGGATGCTCAGATTGCAGAAGAGGATCTGGATCTCAGGCCTAAGAGGAGTTACGATACTTTTGGAGATACGAATGATAGAGCAGGACCAGCCAAGCATCCCCGTATTCAGCACCAACAGGAGTACCAAGTACCATTTCATATTCAGCAACAACCATGGACATTTCAGCATCCACCGCAGTACCTAGCACCAGTTCCTATCCAGCGACAACCCTGGGCATTTCAGTATCAACAGCAGTACCCGGCACCAGTTCCTGTACAGCAGGATCAACGAACTTGTCACTTCTGTAAGAAGCCAGGTCACCTTTGGGAGAGCTGTAGAACGAGGCTAGGACTTTGTTTGCACTGTGGCGCTGCGGGACATCGAGTAAGGGATTGTCTTCGAGTCCCTCATCTTCTCAGCCAACACGCAGCTTCAGACTATAGAGATCCAGTTAGGCTACCTGTGGAACCGTACATTGCTCAGTACCTGCAAAGGGAACCACCCCAGCAGGGCGGGCATTTGCGATGACGGTCGAGGAGACCGATACTGCAGGTAATGTGTTAGCAATTTCTGTTCTTTCCTTCCTTCTGTTCCTATCTATTTGATTGATTGACTGATACCTTAGTACCGTAGCTTGCATGCATGATTCTTGTTATAATGTAGTTAGTAGTACCCCTGATACACAGACTGCAACACCATGACAAAAGACACCATGACCATCCGTATTTTCTCCTAGATTGTATATGGTATGTATAGGTAGAATTTTCTTAGACCGTGATTATTGGTGTTGACTGTAGTGAAGATTCATGAAGGAGTTATTACTTGACAAGAGGAACAAGATGATTAAATTTGAGGATAATTATTGATTTAAATAAATGGTTAAGAAATTAACATGGCATAATTGGTGTTTAATTAATTCCAGGAAAGATTATGACATGTTTAAGTTGGTTATTAATTTGGAAATTTTGGGAGATTTATCAATGTATTTATTTAATTGCAAGTTATAAATTTTTGAACTTTATAATTGGATGTAACAATTGGAGAATCCTTAAATATCACATTTGTTGAGTATTTTAGAGGAGTGGATATTAAATCCCGGACATTGAATTATTAACTCAAAACTTTCAAGGAAATTTTAATGGACTTTACTTGAAGATTTTCAGGTTATATAACAAATTTAAAATTTTGAATTTGCGAAAAGACCTTGTGGATTGTTAACTGATTTCGTGATAGAAGAATTTAAATTTTGATGGGAATAATAATGTGTATGATTAAATGCTACTTTGAGGATTTTAAATTTCGGGGACGAAATTCTTTTAAGGTGGGTAGACTTGTCACTACCACATTCCGAAAACAGGGGTATTTTCGAATTTTTCAATATTTAATATTATGTTATTTATAATTAATTAATTGCATGATAGTGTATTTGATTTAAATAATTTTGTGCGATGTATAATTAAATATATAATTATGTGCAGTGTTAATTATTTTATTTTAGCTAGCAGACTTGACCTAGAAGCCAGTAGATAGCACCTGTCCGAATTATGGAATTTTGAAGTTAATTATTTTATCTAGAAATTTATTTATTGGAGATTTAAATTAATTACTGTATTTTATTTAATATTTTGCGCTTTGCCTTTGCTTCGATAATTGGAGCACTATCCAGACTTTTGTCTTCCAACAAATTTCACAATCTTGCTCTAGACATGCCCGCCTTCCATTCTGCTATTTTTGCAACTCATAATTTTGCCCTCTGTGCATTGTTTCTGGCCGCACAAAAATCGTCGCGGACGTTATTTTTAATTTCCTATTTTGTATCGTTGTGCGTTCCAATCGAAAATTGGAGGCCATCTTGACCTATTTTTCGTGCGGCCCAAATTAGGGTAATGTTCTGTTCTGAGTCTTCTTCAATATTGGTATTGATGACTTGATCTGATTTTGGCCCCAAGTACTCCTAATTAATTGTTGAACACAACTTGCATTTATTTCTATTTAAATTGAGGATATTATTTAAACCAATTCTAAAATCCCAATTTAATTCCAGTGCCCTGCAAATTCAGCCCATACCCATCTTACAGCGTCCCCTGACCCTACAAAACATCGGACCCCGAATCGCCCGCCCAATTTTCGTCATTTCATGTGTTTGTGCAATTTCCCGAATTTAAGGGGCTAAGTTGCAATTATTCAATTGTAGGTGCCAACACCTAATTATTTTAATCAATGAGGGAGCCTATTAATTTTAATTAAGAACCCTCATCCCCCATGAATAAATTTCTCATGTTCAATCCTAACCATTCATTTGAAATTGACCCATCACAACCCTCCATCACACCCTCTCCCATCCTATTTAATAACATGTCTACCTCAACCCTAATCCCTATGCAACCTAGAAAACACCACCTCACAAGCCTCCAAAAATTCCCCAAGCCCCCACATCCCCTCTCCTACGTTGGAAACTTCTTCCATTTTTCTTCTTCTTCTTCCTTCTTCTTCTCTTCTTCTCCTTCTTTTTCTTCTCCTCCCTTTCTTCCTAAAAGTTTAAATTCAAATTCTTATAGGGGGGAACACTGTTCATTCCCCCCTTACTGTGTACCCAGCCGACTCCCCGGCGGCTCTCCATACACCCCGGCGGCCTGCCTCCCCGGCGAAGCTTCTCCCGCCGAAGCCCGTTGCTCCCTCCGGCGTTCCGACCGGCGGCCAACCGCTGCGACAGCCCCCTGCGGCTAGCCCGAGCCCGGCGGCTGCTCTTCCCCATCAGCCCTCGGCTCCTCCTCCATCACCACTGTTCAGCCGCTCTTCCCCATCGGTCCGGCGCTGCCCTCCGGTCCGGCGAGCGCTTCAGCACCCAGGCGGCCCGCTGCACCTCCGGCGGCTCCCTGCAGTTGATCTCCTCCAGCTCGACCATTCCCCCTGTACTCCGGCGGACTGAACTCCGGCCGAGCCCGCTGCCAACTCCGGCTGCTGCCCCTTCCATCTTCTCCCACCATCAAACACCATTCACCACCACCACCAACAGCGCCCGGCGGCCTCTGCCGACCCCCCGGCCGAACTCCGGTGGCCGGCCGACCCCTTCAGTAAGTCCCCTCCTCTCTTCCCTTCCCTCTTTATATATATATATATATATATATATATATATATATATATATATATATATATATATACATATGTGTATATATATATATACGTATATATATACGAGTATATATATACTATATGTATATTAAATTGTAGGTACCTAATTAATGCTTTAATACATGAACATGTATAGTATAATTAATGTATATATATTATATAATTAATGTGTATGCGTATATGTATATATTTAAATCAAGTTATATATATATATATTTGGTATATACTTAGTATATAATTGTTATATATATATATATTGGTATATATGTATACAAACATTTAGTATAAATATTTCTTAGCATATTGTGTATATATTGATTAATGTATATATATATATATCTAATGTATATATATATAAATGTTGTTTATATATTTAAATTAGTGTAAATTTAGTATATGCATTTAATTTAAATTGTATATATATATATGTATATGTATACATAGGTTTATTTTATGACATTATTAAATAAAAATATATGCTAGTATGAATTTATTTTGGTATATTTTTCCAATAAATGTATAAATATGTAAATGTATATTATATTATTTATTAGTAATCATTTATATGAGTATAGTAGATAATTAAATTATATAATTACGTATGTATTTAATTGATGCTTTAAATGCATGAATATGCGTAGCATTTATTTATTTAATAGTTAAATACACAATGTATTAGTAATGTTAATTACAGATATGTATATTATTTCTTTAGTAAATATTTAATTGTATAAGTACTGGTATGTATTAATTAACTGTATATGTAATTATGTATTTTAATTAAATGTTTAAACAGTAGTTATATATATCTGTGTTACATTGATATGTACGTATATATATATCTATATATATAATTAATTTGGTACTAGTATATAATAAAAACGTATTTTGGTATAAATGAACAAATATATATAAATGAACGTATTTTGGTAAATGTGCAACTATAGCAAGTAATTTATATTGGTATATATTTTAGATATATTTCATGAATTATGTTTATATATATATACTCACAAGTATTATTTTATTATTATGTTTATATGCAAGTATTAGTTATTTTTAAAGTATATAGTTATACATATATCTATTATTGATATTGATGGAAATTATATATATATTAATTAATAAGATGTTTATTTAAATACGTAGTCCTACTAGATGACCTTAGTTGACTAGTGCCCTGCCTGGCATGGCCCTGAGGCCAGTGTATTTCTATTATGTGTTAGGATAGTTTCTGATACAAATGTCATATTGTGATGTGTTTATAGGACTGTTGGGTTACCCAGGGGATACTCTGGAACAGGACATCCATAATTACCAGCTAAGGACCAAGGCAAGTACATTCTCTGATAATTTCCAATTCTTGATAATTGCTATAAGTTCAATGATCTTGAAATGTTACAACTGAATCTTTGACACTGTGTTACACGGACTAGTATAGCTTGGATCTGTAGTCATGAGATGTTACCTTGATTATTGTATTGACATTGTACACGACATGTATATTTAGACATTGTACATGATAGACTTGACTTGTTCGTGTATCGTGACGTGTCATGGTTGGATCCACAGTACTAGTTGGGGGCGGGGAAGTAGTTAGTAAGAAATGTGATCATAACCTCTTATTGTAGTATATAAAATTGTAAGTGTTAATCATGCTCTTCACCCATGATTAGCCAGGCCCTGTAGCTACTGTACATGTTCCCAAGCCGATCACATTTCGAAACTACTATTTCAAACACCTAGAATAGATTACAGTTCTCTATTTTTAATCATATACTACATCACCCGTATATGATACTGCACCTTGTTCTTCCATTTTTATACATGCACTGACTGTACCATATTGCATATTGCCTGTCTCTTTACAATTGCCTGTCTCTCTTAAATTACCATTGCATTTATTTCACTGTCTTCGCAGTAGCTAGCATGACATGTTTTATTGTATTATAGACATTATCAATTAATGGAACAGTTATTTGAGAGTGTTACTTTGCTCCTTCCTGACTGGAAATATTTTTCCAGACTATGCCTTAGAGGACCGCTGTCCGACACTTTATGGACCTTATGGTGAGTAGCTGCAGACTTGGTAGTAGTTGTGATTCCAGGAGATCTAGCTGGAAATTATTATTCATTGTTAGTTCTTTTAGTAGATTTTTGGTACCGGATTTGTCTCCGGCAATTTGATGATTCTTGGATATTGTTGAGTTGGAATATTACTTGTGGACTTGTGTTGTGTTTAATTTTAGTTTTTATTCAAAATCTTATCGTGCTGTTAGTCTGTGATTGAGTATATGTTCATTTATTGGTGTCATCCGTGCCTCCTAATGGAGATTGGATATTTGCGTGACATTAGTTAGATAGTATCAATACCTAGACAGCGTTCTACCGCCGATGCTGCGGCGTAGGCTGGACGTACCCACGCACTCGTGCCCCTAAACCGGGTGCGGGCGACAAAACCTAGTTTTATTCTTTTGTTTATTATTAAACACAAGATGGCGACTCTGCTGGGGAAGACTTTCTCATCGGACGAGAAAGTAATTGCTCAACATGATGCTGTATCCATTGGATCGACGAAGAAGACTTTGGTCGTCCAATTCGACCAATCTGCTTATGAAGACATGCTTCATGCAGGGGTAGCTCTCATTCCCTCTCTGTCCAGAACAACAGGAAGCTGCGTAAAGTGTGGATGCCCAAGACATCCTCTACCCTTCCTGCAAGCTTTCCTCCTCTGATCAATAAGGTTGTGACAACACAGCCTACACACTCTGCGCGTAAAACTTTATCTCCCGTCTGTGATGTGGCAGACAAAACTTCTGGCAATGCCTCAGTGTCAATCCAGAAGTCTCAGACGCGCTCTATGCGTAAAACTTCATCTCACGTCTGTGATATGGCAGACAAAACTTCTGGCAATGCCCCAGTGCTAATCCAGAAGTCTAATACCCGCTCTGTGCATAAAACTTTGTCTCTCGTTTGTGACGTGGCAGACAAAATTCCTAGCAAGGCATCAGTGCCTGCGCGAAAATTTCAAATGCGCCCTTTGCATAAAAATACATCTCCCGTCTATGATGAGACAGATGGACCCTGGGTTGAACTACTCTTGTTGTAATTAACTACTGTTGTAAAAATACATCTCCCGTGCTAATCCAGAAGTTGTAATTAACTACTGTTGTTCTAAGGCAAAACGGTCAGTTTTCGACCGGTTGAACTACTCTTTGCCCTTACAGGAAGAAGAACCAACATTGGCGCCGGTAAACATGGCTTCGCACATTCCTAGAGGAAGGTCAAGTTCAAGACGTCATCCCTCTAGAACTCCAAGCCAAAGGAGATTTGACAGACTCCTTGAGAATATTGAAGCAGGTGTCTTTCAAAATACCTGCTCGAGGTCACGGCAATCGGCTTCGTATTCTTCTGATTCCGACACTGGGGGTTACCAGTTTCCTGAATTTGATGCTGAAAGTATAGACTCAATCTCTACAAAGATCTATACTAATTCCTCAGTGGCATCCAGAGAAATGGGAGTTTATGTTGTTGGAGAGGAACATGAAGAGGCTTCCCCATCAGGAAGTACGGAATAACGCATCGTTGTATTGGAAGCATCGCTTAAAGAGATGCATACCATGATGGAGAGTATGCACCAGATGATGGTGACTCAACACACGGCTGCGGTAGCTCAAACACATGTTCCTCCGACTCAACTACGTGTGGGGGTAGATATACCATCTAGCCAGGAGCCTGTTCAAAACCAAGAATCAGCTGCTCCTCAACCCCTTAACCCGGAGAATGTATTACCTCATGTGGGAGTTACAATACAACCGATCTCTCACCTTTCTTCTGTCCCTTTACCAACTGAAGATCCGATACAGGCAGTTCATAAATTAAAAGCCCAATTTGATGCCTTGAAGCATAAGGATCAGCTCAAGAAATTAGGAATCAACCAGCCATACCCAGCTATCTGGGACGAGATCCCTTTCCCACCAAAATACAAACCACAAGCTATGGTTTTGTTTAAGGAAAAAATGTCACCAAGCCAGTATATGAATTACTTCAGCATGATGACGGTGTTGTTGCAAGGGAATGACGCCCTTCTCACTCGAGTATTTAAGGGCTGTCTAGGGGAAATACAGCTAGCAAACTGTGTGGTCCAATGAGACCCTTCCTCTCTCCTTGGCGAATCGCCATATAAAATTGCTGATTATCCCGAGCAAAGGAAGCTATGATTTCTTTCCATGATCCATCGTTGCAGAGGATGTTTGCTCGAAGACGCCTCCTTTTACGGCTTTTTACATGTTGGAAGAGCATAATCTTCTTCTTTCTCAGGTCAGCCCAACGAATCTCGGCAACCATCTTTGTGGTAAAGGGAGCATGGAAAAACAGGTTCATTCGCTTGCCTTTATATAGGCAAAAGACAACATACCAAATCCTAACAACTTCTTAAATATTGCCAAAAAATCAGCCTCACAGAACGAGTCAAATTTGACCATTTCATGCTTCATTCAAAGTATTTCAAATTACGAGGAATTTGAAAACTTTGAAGGGGGTCTTGTAGAAGCATGAAATACGCTAGGAAAATTGTACGCATATTATACAGTCAAAACCCCCAACATACATGAAGTAAGCGTAAAACAGAGCTTCAACATTGTGTGGCATAAAATAGAGCTTCAGAGCTACCCGCGTAAAGCAGGGCTTCAAGACTGATTTGGCGTAAAAGGTTGCTACACCTCCCCCTGGCGTAAAATACGTTTGTTTTTAATGCAACGTAAAGTCATACGAGGAACTCTTCATATTCCTCGGATGAATCTGTCAAACAAAACGATGAACCTGACTCCTGACAAAAAGTACTACACGACGATCGAGAGGACGGCTGTGATAATAATTTTGCACAGAGACCCGGACTGTCATTTAGTGACATATCCTTGATATAAGTCATTTTACGCATTCAAGGAATATGCTGCCTATTCTACACAGGCAGAGATGAGTCTTTATGCTCAAGATGAGACAAAATCAGACGCCACATCAAAAGTTGTTCTTCGTACAGAGCTCGAGACATATCCCGGCATTTAATGCGCGAGATTGAGGCATATCTCTGCATTTAATACACGAGTTGGGGGCAGATCTCTGTATTTAATGCACGAGATCTGGTTCTATTTTTAAACGACTGGGAGAGCTAAAACTGTGACTGATACGCTCACATCACCATCCTTACGTTTTACGCCAACCAGGCTATTTTTAATTATAGGAGTATGTCGTATGCTATCTCCTCGAAATACGCCAACTCAGGCTATATTTGCAAAGGTACGTGATAAGGCTATTCATCCCAGAATACGCTCAAGACCTCAGTCAGGAAGGATAATTGGCTATTTTTATGCTGGTTATCTATTATTTACGCAGCATCAAGTTTTAGGCAGCTATTTGCCTTTTACGCCAACAAGGCAGCTATTTGGCTTTTACGCCAACAAGACAGCTATTTGACTTTTACGCCACCAAGACAGCTATTTTCCTTTTACACCAACAAGGCAGCTATTTGGCTTTTACGCCAACAAGACAGCTATTTGGCTTTTACGCCAACGAGACAGTTATTTGGCTTTTATGCCAACCATCTCTACGCGAGGGGCAGTTACCTACGTGGCTTGCATGCCATGATTCTTAAAAAGCAGTTATACGTGTTACCTCATAATGGGACACGTGTCATACACAGATTCAGGAGATCATTCAAACGTGGGTAGCAGTTATTATAACCGCCGCATAAAAGATGTCACTTTCTTCACAGTTTGGCCTCTACGCCAACTGGACGGTTATTATGACTGATCTCTATAAATAGAGACCTCTAGTCACAGGGTAAAGGGATCGAAAAGAGGAGCAGAGAGCACAGACAGAGAGTGTTGATTGACAACTTCGGCAACAAGAATTCAATCTCACTTGCAACCTTTAAAGCTTCTTCTTCTTCTACAGCACTTCTTCGTCATCGTGTTGTCCAAGGGACAAAGTGATTGACCGCAGATCAGACTCATATAGCAATTTTTCCCCAGAATCATTTTTATTATACTTAATATCCTCGTATAGGATTAATTGTACTCTCTTTTTTTTCTTGTTTGTAAACAAAGAAAGGGTTTCGTATAAACCTAGTTTTATTCTTTTGTTTATTATTAAACACAAGATGGCGACTCTGCTGGGGAAGACTTTCTCATCGGACGAGAAAGTAATTGCTCAACATGATGCTGTATCCATTGGATCGACGAAGAAGACTTTGGTCGTCCAATTCGACCAATCTGCTTATGAAGACATGCTTCATGCAGGGGTAGCTCTCATTCCCTCTCTGTCCAGAACAACAGAAAGCTGCGTAAAGTGTGGATGCCCAAGACATCCTCTACCCTTCCTGCAAGCTCTCCTCCTTTGATCAACAAGGTTGTGACAACACAGCCTACACACTCTGCGCGTAAAACTTTATCTCCCGTCTGTGACGTGGCAGACAAAACTTCTGGCAATGCCTCAGTGTCAATCCAGAAGTCTCAGACGCGCTCTATGCGTAAAACTTCATCTCACGTCTGTGATATAGCAGACAAAACTTCTGGCAATGCCCCAGTGCTAATCCAGAAGTCTAATACCCGCTCTGTGCATAAAACTTAGTCTCTCGTTTGTGACGTGGCAGACAAAATTCCTAGCAAGGCATCAGTGCCCGCGCAAAAATTTCAAATGCGCCCTTTGCATAAAAATACATCTCCCGTCTATGATGAGACAGATGGACCCTGGGATCACATTAAGGGAAAACGAGTGGCGGATCTCCCAACCGCTAGGCTTGTACGCCCACAAGAGAAGAAGTTGCCCACTCTTCAGATTATGCGTGACACTGGAGGCCGCTTGAGGACTTTTCCTGTTTTACGCAAACCAGTGCCAAACTCCAAATTACGCCAGGATAAGCCTGTCCGCGTAAAGAAGACCCTTTTTACGGGAAAATACGCTCCTTAGAAGGATGATGGATCATATGCTACTCACATGGGAGAACTGTTATATTCTTATGGCAGAGAGAGGGTTGTGGTTCCTAATCTCCAGGTTCCTACTGATGTAAAAAGGCATAATAAGCCTTCTTCTTCTGTTAATCCCCCTGATTTGTGTGATTTCTTGATCCAGAAATGCAAAGACAGGGGATCTTCTAACATGTCTATTTCACCTCCTAGGGAGCATTGTTGTAATAGTCATAAAGTTGTAATTAACTACTGTTGTTCTAAGGCAAAACGGTCAGTTTTCGACCGGTTGAACTACTCTTTGCCCTTACAGGAAGAAGAACCAACATTGGCGTCGGTAAACATGGCTTCGCACATTCCTAGAGGAAGGTCAAGTTCAAGACATCATCCCTCTAGAACTCCAAGCCAAAGGAGATTTGACAGACTCCTTGAGAATATTGAAGCAGGTGTCTTTCAAAACACCTGCTCGAGGTCACGGCAATCGGCTTCGTATTCTTCTGATTCCGACACTGGGGGTTACCAGTTTCCTGAATTTGATGCTGAAAGTATAGACTCAATCTCTACAAAGATCTATACTAATTCCTCAGTGGCATCCAGAGAAATGGGAGTTTATGTTGTTGGAGAGGAACATGAAGAGGCTTCCCCATCAGGAAGTACGGAATAACGCATCGTTGTATTGGAAGCATCGCTTAAAGAGATGCATACCATAATGGAGAGTATGCACCAGATGATGGTGACTCAACACACGGCTGCGGTAGCTCAAACACATGTTCCTCCGACTCAACTACGTGTGGGGGTAGATATACCATCTAGCCAGGAGCCTGTTCAAAACCAAGAATCAGCTGCTCCTCAACCCCTTAACCCAGAGAATGTATTACCTCATGTGGGAGTTATAATACAACCGATCTCTCACCTTTCTGCTGTCCCTTTACCAACTGAAGATCCGATACAGGCAGTTCAGAAATTAAAAGCCCAATTTAATGCCTTGAAGCATAAGGATCTGCTCAAGAAATTAGGAATCAACCAGCCATACCCAGCTATCTGGGACGAGATCCCTTTCCCACCAAAATACAAACCACAAGCTATGGTTTTGTTTAAGAAAAAAATGTCACCAAGCCAGTATATGAATTACTTCAGCATGATGACGGTGTTGTTGCAAGGGAATGACGCCCTTCTCACTCGAGTATTTAAGGGCTGTCTAGGGGAAATACAGCTAGCAAACTGTGTGGTCCAATGAGACCCTTCCTCTCTCCTTGGCGAATCGCCATATAAAATTGCTGATTATCCCGAGCAAAGGAAGCTATGATTTCTTTCCATGATCCATCGTTGCAGAGGATGTTTGCTCGAAGACGCCTCCTTTTACGGCTTTTTACATGTTGGAAGAGCATAATCTTCTTCTTTCTCAGGTCAGCCCAACGAATCTCGGCAACCATCTTTGTGGTAAAGGGAGCATGGAAAAACAGGTTCATTCGCTTGCCTTTATATAGGCAAAAGAGAACATACCAAATCCTAACAACTTCTTAAATATTGCCGAAAAATCAGCCTCACAGAACGAGTCAAATTTGACCATTTCATGCTTCATTCAAAGTATTTCAAATTACGAGGAATTTGAAAACTTTGAAGGGGGTCTTGTAGAAGCATGAAATACGCTAGGAAAATTGTACGCATATTATACAGTCAAAACCCCCAACATACATGAAGTAAGCGTAAAACAGAGCTTCAACATTGTGTGGCATAAAATAGAGCTTCAGAGCTACCCGCGTAAAGCAGGGCTTCAAGACTGATTTGGCGTAAAAGGTTGCTACACCTCCCCCTGGAGTAAAATATGTTTGTTTTTAATGCAACGTAAAGTCATACGAGGAACTCTTCATATTCCTCGGATGAATCTGTCAAACAAAATGATGAACCTGACTCCTGACAAAAAGTACTACACGACGATCGAGAGGACGGCTGTGATAATGATTTTGCACAGAGACCCGGACTGTCGTTTAGTGACATATCCTTGATATAAGTCATTTTACGCATTCAAGGAATATGCTGCCTATTCTACACAGGCAGAGATGAGTCTTTATGCTCAAGATGAGACAAAATCAGACGCCACATCAAAAGTTGTTCTTCGTACAGAGCTCGAGACATATCCCGGCATTTAATGCGCGAGATTGAGGCATATCTCTGTATTTAATACACGAGATGGGGGCAGATCTCTGTATTTAATGCACGAGATCTGGTTCTATTTTTAAACGACTGGGAGAGCTAAAACTGTGACTGATACGCTCATATCACCATCCTTACGTTTTACGCCAACCAGGCTATTTTTAATTATAGGAGTACGCCGTATGCTATCTCCTCGAAATACGCCAACTCAGGCTATATTTGCAAAGGTACGTGATAAGGCTATTCATCCCAGAATACGCTCAAGACCTCAGTCAGGAAGGATAATTGGCTATTTTTATGCTGGTTATCTATTATTTACGCAGCATCAAGTTTTAGGCAGCTATTTGCCTTTTACGCCAACAAGGCAGCTATTTGGCTTTTACGCCAACAAGACAGCTATTTGACTTTTACGCCACCAAGACAGCTATTTTCCTTTTACGCCAACAAGGCAGCTATTTGGCTTTTACGCCAACAAGACAGCTATTTGGCTTTTACGCCAACGAGACAGTTATTTGGCTTTTATGCCAACCATCTCTACGCGAGGGGCAGTTACCTACGTGGCTTGCATGCCATGATCCTCGAAAAGCAGTTATACGCGTTACCTCATAATGGGACACGTATCATACGCGGATTCAGGAGATCATTCAAACGTGTATAGCAGTTATTATAACCGCCGCATAAAAGATGTCACTTTCTTCACAGTTTGGCCTCTACGCCAACTGGACGGTTATTGTGACTGATCTCTATAAATAGAGACCTCTAGTCACAGGGTAAAGGGATCGGAAAGAGGAGCAGAGAGCACAGACAGAGAGTGTTGATTGACAACTTCGGCAACAAGAATTCAATCCCACTTGCAACCTTTGAAGATTCTTCTTCTTCTACAGCACTTCTTTGTCATCGTGTGGTCCAAGGGACAAAGTGATTGACCGTAGATCAGACTCCTATAGCAATTTTTTCTCAGAATCATTTTTATTGTACTTAATATCCTCGTATAGGATTAATTGTACTCTTTTTTTTTTTCTTATTTGTAAACAAAGAAAGGGTTTCGTATAAACCTAGTTTCATTCTTTTGTTTATCATCAAACAACACCCAAAATATTATTTTCATAATATTTTAATATTTAATAAAAATCTCAAAATTAATTTAATACCAGAAAATATTTATTTTAATCAGTTAAAAATTTCAGAAAAAATTCGAAAATGTATTTTTTAATTCCTTAAAAATCTGGGGGTTTACAATATACCTCCCTTAAGAGGATTGCATCCTTGCAATCAAAGAATAATGAAACACAACCGGTCAGAAGAGATGACACGGTTTGCAAAACAGGTTCGAAGCTCGACACAATCAAAGAATCATGATTAAGGAGAATCAAAGGATGAGGATTAAGCAAAACACCTAGGGAAAAAACACCATTTCCCTAAGCAATAAAAGTTATATAAATCCAAGAGTGAAGGAAATCTGGTTAGAGAAAACTACAACTTAGAAAAACTAGGTTATCAATTATTAACAAGTTCAAAATTACTAGGTTATAACGTTAAGGACCATGAACTAACAGGCACATGCTAAACAATACTATGAATAGATAGCTACACTTACGCGTATTCGCTACTCCACGAGTCTGCGCGTCCTCCATGATAATCACAAAAGCTTGTTCGCGTCCTTGTAGTGGATTCCTCTGCTGCAGCAGGGCCTGCTGGAAGAGTACTGCCTGGGGTGCCAAGGGTGGCCTCGGAGATATCCTCCTGGTGCTGGTAGAGCTTGTTGGTTTACCACTGTTGCTCCTTCTCGACGCTCAGGGAATTCCCTCACTAAATATTGACTGGATCTGCAAGCTAAACATAATCCCATTTTGCGCCTGCACTCATTCTCAATATGGCCTCGCTTGCCACAATGTTGACAGATAGGCAGTGCCTGCAGAGATACTCCGGGTGGCTGGTGCATTTGAGATCTCTTTGCAGCTTCTTTTTATGGTGCTCTGGCTGGTGTTGATGTGGAAGGCCGCTTCAGGCTGGTCTCTCTTTTAGTGATGCACTCCATGCGTCGGGCTGCAGCAAGGACGTTCGAGTAAGAAGTAGGTGCAACGGATTCGATCAGTCTCTGTAGCTCGAAATTTAGTCCGTCGAAGAACTTCTTAGCTTTCTCTTCTTCTGTCGGGATCAGGGTAGGGGTGAAGTGACTCAGACGAATGAACTCCATATTGTACTCTTCCACTGTCATATTGTCTTGAGTGAGACGATTGAACTTGTCCCAAAGTTTTGATCAAGTAATAGCTGGAATGTACATCTCCTGAAAGAGTCTAGAGAACTCTTCCCAAGTGACTCGGTCTGGTCCGAGTCGTGTCTCCTCATATAGCCACCAGTGATGTGCATTGCCCGTCAACTGCATCCGGATGGTAGTCATCCAGCGTTCCCTTGGAAACTCAGCTGCTTCTAATTGATGTTGAGTGTTTGTGAGCCACTCATGAACTTCAGTGGGCTCCTCTTCGCCTGAAAAGGTTTGGCGCTTCAGTTGGCAAAAATCAGTGATAGAGCCCGCCGTTAGCCGTCGTACTGGTAGATTCGCCTACTTTAGTGCGGTCATAATACTGTTTCGCAGAGCCTCTTGTTGAATCTGCTGTTGAGCTTGCATCATTGTGTAGATTATTTGAAACATCTGTTGCCCATCCATAGCCTGCCCTTATGGGAATACGGGCATTGGTGGAGAAAACTGCGACGGAGGTGGGATGTCATCACGCTGAAACCTTGAGGTATGCTGATTGGCTTGACTGCTTTGATGTGCTGATTGACCTCCATCCACTAGTGTTACTTCATCTTCGTTGGTTACCACAGCACCTCGTGGTGATCCTGCAGGAGTCTCATCCCTTGCTGGTGGATCCATTACTCTGCATCCAAAATAAACTATAAGAGACGCACAGAGGAATCAAGGCAGGATGCATGTCAAGAATTTAATTTGAATCCGAGATAGATATCAGGAACGATTTAATCAAGTGGATGAGATCCTAAAACTAATCATATTCTTTTCATAGGCTTGCTCAGTTCCTAAGTTGAAATCGAAGCAATTTAGTCGTTGACCTGCATGGGCCACCACAAAAACCATGTCACACCCTAGTCCCAAAATACCGAGGGACTAGACATGTGGCAATGGCCAGCAGCACACACCGATAGGAAAACCAAATTTAATGGACCCATCAGGGTGTACTTAAGCTGTAAAACAACAATATGGCAATGGTACTAATCTCATCCACAGAAATAAATACAATCAATATCAGAAATATAAATCATCAACAAGTCTCAATAAAATATATCTCGGAAAACAACCCGATGATAAGTCTGATACAATAGTCAAGAGACAAGAAATAGAAGTTCTACAAATAGAGATAACTGAGTATAATAAACCAGATACTCAGGTGAAATCCTCGGCGAGCACCTCGTCCTCGGGTACTGGTACTGCTCCAATGTATGCACCTATTCCTGCTTCTGCTTCTGCTAATGCTCTTGTCCCGTATACCTCGGGATATATCTCCTCTGCTATTCCTGGGGACATAATCCGGATCCAGGTCCTCATGGGACATAGCAAGGTACAAGAATAACTCAAGCCATAATAAATGCAGTATATGAAATGAAACAATAGGACAAACTATATAACCAGCTAAGTGATATGCAATATGAGAGCATCACTAGAACTCAGGCTGAGACCACTACAAGCTCTGTATCGGGGAGCCGGTAGCAGTGATATCATGTAGGAGCCTAGCTCAGAGAGGCTACAACACCGTCATAATATAATCAGCCTGTAGCTTGTGTGTCTCTCCCCACCTAATGTAATTACACGTCTCATGTTCATGACACGCAAGATCATGACCTCTAACTGATGCAGCGAGTCATAATGATAGTTAAACATATGCAATAAAGTATATGTCATGAAACCTGTAACTTATACAGAATTACCATGAATATCTCAGATAGATTCTGTCTCATGAATAGTGCCAGGTGTCCTATGGTATGACGTACTTGATGATGCAAGCACGAGAATGTATAGGGTCGCGATATCAATCTCTAGTGACGTTACACGACTCCGCGTACGGCATCGACACCCGAATGTTATTCGGATGCTAAGCAATGTCATACGGTCCTAGGTTGAACAGATATAGCATACAAATAAATTAAAGAAATATTATGTAACAAGAACTGCAAGTTTGGCAAGGTACACTTGCCTGGGATTCTGACTCCAACTACTGCTCTGGTATCAGCGAAATTTGCAGGTACTCCTCCGAATGCTGTAATAAATATTACCATCAGGTTCAGAAGATATCAAATAGCTAAAATTGCCTGTCCATAAGTCCAATTTAGACACAGGGGCAAAATTGACCATTTCTGGTCAAAGCGGGGTCCACATGTGGCCCGCTTCGCACCGAAAAATGTGCCAGAGACAATATTCTCCAAATTCGTTAAACTTAGTGTCTATAAGTCCAGAACAATGATACGAACCCAACGGAATATCCAGAACTAGATTCCGATGAGCCAATCACAAAATTGCCCGTCAAATGGAGCCGTAGGACCCACGATACGGGATTTTGTCAACGTTCTCAGAATCGAACCAAACTTGGGTCACAGGACCAGCGTATTTCTATGAGTCCGATGTCACAAGTTTTATTTTGATACGATGAGTGTACACGAAGTTACAACGAGTTCCAGAACAGGGCCGATACGGGATGTTGTCGACGGATACGCGTTGATTCCGGTATGCACGCACATCCAAATCAACTTCCGCGAAATCCCACACGTCCGTATTGACGGCACACACCTTTCGGTGAAGTTCACACATGACCAAGTCGTCCCGTTTAGCGAGGCGCACCCAATTCCGAGAAAATCAGGATTTTAAATAATCAATATTTTGGTCATTTTTATCCTCGAATTAAATACAATCTACAACTCAATAAATTAATCTAAAAACAAGGTTTAAAACTTGGTCATATAGTCTAAATTACTGTTCAGGCCAATTTTGAAAATATTTAACAGGTTATTCGCAAAATGGTCGCGAACTGGGGAGTTTAGAATATTTCCTAAATTTTCAGAAAAGGGAAAGTTTTTTCCTGACTTCGTATCGCTGTTTGCGACCGACAAAGGATGCGACACGCCGAACCAATGGCACGGGTATCGAGAGAGTCACGCAGGTAATGGGTTACAACATACTGCCCAAAAATGGCGCGACGAGGTGAGAGAATTGCTCACCAGAACAAGTTATCGGAGATGATTGTACGTCAAGTACACGCGGCGCGGCGCGGAGGTGCTACTGCTGCGAGGTGGCGGAGATTGCCGGCGGCGGTGCTGCAGGGTACGGCGGCTGCTGGGTAGTCGTCGGCCGTGGTCGAGGAGCTCGGGGCGACGGGCTAGCGGAGTAGGCGGCGGAGGCTCGCTGCTGTGGGAGAGCTTAAGGTCGGGGCTCGAGACCGGAGTTCGTCGAGGGTGAAGCAGAGGAGGAGCGGCGAGGTAGAGGCGGGGAGCTCAGTGGAGAGGAGTGGTGGTGGATGGGTGCGGGGGTCGGCTGGGATTTATAAAGAGGCGGGGAGGAGATCCGACGGCCGGTACAGGAGGGAAAAGGTCGTGGGAAGGTGGGGCGGCACGGGTTACAACAGAGCCGGCGGAGGGAAGGCGGATCGGCCGTCGGGAACGGTCGGGGAGAGGAAACAGAGAGGCGTCGCGGTTGAGGGTTATTGTAGCTGGGGTTATCGGGTTGGGTGCGGGTTCGGGTCTGCGGGGGATCCGAATCTGCTAGAGTTAAAAATAGATTTTGGGTCGGGTATGGGTTAGCGGGTACGGGTCGGGTATGGATCCGACCCGATCCGATAGGGTAATGAGTTTGGTTCACTTGGGTTTGGGTATGGTTCAACTTTGGTTCGGTTTGGTTCGGTTTAATAATAAATCGGGTTTATTTTGGTTTGTTTTAAAAACTTAGTTTTTAGGTCTTTAAAACTAGTTCTGGGGTCCAATAAATTCTAGAAAAATTATCATATGTCTAATATTTTATTTTAAACCCAAAAATATTATTTTTATAATATTTTAATATTTAATAAAAATCTTTAAATTAATTTAATACCATAAAATATTTATTTTAATTAGTTAAAAATTTCAGAAAAATTTCAAAAATTTATTTTTAAATTCCTGAAAATCTGGGGGTTTACAGCTACGTCGACGATATCGCCGTCAAGAATCGCTCTAAAAATGATTACCTCCAAGACTTCAGGACTGTGTTTGACTTAATGCGCGCACACCACCTCAAGATGAACCCTACTAAGTCCTTCTTGGGAGTCTACAGCGACAAATTCCTAGGTTTTGTCATTACTTCCAGGGGTATACACATAGACCCCGATAAGACCAAGGCCATCCTGGAGATGAGCCCACAAAAGAACCTTCGAGAACTCTGCGGCCTTCAAGGGAGGCTGGCATACATCAGGAGGTTCATATCAAACCTCTATGGACGTTGTCGATCGTTCATCCAGCTCATAAAGAAAGGTGTTTCCTTTGTCTGGGATAAAAAATGCCAACACGCGTTTGACGACTGTTTGTGGTATTAAACGAAAGAATGAAAGTGTATTTCAATGACGGGGTTTGTGCGAAACCCACGCCCTTTGGTTTACAAACAAACTTGTACAATGTAATCCTATACGAGGATGTGGGAGTATAATTTATTTAATCTGGGTATAAATTGCTATAGGTGTCTGATCTCCGGTCGATCACTTTAGCCCTTGGACCACGCGATATTGAAGAAGTGCCGTGGAAGACAGGCAGCAGCTTCGAAGGTTGTAGGAGAGGGTGGATGCACGATGCCGAAGTCGTCGATCCCCGCTCTTTGCCTGAGCTCCGGGCTCTCTCTCTCTCTCTCTCTCTCTCTCTCTCTCCTTATTCGATCTTCTCCAATTGTTGACCTTGGATCTGATATTGGTACTCTTGACCAAATTTTCCGACCTTGTTCCCCATTGACAGGGGCCTCTATTTATAGAGTCTTTGGTGACAGTGACCACTCCGTTGGTGTAGCAACCGAGGAGTGGAAAGTATAGCACCCTTTTACATAACAGTTAAAGTAACCAATGCCTACGTATAGATAATCTTTTGACTGAGCGGGTGACGTGGGTCCAACTAAGGGGACACAACACGTACGGTTGCTACTAAGATCACGGCGTAAAAGCCACGTGGGTAGGTATCCATTGTGTAGAAGAGGTTGGCATAGAAGCCAAATGTCTGTCACCATGGCATAGAAGCCAAGTAGGCATAAAAGCCGAACAGGCATAGAAGCCGAGTAGGCATGGAAGCCGAGCAGGCATAGAAGCCGAACAGGAATAGAAGCCGAGTAGGCGTGGAAGCCGAACAGGCACAGAAGCTGAACAGGGATAGAAGCCGAGTAGGCGTGGAAGCCGAGTAGTCGTAGAGACTGAGTGGTCGTAGAGACTGAGTGGGCGTGGAAGCCGCATGAGCACAGATCCTGAATGGGCGTAGAAACCGCTGCATATCGTGCCAGAATGGGCGTAGAAGCCGCTTGAGCACAGATCCTGAATGGGCGTAGAAGCCGCTGCATATCGTGCCAGAATGGGCGTAGAAGCCGCTTGAGCACAGATCCTGAATGGGCGTAGAAGCCGCTGTATACCGTGCTGATGTGGACGCCTTAGCCGGAATTTCGGCTTTTGAAGATATAACCAAATCTCTTACAGAGATTTGCCATCATCTTATGCATTAAATGCGGAGGCGTGTTTCGAAGGTCTGCAGGCCTTCTGTGCACCCGTCGCAGAGACGTGTCTGGAGAGAAACTGTCACCGCTCTGTGCAATTAGACGTGGAGACGTGCCTCGAATCCCGTACGAAGTACAGCTTTTGACGTGGCAGGCGGTTTGTCTGCTGCGGAGCGTAAAACAGCTCATGTTTGCCTGTGTAAAATAGGGCAGCGTATTCCCTTGTACGCAAAAGAGTGGTTTATGCTGAGGGGACTCCAGTAAATGACGGTTCGGTGATGCTTTACCAAATCCTCTGTATTAAATGGTGAGATCCGCCATCATACTGTGGGACGAGTCCCGAGAGGTCTGCCATCGTTTCCAGCCGTCGTCTGGGTAGCCGTGCAGCACCTTTTGTCAGGAGTCAGAGGTCAGATTCACTGCGTGACTTGACAGGTTCATTTCGGGGAAGATGAAGCGTTCCTCGTACGCTATAACGCTGCTTTGAGAGCGGATGAGTTTTACACCATGGAGGCGATGAAGAACTTTGTTTACGCTGGAGCGGCCTGGACGTACTGCACTCATGCGGATGGTCCTTTAAGCTTTATTCTTCATGCTGTATTTTAGCAGAGAAAACTCTGTTGTACGCCTGATGGCTCTGAAGGCCTCTGCTTATGCTGTTCTGTATCAAGAGGCTGCGTAGCTCTTCCCAGCGTATTTTTCATGCTTCTACAAGACCCCCTTCAGAGCTTTTAAATTCCTTGGAATTTGAAACGCTTTGAACGAAGCATGAACCGCTTTTGAGGACCGTTCAGATGTACGCGTGATCTGGCCGACGTATCCTTCAAATGTACGGGAAGTCGTGGAGCGTGAAATTATTTAGTCTGCAGCTTCTGAGCATAAACTAAAACACCATCGAGCGTAAAATCATAGACTTGTAGTTCCTGAGCGTGAAGTCGTAGGTTTGTAGCCTCTCGAGCATAAAAGCTACCGAGCACAAAGGCATCCGGGCGTAAAACTATAGACTTATAGCTGTCGAACGTAAAGTCGTAGATTCGTAGCTGTCGAGCATAGAAAGCTCCTTTAGCGTAGAACTGTAGATATGTAGCTCCTAAAAAGAAAATTTCTCCGAGCGTGAAGTTTGCGGATCTGTTGCTTCTGAGCGTAAACTAAGCGCCACCGAGCGTGAGATCATCGATTTGGTATCTGCTGAGCGTAAAGTCGTAGGTTTGTTGCCTCTTGAGCGTAAAAGCTACTGAGCACAAAGACATCCGGGCATAAAACCATAGACTGATAGCTTGCGAGCATAAAACCGTAGATCTGTTGCTGTCGAGCGTAGAAAGCTCCTTTAGCGTAGGAACCCCTGAACTGCTTTGCGCGAAAAACTTTTCGAATTTGCTGACTGTCCGCCTTCTCTGAATGATAGGCTGACGTAGTACGATACCGTATTTGTTTGAGGACAACCCACTGGGGGATTTTTAATGGACCTATTATTTGTTGCGCACATTAAGTGCAAATAATAAGTTCGAAATAAATCCTATCAGAGGTAGTATGGACGTGATAGGTATTATGGACTTAACACCACTGGCGTACTTAGAGTTTAAGTACGGGTGTTAAGTTGAGATGACAATCGATATCAGAGGTAATATGGACATGATAATCGATGGCCGATTTTAGGAAGGTTTGTTCAGAGGTAATATGAACATGACAAACTCCCTAGGTTGTGACTCTATCGAGGATAGAGGCATACATCTGCTCAGAGGTAATATGGACATGGCAGTTTTTGTGGACTCAACACCACTGGCGTACTTAGAATTAAGTACGGGTGTTAAGTTGAGATGACAATCGATATCAGAGGTAATATGGACATGATAATCGATGGCCGATTTTAGGAAGGTTTGTTCAGAGGCAATATGAACATGACAAACTCCCTGGGTAGTGTCTCTATCGAGGATAGAAGTACACGTCTGCTCAGAGGTAATATGGACATGGCAGTCTTTGTGGACTCAACACCACTGGCGTACTTAGAGTTAAGTACGGGTGCTAAGTTGAGATGACAATCAATATCAGAGGTAATATGGACATGATAATCGATGGCCGATTTTAGGAAGGTTTGTTTAGAGGTAATATGAACATGACAAACTCCCTGGGTTATGACTCTATCGAGGATAGAAGTACACGTCTGCTCAGAGGTAATATGGACATGGCAGTCTTTGTGGACTCAACACCACTGGCATACTTAGAGTTAAGTACGGGTGCTAAGTTGAGATGACAATCAATATCAGAGGTAATATGGACATGATAATCGATGGCCGATTTTAGGAAGGTTTGTTCAGAGGTAATATGAACATGACAAACTCCCTGGGTTGTGACTCTATCGAGGATAGAAGTACACGTCTGCTCAGAGGTAATATGGACATGGCAGTCTTTGTGGACTCAACACCACTGGCGTACTTAGAGTTAAGTACGGGTGCTAAGTTGAGATGATAATCAATATCAGAGGTAATATGGATATGATAATCGATGGCCGATTTTAGGAAGGTTTGTTCAGAGGTAATATGAACATGACAAACTCCCTGGGTTGTGACTCTATCGAGGATAGAAGTACACGTCTGCTCAGAGGTAATATGGACATGGCAGTCTTTGTGGACTCAACACCACTGGCGTACTTAGAGTTAAGTACGGGTGCTAAGTTGAGATAACAATCAATATCAGAGGTAATATGGACATGATAATCGATGGCCGGAGCAGAATGGTTCGTTCAGAGGTAATATGAACATAACAAACTAGCTGGGTTGTGACTCCATCGGGGATGGAAGTACACGTCTGCTCAGAGGTAATATGGACATGGCAGTTTTTGTGGACTCAACACCACTGGCGTACTTAGAGTTAAGTACGGGTGTTAAGTTGAGATGACAATCGATATCAGAGGTAATATGGATATGATAATCGATGGCCGATTTTAGGAAGGTTTGTTCAGAGGTAATATGAACATGACAAACTCCCTGGGTTGTACACTCTATCGAGGATAGAAGTACACGTCTGCTCAGAGGTAATATGGACATGGCAGTCTTTGTGGACTCAACACCACTGGCGTACTTAGAGTTAAGTACGGGTGCTAAGTTGAGATGACAATCAATATCAGAGGTAATATGGACATGATAATCGATGGCCGATTTTAGAAAGGTTTGTTCAGAGGTAATATGAACATGACGAACTCCCTGGGTTGTGAGTCTATCGGGGATAGAGGCATACATCTGCTCAGAGGTAATATGGACATGGCAGTTTTTGTGGACTCAACACCACTGGCGTACTTAGAGTTAAGTACGGGTGTTAAGTTGAGATGACAATCGATATCAGAGGTAATATGGACATGATAATCGATGGCCGGAGCAGAATGGTTCGTTCAGAGGTAATATAAACATAACAAACTAGCTGGGTTGTGACTCCATCGGGGATGGAAGTACACGTCTGCTCAGAGGTAATATGGACATGGCAGTCTTTGTGGACTCAACACCACTGGCGTACTTAGAGTTAAGTACGGGTGCTAAGTTGAGATGACAACCGATATCAGAGATAATATGGACGTGATAATCGATAGCCAGAAACTCGAAAAGTTTGTTCAGAGGTAATATGAATATAACAAACTCAGCTGGGGATTACAGCTCAGAGGTAATATGAACATGGCTGATTTTGTGGACCCATCACTTTTTTTGTACCTAAGTGGAAGCAATAGGTTTGAGACAAGCCCTGCTAGAGGTAATATGGACGTAGCAGTTTTTTTGGACTCAACACCACTGGCGTACTTAGAGTTAAGTACGGGTGTTAAGTTCAGATGACAACCGATATCAGAGGTAATATGAACATAATAATCGATGGTCGGACCAGGATGGTTTGTTCAGAGGTAATATGAATATAACAAACTCAGCTGGGGATTACAGCTCAGAGGTAATATGAACATAACAAACTCAGCTGGGGATTACAGCTCAGAGGTAATATGAACATGGCTGATTTTGTGGACCCATCACTTTTTGTGCACCTAAGTGCAAGCAATAGGTTTGAGACAAGCCCTGCTAGAGGTAATATGGACGTAGCAGTTTTTGTGGACTCAACACCACTGGCGTACTTAGAGTTAAGTACGGGTGTTAAGTTGAGATGACAACCGATATCAGAGGTAATATGAACATGATAATCGATGGTCGGACCAGGATGGTTTGTTCAGAGGTAATATGAACATAACAAACTCAGCTGGGGATTACAGCTCAGAGGTAATATGAACATGGAGGATTTTGTGGACCCATCACTTTTTGTGTACCTAAGTGCAAGCAATAGGTTTGAGACAAACCCTGCTAGAGGTAATATGGACGTAGCAGTTTTTGTGGACTCAACACCACTGGCGTACTTAGAGTTAAGTACGGGTGTTAAGTTGAGATGACAACCGATATTAGAGGTAATATGAACATAATAATCGATGGTCGGACCAGGATGGTTTGTTCAGAGGTAATATGAACATAACAAACTCAGCTGGGGATTACAGCTCAGAGGTAATATGAACATGGCTGATTTTGTGGACCCATCACTTTTTGTGCACCTAAGTGCAAGCAATAGGTTTGAGACAAGCCCTGCTAGGGGTAATTTGGATGTAGCAGTTTTTGTGGACTCAACACCACTGGCATACTTAGAGTTAAGTACGGGTGTTAAGTTGAGATGACAACCGATATCAGAGGTAATATGAACATGATAATCGATGGTCGGACAAGGATGGTTTGTTCAGAGGTAATATGAACATAACAAACTCAGATGGGGATTACAGCTCAGAGGTAATATGAACATGACTAATTTTGTGGACCCATCACTTTTTGTGTACCTAAGTACAAGCAATAGGTTTGAGACAAGCCCTGCTAGAGGTAATATGAACGTAACAGTTTTTGTGGACTCAACACCACTGGCGTACTTAGAGTTAAGTACGGGTGTTAAGTTGAGATGACAATCGATATCAGAGGTAATATGGACATGATAATCGATGGCCGGACCAGGATAGTTTGTTCAGAGGTAATTTGAACATAACAAACTCAGCTGGGGATTACAGCTCAGAGGTAATATGAACATGGCTGATTTTGTGGACCCATCACTTTTTGTGCACCTAAGTGTAAGCAATAGGTTTGAGACAAGCCCTGCTAGAGGTAATATGGACGTAGCAGTTTTTATGGACTCAACACCACTGGCGTACTTAGAGTTAAGTACGGGTGTTAAGTTGAGATGACAACCGATATCAGAGGTAATATGAACATGATAATCGATGGTTGGACCAGGATGGTTTGTTCAGAGGTAATATGAACATAACAAACTCAGCTGGGGATTACAGCTCAGAGGTAATATGAACATGGCTGATTTTGTAGACCCATCACTTTTTGTGTACCTAAGTGCAAGCAATAGGTTTGAGACAAGCCCTGCTAGAGGTAATATGGATGTAGCAGTTTTTGTGGACTCAACACCACTGGCGTACTTAGAGTTAAGTACGGGTGTTAAGTTGAGATGACAACCGATATCAGAGGTAATATGAACATGATAATCGATGGTCGGACCAGGATGGTTTGTTCAGAGGTAATATAAACATAACAAACTCAGCTGGGGATTACAGCTCAGAGGTAATATGAACATGGCTGATTTTGTGGACCCATCACTTTTTGTGCACCTAAGTGCAAGCAATAGGTTTGAGACAAGCCCTGCTAGAGGTAATATGGACGTAGCAGTTTTTGTGGACTCAATACCACTGGCGTACTTAGAGTTAAGTACGGGTGTTAAGTTGAGATGACAACCGATATCAGAGGTAATATGAACATGATAATCGATGGTCGGACCAGGATGGTTTACAGATGCAGAGTGATGACCTTGGCATCGATCAACTCCTGGATTCTCTTTTTTAGTACATAGCACGTCTTTGTAGGATGATGAATGTACCGATGAAAGAGACAATAATCTGGGTTATCAATTTTGCCAGCCCTCTCAGGGTATCAGATGTTGGGAAGCTGAAGTTTGTTTTCCTTCATCAATGTATTGAAGATTTCACTGATGTCATCTTCATTGAAGGAGAAAGTCCCTTTTGGCCTTCGGGCTCCTGATGCTTGAGTTCCATGGTCTTCTGGGAAGATCGTCATCGTTGCATCATCTTCGGATTCTGAGAGAATTTTACCCCCAGCTTTGGATGTTGCTCGGTTTTGTCGAGGGAGACTACCCCCAGACTTGTCGTTGCACTTGCGGAGATCACAGCGCTCATCTGGTTCTCCGTAGAGGTCAGATGTTGTCTTGCGCATGGAGCGTAATTTGTACTTCCAATTTGGCACTGAGGCATCATCAGAAGTTTGGTCTGTACCGCGCGTAGCGGGAGACTGGTTTCTGCGCGTAGAGCGCAGTGGATACTTCTGGGTTAGCGCTGAGGCTTTGCCCGAAGTTTTTTCTGTACCGCGCGTAGCGGGAAACTGATTCCTGCGCGTAAAGTGCAGTGGATACTCCTGGGTTAGCACTGAGGCTTTGTCCAAAATTTTGTCTGTACCGCGTGTAGTGGGAGACTGAATTTTACGTGCGGGACACGGAGGGAGCGATGCTACCACCTCATTGGTCGGAGAGATCGGAGAGTCCACAGGAACGGCGGAGGATGTCTTGGGCATCCACACTTTGCGCAGCTTCCTGTTGTCTTGGACGGAGAGAGAGTGAGAGCTACCCCCGGTTCGAAGCATGTCTTCATAGGCAGACTGGTCGAATTGGACAACCAGTGTCTTCTTCACGGATCCCACGGATACCGCATCGTGTTGAGCAATTGCTTCCTCGTCAGAAGAGAAAGACGTCCCCAGCAGAGTCGTCATCTTGTTTGTGGTATTAAACGAAAGAATGAAAGTTTATTTCAATAACGGGATTTGTGCGAAACCCGCGTCCTTTGGTTTACAAACAAACTTGTATAATGTAATCCTATACAAGGATATGGGAGTATAATTTATTTAATCTGGGTATAAATTGCTATAGGTGTCTGATCTGCGGTCGATCACTTTAGCCCTTGGACCACGCGATGTTGAAGAAGTGCCGTGGAAGACAGGTAGCAGCTTCGAAGGTTGTAGGAGAGGATGGATGCACGATGCCGAAGTCGTCGATCCCCGCTCTTTGCCTGAGCTCCGGGCTCTCTCTCTCTCTCTCTCTCTCTCTCTCCTTGTTCGATCTTCTCCAATTATCGACCTTGGATCTGATATTGGTACTCTTGACCAAATTTTCTGACCTTGTTCCCCATTGACAGGGGCCTCTATTTATAGAGTCTTTGGTGACAGTGACCACTCCGTTGGTGTAGCAACCGAGGAGTGGAAAGTACAGCACCCTTTTACACAACGGTTAAAGTAACCAATGCCTACGTATAGATGATCTTTTGACTGAGCGGGTGACGTGGGTCCAACTAAGGGGACACAACACGTACGGTTGCTACTAAGATCATGACGTAAAAGCCACGTGGGTAGGTATCCATTGTGTAGAAGAGGTTGGCATAGAAGCCAAATGTCTGTCACCATGGCATAGAAGCCAAGTAGGCATAAAAGCCAAACAGGCATAGAAGCCGAGTAGGCGTAGAAGCTGAACAGGCATAGAAGCCGAACAGGCATAGAAGCCGAGTAGGCGTGGAAGCCGAGTAGTCGTAGAGACTGAGTGGTCGTAGAGACTGAGTGGGCGTGGAAGCCGCATGAGCACAGATCCTGAATGGGCGTAGAAGCCGCTGCATATCGTGCCAGAATGGGCGTAGAAGCCGCTTGAGCACAGATCCTGAATGGGCGTAGAAGCCGCTGTATATCGTGCCAGAATGGGCGTAGAAGCCGCTTGAGCACAGATCCTGAATGGACGTAGAAGCCGCTGCATACCGTGCTGATGTGGACGCCTTAGCCGGAATTACGGCTTTTGAAGATATAACCAAATCTCTTGCAGAGATTTGCCATCATCTTATGCATTAAATGCGGATGCGTGTTTTGAAGGTCTGCAGGCCTTCTATGCACCCGTCGCAGAGACGTGTCTTGAGAGAAACTGTCACCGCTCTGTGCAATTAGACGTGGAAACGTGCCTCGAATCCCATACGAAGTACAGCTTTTGACGTGGCAGGCGGTTTGTCTGCTGCGGAGCGTAAAACAGCTCATGTTTGCCTATGTAAAACAGGGCGACATATTCCCTTGTACGCAAAAGAGCGATTTATGCTGAGGGGACTCCAGTAAACGACGGTTTGGTGATGCTTTACCAAATCCTCTGCATTAAATGGTGAGATCCGCCATCATATTGTGGGACGCGTCCCTAGAGGTCTGCCATCGTTTCCAGCCGTCGTCTGGGTAGCCGTGCAGCACCTTTTGTCAGGAGTCAGAGGTCAGATTCACTGCGTGACTTGACAGGTTCATTTCGGGGAAGATGAAGCGTTCCTCGTACGCTATAACGCTGCTTTGAGAGCGGATGAGTTTTACGCCATGGAGGCGATAAAGAACTCTGTTTACGCTGGAGCGGCCTGGACGTACTGCACTCATGCGGATGGTCCTTTGAGCTTTATTCTTCACGCTGTATTTTAGCGAAGAAAACTCTGTTGTACGCATGATGGCTCTGAAGGCCTCTGCTTACGCTGCTCTGTATCAAGAGGCTGCGTAGCTCTTCCCAGCGTATTTTTCATGCTTCTACAACGACATCAAGGAATACCGATCAAACCCTCCTATGCTGGTAGCCCCGGTCATGGGAAAGCACTTCCTGCTCTATGTACGCATGATGGAGCACTCTTTCAGTGCCCTGTTAGCCCAAAATAGTGATGCAAGCCACTAGCAGGCATATACTACCTTAGCCGGATGATGGTTAGCGTAGAGCATAGGTATACCACCGTTGAGAAGGACAATTTTGGAAACTTTGAAGGGGGTCTTGTAGAAGCATAAAATCATGCAGGCCGCATCAGAGCTCATGCACCTCCAATATGAAAGTAAGCTGCATAGGGCCGCATGGGACCTATGTGACCAGAACAGCCAATCGCATAGGCGGCCCTCATCCGGCCTGATCATCCTCAGAATACGGGGGCCGCATAAAAGAAATATTGATCAAAACAAAATAAAAAGTTTATTTTGCAAAAGGGGGATTACAACATGTAACCATCAAGGCCCACACAAAATAAAAAATAAGAAGAGGAAGACGCGATCAGTCAAAAGAGCAGCAAGCCTCACGAAGCACATCTACATCATCCGAGAGAAAATGTATACCCGCACGATGAAACTGGCGGCGCACTATTTTCCTCCATTCTAATGTCCCTCTCCTCTGGAGTTACGGGAAGCAAGGATAAATTTGGAGTGGACTCTAAAGGCCGAGCAAGCACCTCCAAAGACAACCCCCAACGAGGACAAAAAGCTTTCAGTAAAAGATAACTCACCCTTATTTCGTGCCATCCGTCCAGACGAAAATGCCATAACAACCGACGGAGAACCGAAAGCTCATCCCTCACAAGACCCTCCCAGTCCGGACCCTCCGATACCCGAGCACTGTGACGTAGCAGGGAGGAGACGACGAGAAGTGAGGCGGGTGACCAGGGTTCCCAAATACAATCTTCCTTGGACGACATGTTTCACAAAGTGGGACACGAAGGACCAAGGCAGTGGTATTTATAAAAGAAAGCGGTGGTACGCGTGACGGCAATAATTGCAATAATGAACCTAAAAGGGCGAATCCAATGGTTTGGCTTTCAAAAATTTTGTATGCAACCAACGGTTAGTTCCCAAGAAGTCTGCAAGAAGGCGGTTAAGCTCCCCAAAATGGTCAAGCCAAGCCTAAAAAATGCCAGCTTGGCAACACACGTTCATGCGTCCAACAGCCATGTGCCCCCAAAAGAAGGCTCAAAATCAGGCCAAAGAGTCACCCTATGGCCAAAAAAGATAACATCCATGCGTCCCCAGTCAGCCAAAGTAGCTTGATCGTAGAAGGAACTAATGTGGCATCCCGTCAGCAAGATGGTCATTGACACAAAATCCCGACGAAATAGATTTTTCTAATTGCCTCAAAAGACGTAAACACACTAAACGACAGAAGTCTCACGTCAGAACAGAACTTCACTCTCGATGGATGTGCAGCACCGCGTGTATAGCACAACTGACCCCATGCGGTCCAATGTGTCGCTGGCCCCATGCATCCCAGACTCCATACGGTCTCGTGCGTCTCTGGCTCCACACATCCCAAACACCATGCGGTCCCATGTGTCTCTGGCCACATGCGTCCCAGGTTCCATACAGTCCCATGCGTCTCTTGTCCCATACGTCCCTAGCCCCATGCATCCCTGGCTCCATGTAGTCCTATGCATCTCTAGTCACATGCCCCCCAGACTCCATGCGATCCATGCATCTCTGGCTTCATGCATCCCAGACTCCATGCATCCCATGTGTCTCTGGCCACATGTGCTTCAGACTCCATGAAGACCAAATTTTGTTGTTACGACAAGAGTGATTCTCTCCAACCAAGTGTGGACTATGTGTCAAGCTGACCAAGTCACGCCCACAAAGGACGAGAACCACCCAGATCTTCAGCAACAAAAAATTCCAACAAGCGCCCACATGGCAGCTCGACCTGCTCATGGTTATAGTTGTACCATGTTATATAGGGATACGTGGCACCCTCCAGCATCCATGCGGTCCAACAATACATGTCCAGGGATGATTATAAATAGTCGGGTACCATACCCATACAAGGGGGGCTATCTATGAATCAATAAGGGGGGCTATCTGCGAATCTACACTCGAGCAAGAAAGAAGATCCCCGTCTCGGATCGTCCATAGAGTAAAGAGAGTTGCTACACTCCTAACCCTCCATTGTCACCCTCCAGAACACAAAATTTGTACTTAGACTGTATGTTTAGGACTCCTCTCTGTACTCACTTTAGTTTGTTCAATTAAATCAAGTTTCTTTTCAAACTTTCGTATTTAATGGCAAACAGTATGTTCCTTCTACAAAAAGGGAGGACACATCCATGTAGCTTACCAGAGGTCCATTTATTTCTATTTGTTATATGGAGTGCCAGATCATATGATTACTTTTTGTCCACGACTACCACCCGGAGGACGAGCGATACCCCAGGCCCCAGCACCAGAGTATCACCAGCAGTAGTATCAGGCAGAACCAGAATGATGTATTTACTATGGGAAGATAGGGCATCTCAAATCAAGTTGTTGGAGGGCTAATGCTAAATACTTAGGATGTGCAGTATTGGATCACACAGTTAGAACTTGCTTATACCTATTATCTCGAGTACAACCGCCTACCCAGATGCTCCATCCCACACCTTTCAGTCACCTCAGTTATTACCTTATGAAGTGATTAATTAGAATGAGCCAAGAATAGTAGTACAGTCGTTGGTATAGCATGCTCAGCCATCTCGAGTCAGAGGGTCAGGCAGCATAGAGCACAGTTGTGTGCACAATATCAGGGGTAGTTCCAATATCCTATCTAGCATGAGGGTAATACCTCAAGGGTTACAAGTACCATATTCATGATTTTATTTTAGTTATGTAACTCAGTAGCAGGCCAGGTATTAGTACTATATCTTGGGTTTCCATCGACAATCTTATATTTTACTATACCCGAAGTGCAACAGTCGGCTCGACTTATTTGACGAGTGAAGGCCAGTTTCTCGTCCCACTCTTCTGCCTCTGTATCTAGTGATATGTGATAGTTATCATGTATCCCGGTTACGAAGATACATACTAGATCAGAGTCAATTCCTTGATTAAATGGTTGATACTGACTTACCTCGAGACTTGACCCTTGTCCACTTTGTGATTTAGCATAGACTAGCAAGGACGGATCCCTACTTAGCTGACTTAGGGGTATATTTATCTATATGCCTTATTTTCTCTATATACTTATATTAGTAGCCAAGTCACCCTTTAGAACATTGGTTTTTTGTTTTGTTTTGGGATGGTTAAGATCGAGAGTGGGGGCATGGATCAACTAGGTGGCACCCATCTAATGGCTCCCCCTTTATCCCCTCTTTCTATATTAACCCTCTCATTTTCTCTCTCTTCCTTTTTGCTATCTTCTTCACTCCTCTATTCATTTCTCTCCCTTCATTTCTTGGGTGGAGCTTGGAGGCTTGCTCTTAGAGCACAGAGTTGTGCTAAATCCTAGTAGGAGCTTAGGTTATAGCTAAGAAGTTACTCAAGGCAAGTACATCTTGCTCAAAGTAAATACAAACCTTGGTTTTCATTTGGATTTGATTTTTTTTAGAATTTTAAATATATTTGGTCAAAAATGTATGTATTTAAATTGTCTTCATCTTTAGTATGGCATTTTTTATTTTGATCGATGTTTTTGGGTAGATCTAAGTTTCTAAAAAGTATTTTTGGAGTATTTCATGGAATTGATCTATCAAATCTCAGAATTTATGAAATATAATTATAATATTGTAGGAAATTCAATTGTATACGATTTTAACCTTTGAAACGTTGAATTTTGATTTAAAAATAAAAAAATTATGGCCAAAATAAAGTTTTTATATGTCCGCGACTGCTTTTTTGCATAGAAATGCTATTTTCTGCTTAAAAAGGTTGTTTTTTGCATCGGAATGCTAATTTCTATGCAGAAATACTATTTTTGTGCTGTAAGGCTATTTTTTGCTCAGAAAGGCTATTTTTTATGCAAAAAATGTAAAAACGTTGTTTTTTGCGTGAGAATGTTGTTTTCTGCATAAACTGGCTGATTTTTTGCTTTTGTTTTATCTGTTTTTATATTTTCTTTGATTGTTTTGATTCCTTATCATAATATTGCAACTTTGTGTAGTTTTGGAAAGTTGTTTCTCCATATACTTTATACGGGTTCATGATGTTCAAGATACCGTGGAATGTCTGTTGTTGTTTAATCTATTTGTATCATGGCATTAGGCAATCGAGTATGTGTATTATCTAATTTTATTGTGCGTTATGAGTTACAAGAACATTCGCCAGTGATAACTCACCAATTACTCGTACCTATAGCTCATTATTTTACATAGGGGTCTTGGTACTTATTAGGGTATTCTCCTATATTACATAGGTCATGGTCGTCTTAAACCTTAGTCTTAGTGCTTATAGAACAAGTGTCGATAGTGAGGATAGAAGAGTTACTGGCCGTCAAGGGTAAGGGATCTAACTTGTATCGAGGTGGGGGTACTAATTACGCGACTTAAAGCTAAGGGGTAATCATCGGGTCACAATCTACAAGATTAACTCAAACTGTCAAGTTCTAATTACCAATCACCTAGAAAAATAAAAAATTTAGAGTAACAACCAAAATAAATAATAAGAAGCGCACAGGAATCAAGGCAGGATGCAAGTCAAGAAATTAATTCGAATCCGATATAGATGTCAAGAACGATTCAAGGAAGTGGATGAGATCCAAAACTTATCCTATTCTTATTACAGGCTTGCTCGGTCCCTAAGTTGAAATCGAACAATTTAGTCGTCGACCTGCATGGGCCACCACAAAAACCATGTCACGCCCCAGTCCCAAAATACCGAGGGACTAGACACGTGGCAATGGCCAGCAACACACACCGATGGACAAATCTAATTTAATGGATCCATCGGGGCGCACTTAAGCTGTAATACAATAATAAGGATCTAAATATACTAATCTCATCCACAGAAATGAATATAACAATATCAGAATCAATAAGCAAGATCAATCTCAATAAATATCATACTCAAGAAATAACCCGGTAATGAGTCTGATACATCTGTCAAGCTACAAGAATAAAGATAACCACAGCAAATACTGAAATCAGGCTGAGACCACTACAAGATCTGTGTCTGGGAGCCGGTAGCGGAGTTTACTATGTGTTTTACTATGTATTTACTATGGATTTTATATATATATGAAATTAGCCTGTAGCCTGTGTGTCTCTCCCCACCCAATGTAATCACACGTCTCATGTCCATGACACGCAAGATCAAAACTAATACAGCAAGTCATATAATGTCTAGGAATATAATGTCTATGTCATAAAACCTGTATCCTATATAGAATCACCATGAATATCTCAGGAAGATTCTGTCTCATGAATAGTATCAAGTGTCCTGGGTTAAGATGTACTTGATAAGACAAGTACGAGAATGTAAAGGGTTACGATGTCCATCTCTAGATGACGTTACACAACTCCGCGTATGGTGTTGGCACCCAACTATTAATCGGACGCTAAGCAAGTCACATGATCCTAGGTCAAGCATGTACAACAATGAATAAAACAAGAGAATAATATGAATCAATATACTGTAATTATGGCAACGTACACTTGCCTGGGGTTCTGGCTCCAATTGTAGCTCTGACCTCAGTGGGATTTGTAGGTACTGCTCCGGTTGCTGAAATAAACATCACCATCAGATTCAGAAAATATCAAATAGCTAGAAACGCCTGTCCTTGAGTCCAATTTGGACACAAGGGCAAAAATGATTGTTTCTGGTCAAAGCGGGGTCCACTGTGGGCCGCTTCGTACCAAAAAACGTGTCAGGATCCAAAGTCTCCAAATTCATCAAACTTAGTGTCAACAAGTCCAGAACGATAATACGAACCCAACGGAACTTCCAAAATTGGATTCCGATGAGCCGATCACAAAATCGTCCGTCAAGTGGAGGCGCGGGCCTACGATATGCGATTTTGTCAACGTTCTCAGAATCGAACCAAACTTGGGTCACATGACCAGCGTGTTGCTACAAGTCCGATGGCGTAAGTTTTGTTTCAATTCGACGTGTGTACACAAAGTACAATGTGTTCTAGAACAGGCGGATACGGGGCGTTGTTGGCGGATACACGTTGATTCCGATGTGCACGCATATCCAAATCAACTTCTGCAAAATCCCGCACGTCTGTATCCACGGCACGCACGTTTCGGTGAAGACCGCACGCGACCAAGTCGTCCCGTTTGGCGAGGCGTACTCAGTTCTAGGGGAAAACAGGGTGTTAATTTTCCTATTTTTGGATCGCGGTTCGCGATCACCACAGGACACGACGCACCGAGCGGGTTGCACGGGCATCGAGAGGGTTACGCAGTCTACGCGTCACGACTGACGGAACAAAAAATAGGATAACGAGGAGAGAGAACGGGTTACCTGAACAGGGCTCCGTGAAACCGGGATTTCTCGTGTCCGCAAGTCGTCTGGACATGACACAGTGCACAGTGTCCACAGCCTAGGGTTAAGGTTCTGCTAGGGTTCCGGTGGCTGGGGCGGCCGACGATGGCCGTGGCTTCACCGGAGGAGGGCGGAGACGGCTGGAGCTCGTCGAAAGCGGCTCAGGCGGAGGCTCGTTGGCTCGAGGCGGCCGGGGAGAGGCTCGCGGCTGCACTGGGCTCGGGAAAAGCTGGGCACGGCGCTGAGGGTGGCTAGGGCATCGAGGCGGAACGGGGAGAGGACGGTCGGGCTAGAGGGTGATGGTGGTGGTGCTGGGCTGGGCAGGGCAGCGGGGCTCGTGGCGGAGGAAGGAGGAGGGAAGGCGGTCGGGGCTAGGGCAGGGCAGCGGGTTCGGGTCGAGCGGCTGCGGGGTCGGGGAAAGGCGGAGCGGGGCTAGGATTCAGGGCGGAGGAAGATGACGGAGGGGGAAGGCGAGGGCTAGGGCTAGGATTCAGGCGGTCGGGGTGACCGGAGCGGGGGCGCTGGGCGGAGAAAGGAAGAGGGGATTTAGGGTTCCGGCGTCGGGGGTTAAATAGGGGCATCGGAACAGTGAATCCGATAAGGATTCCAACTTGGGTTTAACGGGTTTGGGTCGAGTCGGGTCAACGGGTAGCGGGTTAGACCCGGATTCGTTAAGTTTAGGTGCGGGTTCGGGTAGTCGGGTTTCGGGTCGGGTTTAGATCCAACCCGACCCGCTAAGGGCTGGGTTTGGTTCGGTTCGGTTGAACCGGGTCTGTGTTGGTTTGATTTGTTTCAAAATAAACCGGGTTCAGTCAGGGTTTAATTCGGTTTATTTAGACTTAGTTTTTAGGGCTTTAAAAATGCTTCTGGGATCCAATAAATTCCCGGAAAATTATCCTATGTCCAATTTTTCATTTTACACCCAAAAATATTATTTTTATAATATTTTAATATTAATTAACATCTTTAAAAATTATTTAATCACAAAATACCTTAGTTTTAATTTTAGAAAATTCCAAAAAAATACAAAAAATTGTGAAAAATCCAAATTAAAAATTTTTGAAAAAATTAGGGGGTTACAGTAATAACCTTATTTATTTAATGGTAGTAAGTTTTAGATATGTTTGGTCGTGATCTTTTGGTTTTTTATTATATGTTATGCTCATACTTTAGTTATATTATGTCAGTGCATGGTTAGAGTGCTAAGTCCTGCTCGGGTAACGATCTGTAACCCTAATTCTCGTTTGGTTAAAGGGTTATGGTCCTGCTACAGAGTAGTTCCTATGCTCTCTTGTCGCTTGCCGCTTTATGCTTTCCTATAGCTATCTTGTTCAGCATTTATTTCAGTCTTCCTTATTCCCTAGCAGTGCATTGGTACTGCATTAGTCTCGCTATTGCATTCAGTTGTTGTTCTAATTATTATGTTGTTGTTTGTTGACTTGGATACATGAACGTCCATACGGTTGGCTACTAGATTTTGTCCTTGTCCTATGTAAGGATGGAAAATCAGTCCTATAGTTTATTCACAGGTCTTCGTATTGTGTTTTTTCATTCACCGTAGGCTTCCTTTGTGCTACTTGTTACTTAGGATTCTAACCCTACTGGTTTTGAATGGCCAAGTTCCCTAGTTGGACCCAAGGATCTTCTATCACCTTCACTAGAAGGCCCACACTTGGAGGATTGTGGCTCAGATTGGCGAGTGGGTTATCTTTATCTCCCACTATATTTTGTACTTTTATTTTATGGTATTTTAGCCAAGGGCATGTGTTAGTCCTTGGTTATGGGTTTTCGATCCCTCCGTCTTTGACGCATATGTATATATTCTGAAATCGTGTCTAAGTGTACATTTATGTAGTTTTTGTATATTTAGTTGATGTATCTTTTGTTATGTCAACTCTCACAATTATGTATGCATTTGTGTTTGTGACACCTTACCCATCCCATATATGATTGTCTCTTTATACATGCTAAAGTCTCCAACTTGTCTTCTCGATAGTCGTGGTCGTAGTATGACATTTTTTATACCTTGTACGGAGTAGCTGGCCATGTCCATCCCCGTATTTATCCAGTATTCTGGGAGCAGGGCATGACACGTGATATCTATTATGCTGCAAATAGAATAAAAATATGATCTCCAATTAGTACTTCCAGCTCGATGCAAAGTAGCTATCTGATTCACACATCTACCATTCTCACGTTCACCCATACCTATTATACGTACAACATCAATAGCTTAGGTAGATTGTAGCTCAGTGTGTCATTTAGGAGTAGCATTAACAAGATTGATAATGCATGTTAATTTTGAAATAATTTCCATATAGAAGCCTCATTCTCTATAACGGCAACTAATGCCAGTTATAATCGATGAGCAAAACAATGAACATAATATGCATATGAATAATCTCTTAGAAATAAAGCTTGTAATCAATTTCATGCACCACGTATATTACTATCCCCATCATACCCTTGACCTCGTAAATCACGAATTTTCAAACCACATTGGGTAATGACATCCGATATTTCTTTCTTTCTCCAGTGTTGAAGCAGTAGTATCTGAAACATACACAATTGCAAAAAATAATTTTACAAGATTCTATGAACATTAATGAATCTTAAAATAATATCCATATGCTCTTTATTAGAAACATCCTTCGCTTTATCAATCATAATACAAAACTTGGCATCCCTAACTTCAGCACAAATTTTTCTATCACTTGGAGTCATTATGTTTTTATAACTTGTAGCTTCACCCCACCCTTGTTGTGTTGTATTTTGGTACACTTCCTTTTATGTTACAGTTGTCAGAAAATGAATAATTTTTTCATCTATAATCATGTATTGGGTACTTCTGCAGCATATCCAGCTATATTTGAAACATCGTAATTTGAATCCTAGGATGCCACAATTTAGCTATTTATTGGTTTTTGGCAAAGTGTATCAAAAGTATTATGATTGAAAATTTGTTTGGATATGGTTATGGTCCATTTGATGTTTTAACCATATCTAAGTATAAGGAAGATATAAACTATATCTAAACTAAACCATCTGAAACTAGGTATTTAAATTCTGAATATTTGGCAATTTTGGGAGATCAAATTATATCAAAGAACTGGATGGATTACATTTGTTTGTATCTTTTTCGGTCGTTCTCTTATAATTTGACTTCACTGATTCCTCAAATTCTAAATTCAAAAAATTGAATTACATAATAACCCATTATTTTATTTTAGCAAATCTAGCTCCAAAACTAACTCGTAAGTAACTCCTTAATATGCCAATTTGCACACAACCAAAAAACACCATAATTGGCAACAAATTGACAGTCATCTCTAAATTAACTTTGCAATAACTTAAAAGAGTCTATCTAAAGAAATAAAATTTTAGGCAGTCAAGACATTACAATAAACAGTTGACATGCCAAGATTAATATATCTTATATATGTGTGTTTTCTTCTGACAAGTTAGAATCAAAAGAAGCTCGATAACGATGAAGAAAGAAACCACCGATCGGCGATCCAGAGCCCTTGCTTGCATCCGTGAACAGGGCTTAAAACCGAAGGTGAAGATAAGAAGATGAGAGAAGTTGAGAAGTTGAGTTATAGAGAGAGGTTTATTGAGAGAGGAGCTTTTGTACGTAAGAGAGGATGGGACCATAAAGGGGGGTAGAGGGGAAGGGCCCGAGGCAGGCTTCGGAGTCGGAGAAGGTAACATTTAATGAGAAACAAATAGGGCTAGGGAGGGGACTTTCCCAGCTGGAGTTGGAAACATGCAATTTAAATAAACCTTCATTGAGTGTGTAGGCTGGGTTGGTGTGCGGGCTTAGGGTAGGCTAAGAAATAGATATGGGTTTTATTGTAAAAAAAATTAGAAATATTAGAGTGGGTTGGAGATCAGTCTAGCCCACACCATAGTTTCTTCCTTTCCTAGACTGATCATTTCTCGCTCCACCGCTATATTCCAGACTACAAACCCTAATCCTAGCTTAGACTCTGGCATTGCTAACTTACCTCGTCATCAAGGCAAAACCAGAAATTTGAGCTAGGATAGACTAGAGCAGGTTAGAAGGGGCTAAGTATGGGCTGACTATATGAAGAAGAAAAAAATTTGGGGGGGGGGGGGAGGGGGGGGTTAGAGTCCATTATTGGCCCCATACGGTATCGTCATTGTTCCCCCTCTTTCTTACACATTCTTGAATTAGGTTGTAAAACTCGTTTCCAATATAGGGTATTATATATTGATACTAATATGTACTATATTGTATATTAAATTATGTTTAATTAAATATCAAACTATCACGTACTGATTTTATCGAATCGATAAGTCGCCACCTGGTGTAATGTCGTACAAGTCTAATTTACGCTTGTACAAGGCGTGTCCTTATGTAGCAGAGTCAAGCAGAGAAATTGAATAACAACGTGACAGAAGAAGATAACTTTTTTATTGATATTATTGATAATTCATATTTTATACATAGTTGATTAAATGGTGTCATATGGACTTACAACTTGAACAACAAATGAGATACATCATTCCATACATCACATCCCTTTATAGAAAATAAAACATATAAATACATTTGATGGGAGTCTTCAAAATACAACTTGGAATATTCGAAAAAATATGCACAAGCTTCGGTTGATGGACGAGACGGGCCTTTAGCTCCTCACTATGCCTCCTTTGTTCGTAGCATCTGTAGAGACATGGATTAGCACATTTATCTATGAATTCATTTCTACCTAGCACAGTATTAAAACACACATTTATATGACAAGCATGCAATAATCATATTACTCTATTTTATCTTGATTCATTTTATTAATGGTATCCTTGATTGATGGACGCAATAAGAGAGTCATTTCGTTAAGGTGTGAAGATAAAGAGACTCACTATTGGAGACATAAAAAGCTTATTACGCCTAGAGGTGAGCATTATTCGATTTTGGATCGAGAACGAAGCTGAGTTGAACAAAAGATTGGTTTGGTTCAAAAAAATGGTTCGGGTTTAGTTTTGAAAATACTGAAATTCATTATTTGTTTTTCGTTTTGGTTTTGGGTTTCGTCCAAAGCCAAAAACCGAATAAGACTTATGAAACTATGTAAATACCATCAATTTTATGCATATTTTATGATTAAATATGAATATATATTTGTGTATATTTTGGAAATAATTATATGTATATTTTTTAGTCCAACTTTGATAATTTAACAATTAGTTCAACTTTGGGCCCAAGTATGAAATATAACAATTCTATATATAAAAATTATACTTTTTAATATAATTTAACCACAATTTTAACTTTGGAATTTGTCCATTAAATAATAAAATACTCCAAACTGAATAAACTGAATCAATATATTGGTTCTGTTTTTATTATGGCTTCTTTTTTTTTGTTATTCTTAGCATAACGCTCGAAACTTTGTGCACGCTGTATTGCATGTCTTTGGGGCCCACTGCCTCCAACTCCCACTATTTTTTATACGCCCCCGTGGCTCGATCCACCGATCTTCTGCCACCCATTCAGGGCCTTTATGCCACTCCTTAGTAACCATAAGTGTCTTTCAAGTTCAATGTTATGGCTAATCTTGGTTCAATTTCAGTTTGAATATTTAAAATTTTGGTTTATTCCATTTTTACTAATTCGGTTCGGTGGTTGTAACCAAATAAACCCAATATTCACCCCTTATGATGCCTACTAGCAGGTCAATAGATTTGTAACCAACTTGTAGGTTGAACTCATTAAAGTGGGTCATTTTCATCGTTAATTAGCTTGCGTGAGTAATTTAATCGTACTAATTAGATGAAAATTTAATCATACTTGTTAAGCCTCTTGAGCTTTTTCACTTTATATGTTATCTAAATATTAGGTTGCAAGAATCCAAGTTTGCCTAAAATTTAATCATGGTAATTAGTGACAATGTGAATAGGTTGGAATAACATAAATATTTTTCTAATAACATGATTGATATATTTTGAATATTGTTACTTATGTTACCTAAAAATATCCCAAGATAAGAATATGCTCAATTGTTTGCGAATAATCTTCTTTTGTGTAACCCTTATCATAAGCATCTATAAATATCATTATCTCTATCAATTACTTGAGCTAAATTTCTTTGCATGAATTAAGTTAATTTATTTTAGTAGAAAAATCACTACGAGGTTTTTGGAAGAGATCATCAAAAAAATATGGGGAAATAGAGAAAAATTGAAATAATATCAAAATCTATTATAATCAATTTGATTAATAATAATATCAGAAAATATTGCTTATATTCATTTTAGATTTAATCTTATTTATTTTATTGTATGTATAGATTCAAAACCATGTGTTGACCAAGTTAAATGTAATCTTCATGAATTTTAGGATAAACATGCACACATACACACATAAGAGAAAAAGAAAAAGAAAAAAACCAGTAAAATTCACTCAAAGCATCAAACTTTGATAAAATTAAGCTGACAAAACAATCCTTACTGAAATGCTGATAAGCGAATTCAAAACACAACGGAAAGAATATTTTTAATAAAAATAATATATTATGCCCGTTGAAATGGTGTTTCCAATGTAAACAAGTAAGTTTAAGAGACTAATTTATGTTCAATTTTGTTTTAGAAAAAATAAGAGAAATGACCATTCCAAGGACGCTTTTTGTCAAGAAAACATCCATGGGTGTTTTTATTTTTTAGTGAAAAAAATGCCCTTTGCATATGCATTTTCTTGACAGAAAACACCATGTGATGGGTATTTTTAGTTTTATTTTTTATTTAGTTTATATATGTATATATATGTATTTATAAAAGCAAAATAATAGGGCACTTGTGGTATACTTTTGAAGGAAACAAATAAGTACAAGAATACTTGAACCATAATCTTAAGTCATATCTTATTATTATTATTATTATTATTATTACTACTACTACTACTACTTAGAATCCATATATATATATATATATATATATATATATATATATATATATATATATATATATATATATATATATATATATATATATATATACTTTGGCCCGTTTGAACTCGTGGCAAAGCCACCAAGCCAATCCGGTTAGAATCCCCCCTGTAACGACCCGTTCCGTTCAAGCCGACAGCCGATTCAAACGGCGCAAGTGCAATGACCCGACCTGCTTTCTCAGAAAGATGACTCGTTTGAGGCAAAGGATTTCCAAACTTGGCCCTTCAGGAGTTCAGACGACTTTCAAAGGCTCGCTCGGAGTATCGCTCGACCGAGGCGAATCATCGCTAAGGTGGGTGGCTACGATGAACTTGTCTTTGCTTAGCCAGCACACTTAAAATATTGATGATACATTCTAGTCGCTAGGTGAATCAACCCATGCATGCTAATAAAGAATACGACGCACCTAGCTAAGGAAATAATCCCAACTTGTATTGCTTGTGTTAGAACATGGAAATAAAATTTTACTTATAAATGGACCCTCGCATGCTACCTTTGCCTTGTGCAAGTAGACCCCGCTATGCCTTGCGTAGATCATTATATACTCCCTGTAGTGCACTGTTTACTTGTTAACACTGCACGTTCCTAGATTATGTCACTCGATATGTCCCCTTATGGTTTTACTCCTCGCTTTACCCTTAGACCCGTGCCAAAAGCAAATGCTTATGTTTCAAATAAATGCATGCTTGCTTGTTTACGTGTAGTTTGTACTCGTTGCCTCGTTTCAATGCTTGTCACTCAAATTATACCACAATCAAGTAACACTATCCGTATCGTGCATGAGTCTAGTTAGCCAGAAGACTATCAAATAGTCCTTCTGTGCAATATGAACCTGCAAGTGTCCGGGATTGTTAGGTCGCCAAGGCAATCTCCGAACCAGGGGATTGTACCATGTCAAGTTTAACTCTGAACAAGAATTATGACAAGAAAATTAAGAATCACAGCTCGTAGAGCATACTCGTTCTGAACAAGAATCAAGAATTTACATATCATGTCAAGAATCCCGTGAACATAAGACCCAAGACTTGCATGTTGCGGACAACTTGTGTACAAGGTATTCATGTTCAGGTTCCTGCGGATGGTCGCCGGGGCACCGGGGCCAATCCGATCCGGACGGAACTTTTTGATAGTCGCAATGTTAGTGGGCAGCATGGGGTGAACGCCCCCTTGGCCTCGCATTGCACTCCATACCGTCCCGGAAGAAGGTGGCGTGTAGCGACTCCTGACCTCACACATCTAATATTGCCCCCAGACTATAACTCATCATTTATGGCTATGCCAATTACTCATATTCATATAGATAAGTCATCATCGCATAGCGACAATCCGCGTGCGAGTCATTGCATTACATCCAGTAAATTGGAACACCTTAACGAATATAAGTAAAAGAAAATTTTACATAACTAATCACTTGAAGATCCTCAGTAAACACCTAATAATTCGTGTAACTCGTGCACC
Organism: Iris macrosiphon; assembly: GCA_036927795.1. Classification (NCBI taxonomy): domain Eukaryota; kingdom Viridiplantae; phylum Streptophyta; class Magnoliopsida; order Asparagales; family Iridaceae; genus Iris; species Iris macrosiphon. Next base: position 123,552,824 of record JAYESA010000010.1, on the reverse strand, counting down.
CGAAACATAATCTCGTTCACGATAGTAGTGTTTGCTTATGTTATTGCCCCTGGATTTATTATATATATTCGTGCTTGATTTAACTTGGTTTGCCTTGGACAGAGAAGGACGAAAGGTAAGTTGGTAAGTCTCACCGTGTTCCTTTATATCGTACGGAGCACTGCCACACGAGTTAGCCTTGTACATTATGCCATAAAACTGATCCTAAGGCAAGACTAGAAAGATAACTTAATATATGGTGCACGGAACCTATATAACGTGTTTGGATTGTCGAGCGGGCGTGAAGCCTCCCACCAGTGCATTCATGTACTGATAACCCACCAGATTGCTTACAGTGTGCGGGAGAACCTCGTTTAGTGTGGATGCCCCCTTCGTGCATGCTAAGTCATGTAGTTCACTCTGGAGCCTTGGGGCGTTGCGTCAGAAACTGAAGTGCATATACAAGACATAATGTTGGAACATCGCCTATGTATCATTCCACAAATATAGCCACTTGGCACAATTTTATTGTTTCGAGAGAGAGGACTTGAGCGACTTGTAATCTCGGCCTAAAGCCGCCTGTAACACTTGTTCAATATCAATAAAGATCTTATTTTATTTTTATACTTATGTTATTCAATGCTTCCACTATTGACGACTTTGTGAACTTGTTACCAATCGCCTATGCGTTTCTTATTCTGCTGCACTCGGACTATCTGTGCGACTCTGTGGCTTAGACATTCTATCGTCTGTTCGGATCATGGCCTTGCACGGGCGCGGCTTACTCTCGTGAGGCATCATGCCCGGATAGGAACGATCATCCCGCGGGAGTGCTGGCGCTGTGATTCCCGTCCAGCGGGGATAGCCGATTACCTGCCTGAGATCGGGACGTAACATATTGGTATCAGAGCATGGTTTTACACCTTTGTACTTCTTATCGATTTTCTCAGTTTCGAAAGCTCGTTCGTGGTGTGCATACACTCTCTCGTTGACCCGATGGGATATTCCATACAATGAGTCTAAATACTTTCAAAAGTGCATGTGAATAATATGATTGCTTGTACGAAATCGTAATGCGAAGGCCTATGTGTCGACTTGTGTTAGGTTTTGTGGGAATAGACTCGTGCTAGAATTTACAAGTTTGTGCAAATACGAATACCTATACATGATTACCCAACTGGTTAATGTACGAAATAGAATATCGTTCGGACGGTTAGCTATGCACACAGCCTTTCGGCTAAGTTGTGTCGAGTATCGCGCACCAAGACCCTTTTGGTGCAAGCTAGTTTGCAAGCGAGATTGTGATATCGTTCAGAAAAAGATAAGTCACATTTAGAATGGAAACCGATAGAAACATTATCAGATCATCGCTAAGGCAAATATAGAGAATCGTGCTTGGACCTTGAAAAATAGCTCGAATGGTATTTCATGTCGGAAGATACAAATCAGATATGGTTTACTTGGATTATTATCAACAGGAATATATACAAGACTAAGATTTATCAGACGATGATTAGGTATCGTGCATGAATTCTAAGAAACGACTGGTGAATATGCTAGCGAGTGATGCGAACTCGATTGAGGATTTAATTGGGTGACTTGATTCTTGCGTGGTATATGGATCATTTGGAAATGATCAAACAACTTCATAGGTCTCGTGCGATAGTTGGATTAAACGATTTGAGAATATCTTGAACTAGTGATAAGGCTTATATCGAATAGAGATTTAAGGAATGAAAATCAATATCTCAGTCAAGAAACTTGTTGGAAACTTGGAGGATCGTACGAGCGATTTTAAATCGAATAAAATGGATTGAACTTGACTAGGGTATCACTCGAATAGAAGTTAGCCCGAGAATGAATATTGTGGTTCAATGAAAGAGGTAAGCAGTAATGAATTTGACCTGGAGTTTGGAAGAACGATCTTGAAATCTAGTTCGAAAAGATAACTTTCGAAATCAGTCCCAACGAGAATGATTATCCTGCGGGAGAGCCGGTATGGTGATTTCACATACGACGGGGATGATCGAACTCACGGGAACATGTTATAATTATTCCAAACGAACTCGATGAATGGAACGTATCAAAAGTGGATAGACTTTGGCTTAAATATTCAAACTTAGTTGTTTGAGGAATGCCAGAAGTAGACTATGGATTTATCAAACGGTAAAATTGAAGTTGGATGATTTTACTAGATGAATTATAATTACGGCATGAACGAACATGACTTGATGGATTTTATATATAACTTGGATGGAGCAAAGTAAAATGATAAGGTGTCTCGATCGTTTTGATGATGACCATATTGTTCGACGTTCTTGTCTTGTACGAGCGTAACTCTATACTCCTACATGTGTCACGCCCGGATTAGGACGATTATCCAATGGGAGCGTTGACGTGATGATCTCACATCCAACGAGGATGATCGAACTTGCGGGTGACCGGAGCGTAACAACTGATGGATCGTCTTAACTTTTGGTTCAACATGATAAGACGAATTTGAAAATGCAAGTAATTCGGAAGTATTTCGAGGATAAGTTAGCCTAGAACCTGGAGTAAATCACGTTTGATGGTTTCGTAAACGGATACAGGAATCATGTTAGATGACTTGGAGTTACAATCAAAGGTTTAGAACTGAATAATGGCTTGGTGGTCTAGACTTAGAATGGATATATGGATACTATCAAACTTGTCTTGAGGAGATAGACTATGCGAATTGCTAGGCTTGTCCTACAACTTATAGATATATCATGGATTTTACTGAACGGACTCGAACCCGGTGCAAACGAACGTGTTATTGTGTGTAGGATGATCCGTGCTCGATGTTTAGAAATTGGAGTAAAATAAGCTTGGGTAGAGTATCATATGCAAACTAACAATGGTTTGACCTTAGGAATTGGGACGAACATCATGCGACAAATTTGCATGATGCATCGTGTGCTTGAACTTGTACCTATGACCTTGTGAGCTGACCTAGTAATTAGGAAGACGACCATGTGCCGAGTGAAAAAATTTATGTAACCGACTTTAGCATATTGCTTGAATAAGCCATAGAACTGGGACAACAAGACTTAGAGTTAGACTGAAAATGGTAAGTGGATGTTATGTTTGACCCGAACGAATAAACGCTAGTCGGTAGATCGGCTAAATCATGCTTAACAGTAGTGCAAATAATTGGTTCGAGTTGGAATAGAAATGACTTGGAATTTTATTGACCCTGTCAGAAGTATCCTTATGATTCATAAGACGAGAACCCTTAAGATTTTCACAAGTAGCTTGTCCGAATTCACTATCACTAAGTTTGGTTGAATGCATGTGCTTGAGGGATGCCTTGAACACGTGCACGATCCAAGACCCAGTGATATGTTGAACTTAAGTGCAATGACTTCGCTATCGCTAAGTTGGTTGACATACATATGTTTGAAGGACGCTTTGAATATGTGCACAATCCAGACTCGCGATATGCTGATCTTGAATGCTAGTTCAAGTGAATATGTTAGACTCGCATAGACGAGTATATCGACTTGGATAAGATTGCATCAGCCTTAGATCGTCATTCAAGATAGATTGTAATGGACCACGCGTTAAGAAAAATTTTCTGCGCTAAGGCACAGTTGAGACCGAGTCAGACCATAGATTGAATGATAGAGTCATTCAATGAGATCGAACCAGCATACACGCGACATGGTGTAAGAAATGAGTAAAAAATTATGTTCAAACGGATCTAGTGATACCGATTGCTACGCTTGGGATAGATTCAATGTACGATAGAAAGACTTGCGCTCAGGAAGTCTCGAAGGGGAGACTTTTTTGAGTGATGTATAATGTAACGACCTATTTCGTTCAAGCGGACAGCCGATTCAAACGTCGCAAGTGCAATGACCTGAACCGCTTTGCTCAACGAGATGACTCGTTTGAGGCAAAGAATTTTCAGACTTGGCCCTTCAGGAGTTCAAACTTAGACTTTCAAAGGCTCGCTCGGAGTATCGCTCGACCGAGGCGAATCATCGCTAAGGTGGGTGGCTACGATGAACTTGTCTTTGCTTAGCCAGCATACTTAAAATATGGATGATACATGCTAGTCACTAGGTGAATCACCCTATGCATGCTAATGAAGAATACAACACACCTAGCTAAAGGAATAATCCCAACTTGTATTGCTTGTGTTAGAACATGGAAATAAAACTTTGCTTATAAATGGACCCTCACATGCTACCTTTGCCTTGTGCAAGTAGACCCCACTATGCCTCGAGTAGGTCGTTATATACTCTCCGTAGTGCACTGTTCACTTGTTTACACTGTACGTCCCTAGATTATGTCACTCGATATGTCCCCTTACGGTTTTACTCCTCGCTTTACCCTTAGACCCATGCCAAACGCAAATGCTTATGTTTCATATAAATGTATGCTTGCTTGTTTACGTGTAGTTTGTACTCGTTGCCTCGTTTCAATACTTGTCACACAAATTATGCCACAATCAAGTACACTATATGTATCGTGCATGCATCTAGTTAGCCAGAAGACTATCAAATAGTCCTTCTGTGCAATATGAACCTGTAAGTGTCCGGGACCGTTAGGTTGACAAGGTAATCTCCGAACCAAGGGATTGTACCATGTCAAGTTTAACTCTGAACAAGAATCATGTCAAGCAAATCAAGAATCACAGCTCGTAGAGCATACTCATTCTGAATAAGAATCAAGAATTTACATGTCATGTCAAGAATCCCGTGAACCTGAGACCCAAGACTTGCATGTCGCGGACAACTTGTGGACAAGGTATTTATGTTTAGGTTCCTACGGACCGTAGCCGGGGCACCGGGGCCGATCCGATCTGGACGAAACTTTTCGATAGTCGCATGTTAGTGGGTGGCATAGATTGAACGACCCCTTGGCCTCACGTTGCACTCCATACCGTCCCGGACGAAGGTGGCGTGTAGTGACTCCTGACCTCACGCATCTAATATCGCCCCAAGACTATAACTCGTCCTTTATGGCTATGCCAGCAACTCATGTTCATATAGATAAGTCATCCTCTCTTAGCGGCAATCCCCGTGTGAGTCATTGCATCGCATCCAGTAAATTGGAAATACCTAAATGAATATGGGTAAAAGAAAACTGTACATAACTGATCACTTGAACATCCTCCGCAAACACCTGATAATCCGTGTAACTCGTGCACCCGAAATATAATCTCGTTCACGACACTTGTGTTTTCTTATGCTATTGCCCCTGGATTTATTATATATATTCGTGCTTGATTTAACTTGGTTTGCCTTGGACAGGGATGGACGAATGGTAAGTTGGTAAGTCTAGCCGTGTTTCTTTATATCGTACGGCGTACTGCCCCACGAGTTAGCCTTGTACATTATGCCATGAAACAGATCCTAAGGCAAGACTAGAAAGATAACTTAATAGATGGTACAAGGAACCTGTATAACATATTTGGATTTGTCGAGCGGACGAGAAGCCTCCCCACCAGTGCATTCATATACTGATAACCCACCAGATTGCTTGTAGGGTACGGGAGAACCTCGTTCAGTGCGGATGCCCCCTTCGTGCGTGCTAAGGCGTGGAGTTCACTCTGGAGCCTTGGGACGTTGCGTCCGGAACTGAAGCGCATATACCAGACATAATGTTGGAACATCACATATGTATCATTCCACAAATATAGCCACTTGGCACGATTTTATTGTTTCGAGATAGAGGACTTGAGCGACTTGTAATCTCGGCCTAGCACCGCCTGTAACACTTGTTCAATATCAATAAAAAGCTTGTTTTATTTCTATACTTATGTTATTCAATGCTTCCGCTATTGACGACTCTATGAACTTGTTACCTCGCATGTGCGTTTCTTATTCCGCTGCACTCGGACTATCTATGCGACTCTGTGGCTTAGACATTCTACCGCATGTTCGTATTATGGCCTTGCATGGGCGCGGCTTACGCTCGTGCGGCATCACATGCAGATGGGAACGATCGTCCGGCGGGAGCGCTGGCGCGATGATTCGCGTCCAGTGGGGACGGCCGATTACCTGCGGGAGATCGGGACTGACACCCTCCCCCTTAACCACTAGCCTAAGGCCCGCATATATATATATATATATATATATATATATATATATATATATATATATATGTGTGTGTGTGTGTGTGTGTGTGTGTGTGTGTATAAACGGAATATGAGCCATAGTGCTCATTTTTCTAAATGAGTCATGCACATGTTGACCAATAGGAATAGTTTCCTACATCTCATGTGCACTAGTACACTTTATTCTCAAGAATGAGCCGTCCAAGCCATTTGTAAATTCTCAAAATTATTATTTTTTTAATTCTTTAAAATATCACGTGTGTATATCCTTCACTCTCACATAAACATTTCAAAATTTTATCTAATTTAAATTCCTATATAATTTAAACTGTTTAAATATATTTAAACCAATTAAATGACATTATCTAAATATATATCCAAAATTCTAAAAACATATATATAACAATCTTTAATTAAAATTATATTTAAGTTATTTAATATAATTTAAAATTTTATCTAATTATTTAATTATATATATATATATATATATATATATATATATATATATATATAGGGACGGATGAAAGGACCCGTCCCCGGATCCCGCCAAAGCTCCACCCCCCACTCACACGTCGGATCGGAGGGCCTGTATGGGGTCCGCACGAGGCCCCGCTCGATCCAACGGTTGAGGGGGCGGGACTTTGACGGGACTCTGAAAATGGAGCTCCCGATCCGCCCCATATATATATATATATATATATATATATATATATATAATGAAAAAAATTGTAAGAAAAAATACCTAACCATTAGACGTTTTTATTGATTGTTTAGTTTCATTGGAAACGTCCTACGAATGGACATTTTGATTCTATTTTTACACTTTTTCCGAATCTTTGTACTATATGCACAATTTTATTAAACTTTAATATTTTTGTATGAAAATTTTCTTAAAAAAACTTTTACCTATATGTAATCTGGGTGGATTAGGTCAGAATTTTGAGAGAGTATGGACTAGGATCCGACCGACTTGTTGTTTTAAGTCCGCACAATGGCGGGTACTTACTAGTTCTATACTACTTGCAACGTGCAAAAATGGCATTTCTAGTTCCTTGCTACTTAAAACGAGTTGAACTAGCTTTCTCAAAGTTCTTCACTAAACCATCTATTTAGGCCTTATTTGGTTCCCAGAAAGAAAAAAAAAATTTTAATTTCTTGCTCTCTTTTTTTTTTTTTTTTTTTAATTATAATTTTCATCCATTTTTCTTTCCAGTCTAAAAAAATTGTAGAAAAATGAATATTTAAAAGTGAAAAATTGAATCCTTAGTTTGATGGAAACCATTTTCTTCCATTTTCTTTCCACTGAAAATTACTTTCCTTTCCTCCTCGATTCCTTTGACATCAAAACATAGAAAAGTAATAACTTTCTTTTTCTGGTCCCATGATTCCGCGAACCAAATGAGACCTATGTCAATTCCACAAAGAACAAAAAGAAAAAGATTAATTACAGTAAACATATATAATAAATACACACAATTTTAGTCTTAATAAATAAATGCACACATTCTCTACATAGAAAAACAAAAAGAACTCACACCTCAATATGTAGCAAAGGAACTGTTCTCAAGCTAGTGGAATACCTACATCCAAAATTTCCCTTTCTGGGGCAATCAACCAAAAAAATCTCAGACAACAATTCCTATTCATTAGTCTTAGAACATTAGGTTCAGGCAACATATAACATATGAATTCAGAGGAAACACAAAATAGGTGCAAATTATATATGAATGCCTCACCTCTTTTGTGATGAAGAACACAGCAAACCAGAAGCGTCAGAACCCACCACTGCAAGCTCACAAACAGCACAGATCTGTCCTTCAATGGATGGCGTGAATCGTGCCGCACAATAAGGGCATGCCACATCCTTCTGCCCGCGGTAGATAGGAACAAAAGTTGCCCCACAAACCACAAAGGGATTCCGAAAATCATAGTTTATCTGTTTCCCGTCTTTCTTGTCACCACAAGCCACCAGCACTTTCCTAACCTTCTCGGCTTGAGCCTCGGGAAGGTTGTTCTCTAGAAGCATTCTCGCAAAATTTGCAGCAGTAGAGTAACTTCCTCCCTTGTAGCATATATTCATAGCACTCATGAGAACCAGCCTCATGTGGATCTTCTGAAGCTTGCAGTTTGTGAAGTATGCTGCCAGCTCTTGTTGCCGGACCATATTGTCCCTGGTTTCCTTTCTTTTGATTTCAATCTTTAAACCCAGCACATACTCTTTGGCTATTTCAATCAACTCCTTGACTTCATCTACCTCTCTTCTAGAATCTACTACAATAAGGGGGATTGTATGCAAGATACTGAGGAACATCTGTAAGGCGTCTGGAAACTTGCCTTCTGTCGTGGTCCTGTAAGCAGCCTTAAGTTTCTCTTCCAATTGCAAAAAATTGAACACGAGAGCAGGTGGGACTCTCACATTAGGACTTGCAGACTCACTCCATCCTTTCTCGACGGCAATGGATAACTCGGGTGCTGAAGCAGAAGCACGCAAAAAGGTGTGACTGCCCATGTGTAGATCCTTAAACATTGGTTTCAAAGGAGTGAAGTTCTTGATGCCTAGTTGGCGGCCAAGAAGGCACATTGCAGTATCAAAGTTTCCAGCTGCAGCATGCTCCGCAGCAAAAGATGACTTTTGGATCCAAATTTGGCTCACAGGCATTCCAGGGGTTGGGGCCACAAATAGAGCACGGACATTACTGGCAACCTTTGGAGTGTCAACATCTGGGGGTAGCTCCAAATCTTCAAGATCCCACCCTCCTTCCTCATCATTCTCTCCATGTGCTTCAGCATCTTCAACTTCAGCTACAATTTCTGAATCTATTTTGTCAACATCAACAATATCTAAATCCTCATCACCCCAATCACCACCTGTAGCATCTTCTTCCTCTTCATTTCCTGCACGTCCTACAGTGTCTAGTCCACCTTCAAAGATGCCCCTCATAACCTTCAACAATGGCCAATCCCCATTGCACAAGAGAGGAGCAGGTGGCAGTAAAAGAGACCGTGCTCTTCCTTCAGGGACTGTAGGAACTATACCTTTCTGTTCCAACTCAGCAGCTAGCCTATCTGCAACTTCTGTTAGCCCATGAGTGGAAGCAGTGACATAGGCCAAAGGCAAGTGGCCAGCATTTTCCAAGATCTTTACACGTTCCCCAATGTCACCAAGATACATTGCATTATGGAACTGACCCATGACATCGTTCTTCATCTCAGCAATCCTGAGCATCTTGGACAGCTTCTCCTTATTTCCTGTTACAAGATAAAGGAAAGAAAGCCTCTCAAAGTTCTTTGTCCTCTGGTATGCAAACTCAACGATACTGGTATTTCCTTGTCGAAGGGCCTCAATACCCAACCTATACCAGTGGTCCTTTTCGTCAATCTCCTTTGCAGCAGCCACAGCAATCTGGATATTGCCACTATCAAGGGCCAGGTTGAAGCGAGTTCTCTCATCCTTGACAAAATGAAGAGCAACTTCTGGGAACCCTTTCTGCTGCAGATACGCAATCACAACCTGTCCACAGAGCTGCGAGCTCCTGATCATACTCATGACATGGTCATATCTCTTTCTTAGAAGGGAAAGCTTAAAGATGTACTCTGTAGCATCTATTGATATAACCCTACACTTCCCGTCACGGTCCAAGCAATAGATATTGCTCCCAGAAACCTTTGTTAGATATATGGGAATACCAAGAGTTCTAATAATTCCGCTATCCCCATTAGGAAGACAGTATTTCATGTGGTTTAAAGTTGTATAGATGAAGATGCCATTCTCATCCCAGGCACCACTTTTCACACGAATAGTCTCATGAAGTGTGCATCTATGTACAAGTTTCTTGTCAGCAATAACTATAGTGTGTTTGCTAAGCAATGCGACATTTTCCATGTCAATGGACCAGACTATGTACTTTACAGACGGGGTCTGAAGTTCCCCAAGAATAATTCTCTGCTGGAGATCAAAGATAACCACTCTGTCCTCAGCACGGCACAATAGATTACCAGTTCCAGCATAAAATATTGCATCAGTAGCGATAGGTAGAGCACTCTTCTTCACAATCTCATTCTTAAGGTTCTTGACCAGTGCCTGATTGCTACTCTTGTCAAGCACTGCAAATCTATTGCGAGCTACAAAAACTGCAGACCCTCCTGGTCCTTTCTTGGCATCCTGAATGAAATCACCTCTTCCAGAAGCATCTTTAGGAACAATATAAAGTTCATAGGATCCACCATCAGCATCTGAACAGATCAGGACAGCATTCTCAGTGGGGCTGTAGGACAGTGACCTGGGTCCCTGGTTCAAGCTGACAGAACCAGCCCTTCTGATTGGAACTAATTGATTATCCTTTTGAGACGAGAATTCAAAGCAACGCAAGAATCGATCTTTGACGTAGTACAGTGTATCCCCACTTATTGAGAAAGCAGGTCGTTCCCTCTCAAGCTTGAAGACAATCATACCACTGTCATGGCCAGCTGCTAGGAGATTCATTTCTGGATGTGCTGCAAGAATCCAGAAACGATCATGCTCTCGACGGAATGTCTGAATGCCGGTACGTTTTGTTGCATCCCAGATGCGAATGCTTTTGTCCTCGGAGTTGGAGACAATTATGTCCTGCTTCGCATGGAACATCACACAAGATATATTATTCATATGCCCTCTTAATGTGTCCACTTCCCAAGCTTTTGTATCTGGAGAGAGTAAAATTTGCTTAAACAGACCTCAAGTCCTTGTGGGGAAAAAAAATTACATCCAATATTCTTGAAAGAAGAAAGTAGTTGGCATTCTTCTTTTGTTATGCATCAACTGAAAAGAACACCATGCCAATAAAATTCATATTTCATTAGAATCAGAGAAAATGTGCAAATTAATAAATGAACCCAACAAGCTATTGCGACAAAGGTGTTTATCAAATGGATCAACACTGTAAATACCCTGTGACCTTATTTGTTCACTCATCTTTTTATGTACTCATTTAAGCAGATAATGTTAGCCCAATGTTTAAGTTACATTTTTTAATATCACTAAACGATTAAATTTAACATTATGATAATCGATCAATCACTATAGTAACTTCTACTTAAACTCAGCATTGTCCAGATATGCATTAATATTGTAATATTTGCTTATGTATATTACTTTATTCGTCTAACATGTACTTGCAGAAAGCAATAAGCAAGACCAGCATGGACATATGCAACGAAGAAATGATGATGAGCCAAAGACGGCGTTATACTAGTATATTTCTCTGAACCGCCTACGACATCTTCAAAGCCTCGCACTTAGGGGTTCCGCTGTCCGGTTAGCGAACGGGAGTCGAGGGGACAGCGCCCCTCATGGGGGTTCGGGGTCGAAGCCGCCAAAAGGCATTTAGATTCCTATATTTGTTTATCTTTGGACAACTGTCGTCAAGGGGACAGTCGTCTTCAAGCCAGCGGACGTTTCAGAAGATTGGCGTCATCAAGTGCTCTCGGTTTTTCATCATATGTATTTTACCTTTTATTGAGTCCAGGACTTATGTGAGGCAAGTCGTACTTGGCAACTAGAAGTACTCGAGTCCACTAAAAAAAGCCTCCACATAACCCCACTCAAATCAAACGAAAACTAGCCCATACCAAAACTTAGACCATTCTGGAAATAGTCCTACCGAACTCGGGCCGAACTCAATTGGAGACCGAACCCAGTCTGCCAAAAACAAAAGATTGGCCAGTTGTGAAATTCCTAATTTTGTGGTTCCAACGGTCGAATTTTTAAATACTTGGGGTACCGTATTCTGGCCGAACTGTCCCAGAATACCATATAAATAGACTTGGATTTTCACATTCTTACTCACTCATCTGTTCTCAATCTTTCTATCATTTAGTGAGCAAACCCTCGTAGCCTAAACCTTCTCATCTCCAAGATCAACTCTACAGCCTTTTAGTGCCAAGTGCAATCTCGGTTAGAAGCATGTCAGAGTTGTAAAAGTTTTGTCTGTCAAGTTTCAAATGTTTGAAGTCGGCGTGCCCTTCGTATCAAGTGCACGTATGAAGTCTTTCGAGCCTTTTAGATCAAAGCTAGATGTTGTAAGAAGTCAGCAAGCCTTTGAATCAAAGCTTGTGATTCACTATTGGTGATTATAGTGGATAAAACCCCGAGCAAGAGTTCTCGGGGATGGACTAATCCTTTCAGAGGAAAACCAATATACATCGCGGTGTTTGCGTTTGCTTTCTCTCAACTCCACTGCTTTACATATTTGCTTTACATATTATTATTAGTTGGTAGCTGCCTTTACTTCGCATAATTTTTAATTGGATAGATTGTTCTGCTGCACACTATTCAACCCCCCCCCCCCCGGAGTTGTCTTACGGTCCTACAGATAACATATCGGTCTCTTATCATCATCATCCAAGCCTCTCACATTAGAATAGGGTCGCTATGAAGCATAGGAAATCTCCATAAAGGGATGAAGTTCCTGCAACCAACTATCGACCTGACGTCAATCCTCTAAGTCGGTGCCAAATGCTAGCAAATATAGATCGGAGTCATATTATAACCCTACGCAGCAGCCAATGGTCAGGTAGGTAGACCTGCCTTTTGGATACACAAGTTAAGTTCATGCAACCAAGGAGCACCCTCCAATTCCACCGCACTATAAAGAGTCTACACGAAAGGGTAAGATAATACAATTTGATATAGGAAATTTCATTCATCTCAATGGCACATTAAGACAGATAGTGAAGTAATGACAATCCCATAGAACATGCCATTCTCTAATGTATAATAACATGTATTATACAAACAACTAGTACACCATCTCTAAAAATAGTGTGTATCACATGCATCTTTCTAGAGCTCAATTCCAAGTTCATTATCTTCTCTTAATATTATAAATTAAGAATTATAGTTCCTCTTCTAATAACAGCTCTAGCAATCCCTTGTAACATTGTGTTTTTTCTTATTCAAATTTAACTCTTTAATTTCCTCCCTAGAGTTCAATTTGATTTCTGATTTCGGTAAAAAAAAAAAATCTTAAAAATATGTAAGACTTCAAACCTGAGGACAATCAAACCTCAACTGCTTCATGTGCATAATACATGCATGTGTGTGTATATGAAAAGTAACTTTGAGAGATGAATGTACTAGTGTAGTATTAAACCATTGACACAACAAAATAGTGTGCTACTAAACTCTCATGCCATTATGTTATGAGACTTGCAATATTGAGAAAGATGCAATGAAAATTTTGAATAACATTGTGCAACCATGCACAAAATAGAATAACTATTAACTAAACTCTCGTGTCCATATTAAATTACCTACTTCATCAAGTGCAATATGATGTATATAATGTTTATATATGAGAAATAATATAGGATAAATTATTCTACAAGATACATTACTCTACAAGATACACATAATCTTGTCACAGTGCATGGCGCATAGCGCGATGCAAGGTATAAATAACGCTTGAGGACAAGGTGCATGGTGTGTGCCTTATTGCAGTGAATGTACACATTTTTATTGAACTTAAAACTCAACAAATTATAATAAAATCAATAGCAATATCTTGATCAATTTTATTTTGTGGATAGTTTAATTTGTCAAAATGGAAAAGAATTTACAAAATTTAAACATCTCACCCAGCGGTTGTTGGACTCGACAATGGCGAGGTAATCTGTAAAGGAAGATCGATGTTTGAGAGAGGAAAAAAAGGAGAAAAATGGATAAAAATAATTTAAAAGAAATAAGTTGCAAAATAAAAGAGCCCACTTGAAGAAAGGTTATTAGACTTTGGTAGCAAAATTTCGTCAGTGTAGAAAAATCAACGACAAAGGTTAAATTGAAGTTATAAAAAAGAAAAGAACATTGATTAAATTGAAGTTATAAAAAAAGGGACATTGAAAAAGACAAAAACTGAAATTTGCAAATTAGAAGATAACTCGAATCCTTTGGCTGAGAAGAAGATGGAAATCTGGGATGAGGCAACGATTGTTTAAGAATTGAAAGAGGGTGGAGAGCGAATTCTGAAATTAGAAATTTAAAGATAACATGTCAATGGGATAGTAGGTTTGAGTAGAGTATACGTTATGGGTTTAGGATTGAGTTAAAACCTAAATTCTCATGTCATGTTTCATGAGACGGTACTTCAAAGCACCATGCGCCCCACGGCGTACGTGACTGAGGCGTGCGCCTCAACGAAGCGCAGAGCCTCGCGTCATGGCAATGCACCTCGGTCCTACATTGTGCCTCGCGTCTATGGCATGTGCCTCGATGCGTTGACAACACTAGATACACATATAACAATAGCACGTAAGAAGATAGTGCATGTGTAATCTTTATAAATCGGTAAGGAGATAGAGGGAGAGACAATTTCGGACTAGCAAAACACATGAAAGACCAAGCTCCGTACTCTCATCTTATGCAATGTTTTATAGGAAGGGTATGTTTGGCAACCCAGAACTCCAAGGAAATTTTTGAAAACTCCCAAACTCAAAAAATAGTAATGAATGTTGTAATGTCCCTCATTTTTGGAAAACCAAATTTAGGCCTAATATGATCCAGAATGGGAGAAGTGGTGAAATGGGATCTTCAATATTAACTTATTATACCAATATCACGTTACTGAGTTTAGGTTATTAATTTTTGGGTTGCTAGACATGCCCGAAGTTGTCATGTCAACTAACCATTTGCCAAATATGACGATGATATAAACAAAGACCTCCAAATGTCTTGTTAATACACAGTTTCCCTCGGTCACACACACGTTTTCAAAATAATAACACAGACCTTTATCTATCTTGTTAATATGTAGTTTCACTCATAAACTTCCACATTTGTACTCATTGATTTCCTAATAACATTGTTTTTACATGCAAAAAAGTAGCATCAATTTAAGAATACTAGTAACACAACAATTTGAATGAAAAAATCCAGTTTACCATTCATTCGCCATAGTTTCAATTGCCGATCATCTGCACCAGACACAATAAGAGGCAGGCTAGGATGAAACGAAGCCCAGTTGACTCCACGATCATGGCCTTCCAAGACATACTTCACTACTGCATCAACTCCACCAAACAAATCTGAGTTCATCTGGCTAAAACGCAAAATATCATCAGCAGGAGATACAGTTTTCTTCCTCAGTGCACCAATGTCCCAAACACGGACTGTCTGATCCAGGGAAGCCGAAACAACAAGGTCCTCCTTAGGATGGAAAGACGCACACATGACGTAATGGTTGTGCCCAGTTAACACAGAAATGCAGGTACGAGACTGCCAATTCCAGATTCTAATGGTTTGGTCATCACTTGCACTAACAATCCAAGGACACTCATCATGGAATTGGACAGTGCGAATGTAATCAATGTGCCCAAGAAGAGTGAATAGACACCGATGTGTTTTGTAATTCCAGACCTTGATCTTGTAGTCATCTCCTGCAAAATAATGAATCAAAATTATCATTAAGGTTATTTTTTAATTACAGTCACAAATAAATCCTATTTGTTATTCTGGATAAGTTTTCACAGAAGAAAGGAGAACAGTAACAAAATAGGTGATTGAATAAGCTAAAGACCATAACTGAAATATCAGTGATGGTCTTTTGAACCACCTAGAGTTTATGTTGCCAATTTCAGTTTATATTTCGGGTTTGATTCTAATATTCAAAAGAAACGAAAAACAAGTAATTGATAAATCGGTCTTTGACATGCACATGTTAAATCGGTCTTTTAACATTTATGTTGTAGGCTAAAAATTAATAAACAATTTAAAGGACACGTTCAAATAAAAAATAAATAAATAACTTAAAAAATAATAGCTAAAGTTTCCAATTTAATGGACTGAAAGATATTTGTAGTACATGCATTTGTAATGAATTAGTAGATATATAATTTGATTGATCACCAAGTTGTACAATTAATTAGTCCATAATGAGGGATGGAAGTATGGAATATATGCCCTTCATTCTGATTTGTGTCACCTATTCAATTCATTCCCTTTGTCACTTTTTAAATGTGGTCTATAACCAAGCTCCCTAATCTCGTAATATGGCAGAGCATCACAAGAAGAAAAGGATCCTACTTGACCATTGTAAATAAAACTGTTTCAAATGAAATATCAAGTAGCTCATGAAACTGCTAATTATCACATGAGAAATCTTATTGAAACCAGGTTATGATCATCTTATAGTAAAATACTTTCTAACTGATTAAACTGATATTTATCTGTTGCTAAAGATTTTTCATATTTTACACATTAAAGACTAACTGTTTCCTTATATATTAAAAGAAAAAGGAATTGCTTCTTAAGGGTACAACTGAATCCATTATTAAATAGGTCATCATTAACTATCTATGGTCTAGACCAGAAGGTAGGATGTTCAATTTCGTGTTGTAAGAGATTCACAGTACTTGCTTTATGCCTTTCGTTATCATCATATCAGAGCTGACACGCTAGCCGGCAGGCGAGTAGTTGCATAGCTGACAGACAGGCTAGCCGACCAGAGACAAGTGACCATAAGGGCCTTTCTGTGATAGGGCAAAGCAAGACAAGGTTTTAGAATAGACATGGTCATAAGCTATCATACTTAATATGTTTGAAATAGGAAGATGGAATTGAAATGAAAGAATAATCACTATCGGAATCAAGAAAGCAAGAAAAGAAGGAAAGCAAACACTTTATTCCCTCCCAGTCAAAGCTAGCAATCTTGTTTCTTCTTATTCCTAAGAAGATTCTATTAGTACAAGAAAATATTAACTCAAATTTGATCATACCAGTGCTTATTCAAGTGCGAGTCTTTCAGCTGTGACGGGTGTTGCGGGTAGGCAATTGGTTCCAATTTCATTATCTCGCTTTCATCTATTCGCCCCTTGATATCCTATATTTATTTACCACGAAGTCAAACCCGCTATCAATCGATAGAGAACTTTCTCCTTCTCTTATGTATGGCTCATAACCCATCTATATGAGGCAGTCTCGTTGGCCGATTCCTACCAACATTATCTTTCCCCTTTGTTCCATTTTTTTTCTTTTTCTTTTTTATTCTATTTAAAGAGATTGATGAGTCTCTAGGCGAAGGTGTACGAGCTGTTGTGTTGTAGGCACTGGTCTAGCTGTAGGTACTCGCGTTGGTGCATGTTTTATGTATAAATGGATATTGCGCATAAGACATTTCCGAAAACCTTAAGAACCAAGTAGAACACTTAGTCACGAGTCTTGAACACTTCTGCTTTTCTCTCTCCCCAGCTTGCTATGCTAAGATAAGTGCATTCGTTCACAACCGATTCAAAGCAACAGCTTACTTGACCTCCTTCTCCTTATCCATACTCTGCTCCCTAGAGGCTAACGAACCTTCAGTGACTAGAAGCTCACTAAGGGAGGAACGCAAGTTCAAACTTCAAACTTGTGAGATTAAGATAATCATTATATTGTTCAGTTATAGGGAGCCAGATCGGTGTAGTTATTAAGCGTTACATTTAGTTCAAGGGCGCAAGATCGTGAGGAGCCCGAAGGAAGGATAGACTAGTGTAAAGGTAGCAAGATTTTATTCGAAATTGTGATAGGTTGTTGAGTGAGGCGACCGATAGGGAGAAGGCGACCGGAGGGAGGTGAGGTGGGTGTCGTCCAGTCAAACAAAGAAAGAGGCGAGGCGACCATTAGGTCGCCCACAGAGAGGTAAGGTGAGGCGACCATTAGGTCGCCCACAGAGCGGTGAGGTGAGGCGATTGTTAGGAAGGAAAAGCGTAGCATGATTGACCTGTCTTTGTTGAACTCTTTGTTCGAGTTAAGGTGGATACACTTGTACTCGTGCAGAAGGATGTAGTATAGTATTTGAATCAAGAAGGAATGCTAAGATATTCATACCATAAGAAGATCAGTAATGATTTAAGAATACAACAACAATCACTAAGTCTTTATTCCAAGTCTTAAGGGCCGGCTACATTAATCGTTATCTAACATATCTTCCATTCAGCTCCCTTAAAATCATCTCCTCACTCACATTAGCAAGTCAATTTTCATTCAACTCACATTAGCAAGTCAATTTTCATTCAACTCTGTTAAGGGCAATCTCACATCCGTGAAAGTTATTTTAACCGCCTCAATCCAAATTCTCTTAGGTTTTCCCATTGGACCTAGTGGCTCGCATATCTAACATCCTAGGACTTGTTACAAGTGCAACGATTGGTCTTTATTGCAAATTATCGAACCATCTCAAACATTTTCTACCATTTTATCCTCTGGACACCACATCCATATTTCCAATAATGGGCTCATTTCTGACCCTATCCTTAATGCATTATCACTCATCCATCTCAAGATTATCATGTCAGCTGCACTTGTCTTTTGGACACATCATTTCTTAACTGCCCAACACTCGGACATATAAAGCATGGCTAGTCTTAATTGTTGTCTTATAGAGTCCATCTTCAATTTCAAGGGTATCCGAAAATCACAAAACACTATTTAAGAAATCGTCCACTTTAACCATTATGCTTAAATTCTATGAACATTCTTGATCCTTCCCAATCTCAACATCATGGCACTGATCCTACATAAAAAGAAACATGCTTACATCTCTCTCGACCATAAATATGCAGTCCAATTCTTCGAAATCTTTTAGTACTTTTATATGTTTTACTAAAGCAACACTTGATATATTTTTGTATTCATTGTACCAGAGGGCGTCACTTAGTGCGACATCAAGGCTTGTTGTTTGCATCATGGAGGATACGGGGACACAAGATCAGCAATAACAGTTTCTACATATCGGGGATATGTTCATGTAAATGTTGACCCTCCAGACCAACATTAGCGAAAGCTTAGTGGCATTCCAATGTCCTTATCCGTTTTCATTATAGTAATCGTAAAACCTTTAGATGCTAAAGCTTATGTGCGCTTCTATTTTAAACTTTAAACATATCTACTATCTGGTCTCCTCAACTAACACAACATCATCAACAAATAACATATTCCATAAACCCTAATCTTACTTAATAAGTCATAATTGGTGCACTGTGATTTAAGAATACAAATGAAAATTGGTAAAGTTGCACACTCCAAGCAAACCTTTTCTAAGATGGCAACCTTTAGCTAGCATGCCTATGGAATTTGTTTTGTTTGCCCCAAATACAAATATCCTTGTATAGGTACTATACTTGACATTATGTTGGACACAATTGGCAAAAATGATTTGAACCCACTCTCGACATTATGTTGGACACAATTGGCAAAAATGATTTGAACCCACTCTCGAAATTTTTTGATATAAATTAATAGTGACATGTACTATCAAACAACTAAGAATAAAAGGGCGTCTCAATGCCAAGAGGCTCCCTCTTACGAAAGGGTCAGGGTAAGGTCAAGATGTACGTAGTCTTACCTCCCATAAATATGGAGAGTTATTTCTGTGACTCGAACCTACATCCTCCAAGATGCAGGGAACAAGTCATATAGTCGCATCCTTCTATAAACAAATGAGTATACCGGATGACTTTCTCAACATAGTATCTATCACCCTATGAAGTACATACACTTCAAAATTCATGTGTTTTGTGTCGTGTCGTGTCGGACACGTATCGGATACGCATGTTGGACACGCATGTCGGACATAGCATAGATACTCCAAAATACACTAGGACACACCAAAAAAGGTGTTGAATCTGTGTCGCCATGTCTGAATCGTATCGTGTTGAATCCACGTTCGTACAACATAGTGTCAACCCTTCTCTCATTGTCTCCCTCTGAGTTCTTTATTGTCCTCAATCAAGACCCAAAGTTCTAGATATCGACGATTAGCTTCCGATTCTCTCAGGATTCTTGATCTCTCTGCTAAATTTTTCTCTCCCTCATTTTCTTTCCTTTCTTTTATTTCAACGACTTTTTTCTCTCTAATAGTTTATTTCCCTCGGTTCCTCACCTAAAGTAATTTCAAATCATTTTCCTTTCTTACTTTTTATACTTTCAAATTTTCAATTATAATGTACTTAGCCTTGGAAAAATACATAACAGTAATATAGATGTTTCTTGATTGAATACTTCATTTTAGTTGATGTTGGAAGTCTTAAACTTTATGAATGCATCGTTCACAATAAGGAGTGCGTTAAATTAGAGCCCGAACCACCATATTGTCCCCATCATAAACTATGCGCTTGTCTTAACTTACCTACTACACACCTAAATTTTAGTCTTGATGTCCTCACCTAACCGTCTTAAGGCTCCCATCTAGACCTTTTGATCCTTACCATCTCCCTGCCTTCTGCCGAACCTCCAATGTAAATGTGAAGGTAACGAACATGGAGTATTTAACCTTATATTTATATATATATATATATATATATATATATATATATATGGATTGGCATTCCTTCACTCTTTAGCGTAATGTGTTATAAAGATAAAAGTGTATCATCTTACCTCTTCGTATAGGCTCTTTATAGTCTAGGAAACTTGGAGGGTGTTCTTTGGCTGCATGAGCTTAAACTGCATAGGTCTACCTTCCTGCCAACTAGACTTTGCATGGCCCTCTTATGCTCTTAGCTAAAAATGACACCAACATAAAGGATTAATGTCCAGTAGATAGTAGGTAGCCCGTCGGTAATAAAATTTAATAAAATCTTGTATGGAGCTTTCTTTGGTCTATAGCTTAATCATACTGCCATTACTTTTCGCTCCATGGCTTAATGTGTCATAGAAATTAATGTACTTTCTTATGAAAAATTATATTATCTTACCTCTTCCTCTAGACCCTTTATAGTATTAGGGAACATGGAGGATGCTCCTTGGTTGCATGAGCTTAAATATCATAGCCAAAAGATGTCTACCTACTAGCCAACTGACCTAAATTTTATGTTGTAAACATCTCATGTTCGTAGCTATATTGGCTAGAAATTTGACACCAACGTAGACGGTTAATGTTAGGTATACAGTCGCTCATAAAAACTTTCATATCTTTTATGGATCTTTCTTGTGCTCCATAGTCGACTACATTTTGATAGAAAGATTGGATGATGCCTATGTATATATCGAGAAAACTACTGGGGAGAATATGCTGGGTTTTGGAGAAGAAATTCCTAGTAGCTATATAGAGACTATTAAGGATATGTATTATGGAGTTACGACAACCGTATAAGTTATTTGATGAGATTTTAAACCATTTTCTATTATCATTGGCTTACATTAAGGTTCAGCATTAAGTCCTTAACTTTTTGCACTAATTAAGAATGAAATTACTAGGCATATTGAGGTGGAGGTTTCATGGTGTATGATGTTTGTGTTGATGATATTGTGTTTGTCAACAGGTATAGAGAAGCATTAAATACTAAACAAAAGTTAGAGAGAAACTTTGGAATGCGAGGATTATAAAAGTAATAGCATAAAAATAGAGAATATGAGATGTAACTTTAACCAAAAATCAAAAATTATATATATATATATATATATATATATATATATATATATATATATATATATATACCATGACGAAGATATTGAGAATATGTCATGCAATGAAATAAAATATGATGGTTCAAATAAAGGAGTGTCTTTGGAGTACTTTGTGATCGGAAGATACCTTGAAAAAGAAAATTCTATTAGACGGCTACAAGAAATTCATGCTTTATGGATCAAAAGGATGGACAATTAAGAAACAACATATCATGAAAATAGGTGTAGCAGAAATGAGAATGCAAAGATTGATTAGTTGCAATATATTAAAAGATAGGTCAAGAAATAAGTAATTCGTGGAAAGTTTGGAGGTCGCATCAATTGAAGACAAGATGAAGGAAAATCGTCTTTAGGTAGTTTGAACATGTACAACGTAGACCAATAGATACTCTAGTGAGGAACGACAAGATAGTATTAAAGGAACATATAGGACAAAAGGTAGTCCGAGATGAACATGGATTGAAATTTTAAAGAAGGATGTAGCTTTTGTCAATGTTAGAGAGGAAATAGCCTTTATTAGAACTAAATGGAAAAAAAAAACGATTCACATAATCAACCCCAAAATTTTGGGATGTATATATATACAAATTACTTTCTTAAATTACTTATAAGAAACATTACAACTAGAGGATCTTATTGTTTATTCCGTAAAGTAGTTTACTTGGAACTATATGAGGTTCAGATACTTCAACATTTATACTCGACAAAAAACGTTGATCAATCATATGGTGTAGTAATTTTGTATATACAACTTAGTAAGATATCTTCCTACAACTCCACGTGTATATTTGATGTTAAAGTTTATAAGAATATTATTCTTAATATAATTTTTCAAAATACAATATTCTGATCATACAGACATGGTATAGAAACTTCTCCTTTATAAGTTTAAATAGTAAACGATTTAAAATATAATAAAATAAATATCAAATATAACATTTAAAATTTTAAGAATAAATATTATGCCATCGTCTGTGAACTGAAGGCTCAACCAGTCCTAACCAGTCCTACAGGTAAGTTTTGAGTTCAGATCTTCATGGTTGAACAGGTTTATAAAACTGCTATGCCACTTAATTGAGCTTTACCCACAACAGAGTTTAGAATTACCCTAAAGATACAATAGTCGTGTTCTCAACATCATTTACCTGCTTACACTAAATTTCTTATCAAGTTGAATTCAAGAAAAGGGCCACTTTGAATTGCATTTACATTACATGGGACTCTATTAGGTACCAAACGCAAGGTGCGAGCCAAACAGGTCCCCATTTCGATAGGCGTTTTTTTCAAACATGCCATTCACTTCGCATTTCCGAAACACTAGTCCAACGAGCGTTTCGGAAATGCACATTTGAGCAAATGGGATGAAACGTAACTACAATCCAAACTAGCCCTAAAAATAAAAGAACTTAGGGAGGATGTTTGAAAAAATAATATCTAGGGAACATTGTACGAACCCTCCCAACTATAGAGAAACTCATAATTATTAATTGAACAAATAATCTTGCCCAGTATTGCACAGTACCCAAAAAAATGTATGAAGCCACCCAACTAGAGAAAATCATAAATATAATATGAACAAATAATCTTGTCCAGTATTGCACAGAGGATACAAACACTAGTTAGCAGTTGCATAACTAACATAATACTATTTTATCCCTAGAATATAAAATAAGTGTTACTAAAGGCGTCTACTTCCCGACTTAGGTGGCCACCTAGGTGTTTCAGATGCTCTGATGTGTAGCCGTTTTAGACAACCACCTTGACCAGTCGTGACTCGACTTAAATATGACCTGACCCAGGCTACTTTCTGAATTTGGAACCTGGATCAGGCCTAATATCATAAAATTACATATATTATTAATAATTCAATATAGATATTAAATCAGAGATAAAGAACGACATTTCTCCTTTGTCCTCTCAATTTCCTTCCATTTTATGTTTGTCATAAACCATCAAATCTCATCTATTATCACTCTCCAATAGGTAAGTCTCTCTCTCTCTCTCTCTCTCTCTCTCTCTCTCTCTCTCTCTCTCTCTCTCTCTCTCTTCTCTCTTATTTTCTTTTTCCTCTCTATGTCAAGTCAGTGATACTCTTAGAGATCGTTTCTTGGTTGAATATTTTACTAAGTTGATGTTGAAGTCTCAAACTTAGTGTATGCATGATAAACAACAAGATTTGGATGTGATGCTTATACTTTTTAATTATACATATATAAGAGAGATTAGGAGAAAACCACAACAAAAGTCCCAATCATAATCCATAATCTTGTCTCAACTTACCTACAACACACCAATTTTAGTCTTCAAGTACCTAACTCGCCGTCTAGACAACAACCCCCCCCCCCCCCCTTCTCTTCCCCTCTAGACCTTATGGTCCTTGCCGCTTCATCACCTCATACTTCCTTAACATGGATGGATATAAAATAGTGTTTTTGCAGAAAAAAAAAAATATTTCGAACTAATCGCAACTTCAGGAACATCTCTAGTAATGATGTGGAGTCATTTTGAAAAAAATCAATAGTTATGCAGGTTCTAGACAATGTCCCTGATAACTAGGGAGTTACTTGCAATTACCCGTACTATTTATAAATAGTTCAACTAGTCAGATGAACCATTAATTGTAGTTACAAAACTTACATATGCATAACTCCATGTCTCAAAGAACAAAACAAGTAGAAGATTAAAGTTGTTTCTAACTATTAGCTCCAAAGTGGAAAGTTATTCCTATTTTATAACTTCATTTACAGAAACATTCTCTTTTTATTCAGAAACTTATAAAACTGACGAGCTCCTACTATTTTATGCTACCAAAGTTGACATTAAATATTATAAGTGCACAGTGTTGTATATAGTCGGCATCTGAGACCTTCAACTTGCATGGATCTGCCCAACTTGATTTAATCAATCCAGTGGATAGCGAGATCTAAGATCAAAGTCTTAAATCCACGCATAGATCTTAAGATTATTATCCAGCTAGTATAATGTGGGACTTGGATGGTAGTGTTGTAAGACAAAAATTTTGAGAATAAGATCACTACTTAAGATTAAATGGTTATTACAATTCATACATAGCCTAGAAAATATATCCATACTTACGGAACTTGATATGCAAAATTTCTTATGTGAGGATATACTATCAAAATGATACCTAGCAATGTGCGATGGCTCGAACTGGTCCAAATATTCCCTACCAAAATTTGCCCCATAAAAAAGACTTAGGGTCTGCTTGGCAATTGTGGGGTAGCGGTTATGAGGTGTTTTTAGAGTACCGGTTATGAACGGTTTTGAGGGGTCCGATTTTGAGTGGTTTAAAGTAGTGACTTTTAAACCAGTCCAATCCATGCTTGGTAATTCATTAACGAGCGGTTCTGAAAGTTTTTTTTATAAGAATAAAATTATCTATATGTCCATATATAAACAAAAGCTCTCCCAAAGTTTTATTTCTTATGTCGAAGTTTGCTTGATGCATGATTCTTGAAGATGTCTTTATGGGTGTGTATCATACAGTGTTCGACCTCAACAATAACCAAATAAGATTTACGAAGACTGCATGAAGAGAAAGTTTTTGTACATCGCCCCCACTACTTAATTATATGGGAAGTGTGTGTAGCAATGTAATACTTGATTTATGCATATCGTAAGCATTTGTTATAGAAATTTGATTTTGGAAATTTCAGGTATTAGTAGTTATAATTATATATTTTTTGTGAGAATATAAATGGATTAAAATAATAAAATTTCTCAAAACTCACCGATGTGAGGTGTTTTATAAAAACAACCAAAATTATATTACACCGATTTTGGGAGATTTTTGAGCCAACCAAAACCAGTGCCTAAAAGAATTTAACAAGCAGGATTATCTAAAACATTTCATAAATGATCGTCCAAAAACACCCCAAAACCTAAGATCATCCCTTTAATGGTGAGGCCACAGCCGGAAAGAGCGATAAGACAACATCATCAGTGATGGCAGCGATGACAATAAGAAGGAAGATTTGCAAGAACCAATAACAAAATCTCGTTTATATAATTTTGTTTGCAATTTACAGTGGTGATTGGATTGACGCTTGAGGGTTGATTTCTGACTTATGGCAAAACGTTAACTTTGGATCCGGTAGAGCTCAGTAGCAGCAGATCCAGAAAGGGAATGAACAAAACCTCCGGAGACGAAGAGGGGCTGAGAATAGTGGAAGTGGACACCGCGGACGGGCCCGTCGTGCTCGTCGAAACGGTCAATGAGGGTTCCCATGCGGTAGTCCCATAGCTGGATGACGCCGCTGTGGAGGCTGGCAAGGATCCAGGGCCTCTTGCTGTGGAAGCTCAGCCCCTTCACGCGATTGCTCTTCGTCTCGAACTTCGTCAACATCCTTCCTTACTCTTCTTCTTCTTCTTCTTCTTCTTCTTCTTCTTTCCTATCTACAGTCATCATACATAGATTAAAAAAATTAAGAGTACGGTGTGAAAAGATAAAAGAAGGAGACTTGGGGATTACGGCATGTGGATCTGACCTTCGAAATTGTCAGATCTGGAGGGAGAGCGAGATCAAGAGGGGGTGAAACCTCCCGGTACTATTCTCCCTTGTTTCGCACTATGCTGCTGCTGCAGTATTCATTCGTTTTATTTTCTATTTAGCTGGAATCGAACGAAATGACATGAAATGAATTCAGGGTCACTATTTGTTAGAGCATCAATACTAAGGTCCGTCCCAATTCCTAGATTCTAGATTCAGAATGTTGGAGCTCATCTTGTTGATGGTAAGGCTTAATTGGAGTTTTAGTCCCAACCCACTCACATAAACGGTTAGTCCCAAAACTTAATCAAAAAATGGTAGAATGGACCATGAACAGAGGTTCCAGTAAACTTTACAGTCTACCCTCTATTTGATCCTTGATCCTGAAGTTATAGTCGAGACTCAAAAGTTCCAGCAAATAAGTTTGCCCTTTGAATCCCCGATTCCAACGAAGAACTATAATATATCAACTATAATATATCAACTATGATTACAACTTGCAAAAGATTACAATAATCATAAAGCAATCTTCGT
Organism: Iris macrosiphon; assembly: GCA_036927795.1. Taxonomy (NCBI): domain Eukaryota; kingdom Viridiplantae; phylum Streptophyta; class Magnoliopsida; order Asparagales; family Iridaceae; genus Iris; species Iris macrosiphon. The sequence continues at coordinate 123,526,298 of JAYESA010000010.1, read as the reverse complement.
TCTTCCTTGCAAACACAGTTGCAATTGGGACAGAACGTTTACAACTAGAAGAAAATAGAATAAAAAATTATTCTTGCTGGGGTGGTGAAGACTATCGTTGCTCAAAGCAAGATTCATCCTCTATCGACGATCTGCTCCCATGAGCCAGCAAGTTCATAAGAGAACTTCTGAAACGCTCGTAGTCACATCTATGTGTGACTCGAACGGACTCCCTGGACTCCTTTTCTGTCATTTTTTGGTGTCTCCAAAAGGAGGCTCGACGACTATTTATAAAGAAGGGTGAAAACCAGCATTCCACCCATAGCCGATGTGGGACAAAAATACCAACTCCCAAAATAAGGATTGATATTCCAAATTTTATCATAAACGGATTCACGTGCAATCAACGCAGCCTGCGCATGCTCACAACAATACAGCAGCACATGCACACAGACTCGCAGACATGCAGCTGCGCATAGCCGCATATGCCACGCATGCACGTATATGTGCATAACCGTGCATATCGCGCATACATAATAGCCACGCATGCAACCTGCATAACCCGAGACCGAGTCCGAGTCGCTAAGCACCATTGGGACTTAGCTCCTTAGAGAATTTTTCCATGAGTGTGACAAAAAGAATAAATAATTTCTTTGAGGAGTTAATCATTTTTTTCTCCTAGGAAAATACCTCCACATCGCACCCACATGTGCCCCACCACACCCCATGTGTACACCTCAACACATACAAAGTATTACATTGAGATACGCACTTGGTGGTGTAGCCAATATGGGATTATCTTTCATTAGTCCAAAGGCAAAACACCAACAATCCCCCACATATCCAATATATGGGTTGAGCGTTCCCCATAGTGACTGTCCATCATGCATTAGGATAGATATCGCTTACGGCTTGAATTTTCTCGCATGGGTCAAATAATAGTAAGATACAAGAATGGACTACCTTAAATTCTGTACCGTAGCTGCAATTCTTCTCACTCACACAATGACATCAGCTGTGCTTCTGGTTGCACATTAAAGACCCTGTGCCCGCTTGATTTCATTGTATGTATATTGGGTGTCTACAACCTTACCCTCAAGGGACGACATATATCTCTTTCGATACTCTCTAGGTGAGTTCTATTAAAGAGTCATGGCATGTAGTCTTGCGCTTCCTTGCGGTGCTACGCCGCTATGACATGGCCTAAAGCCTAGGCTACACATCATCGTGGTGTCATCCCACTCTAGCATGAGGTCCCAGCCTCTTTGTAGTGCCATACTACCAAGCATGAATCATTGCGCTTCCTTGGGTGTTACGTCGCTGTGACATGGCTCGCGTAGCCGAGGCTTTACATATTTTACCTCTTGGTGGTGTCACACCACTATAACATGAGGTCACCGGCCTCTTTGTAGTGCTATCTATAACTCTTCATTCTACAACATTAGGCTACCTGCCTATATATGGTGCTACGTCACTATGACATGGCCCAAAGCCGAGGCTTTACCCTCTCGAGGGACCTCATGTAGCGCCCCGCTTCGCGTAGGCACTATGTACAAGAGATATCGCTTTGTTGGCTTGAGCGGAAGCCTTCTCGAAGTGTTCTCCGAGATCTAAGTGAGTGGGCAGAACTTCATTCTTTGATTCTTGCATGCCTTAATAATGAATCTGGATTTTTGAAATGCTTGTTTGCTTAATAAAATAACGATCGCATGAGAATGATGGAACGAGAACCTGCTTGCTTAAATAGAGAACTTTTATGCTTGCCTAAAAGAGATAGAACCATTGCCATGCTAAGTTAAAGAATTGAATATTGCATGCTTAGTTACACGAACACCGCTATCGAATGAATCGCTGCCATGCTAATAGACAAGAGTAAAAGAATGTTCATATGTTTCCATCGTATGCTAAAACAAGAGTAGAACTGCATGCTTAGCTAAAGAGATAGAAGAATCGTGACACGTTTTGCTTGTCATTAATGCTTGAAAGATAAAACTGTTTGAATAACTTGTATAGTATGATATTGAACTTATCGATTGATTGAAAGAAAGAATATTGAATCTATCAAAATGATTGAACTAATCGAATTGATTGAACGTATCGAACCTATCGACTTGATTGAAAGAAGGGAATTGAGGGCTCTGGCTCTATCGCTTGATATCATATTTTCTTATCACGGACATGTGCACCATATAGTCTTTATCTGATTGAATCGCATTCATCGCATCGGTCTTTGGACAACTTGTGCATAAGGTATTGTCTCTCGAGCATTTCCTGGGGCACCAGGAATCGTTCGTCCTAGGGGAGATAATCGAAACACCCTGAGGCTTGTAGTCCTTTCGATTAGGGGGGTGTCATATCTAATAGTTAGTCTGGGCTTGTAGTTCCAGCTGCTATTCATGGGTTTTTCGTGGACCATCATATAGTTAGGGCGCATGCTAGGTTAGCCTTCTTGTATACCTAACTGTTTGATGCAGAGACAGATAGAAAAGGGAAACCTTGTTTATATATGCATATGTTGCTAACTTGTATGTTTGCTGCAAGGATAACCGTTCGACAAAAGGGATAAGAATCACTATATAAGTGATATATTATTTTGCATATCGCCTTGCATCGCACCTAAACTTGCATGATTGCTTGAATATTGATTATCACCTTGAATAGTATAAGAAGGTAGTCCACTAGATGCATGCTAGAGTCTTTGAAAGAATGATATGACTTACGAGACACGCTGCGCACCAGAGATAGTAATTGAACTTGCTTATCATTCATGAACTGCTTGTCTGCTTGCTTGTATATCGAACATGAACTTTGATTTCAAAGATGTCTCCAAAAGAAGTAATATAACTCTGTTCCCGTACTGCATGTAACAAACCTAGGTAAAACTAGAAAGATCACTAGTAATATAATATTTTATAATATTATTACTTAGTGTTGGTTTTAGTAAATATTGCTTGAATGTTGCTTCTATTCATTGATTTTAGACTCACCAGTACTTTCTCCAAAGTGCTGATCCACCAACAGTTTTGCTTGTTCGCAGGTGTTGGATCGTCCGAGGAAGCAAAAGCCGTGCCTCATCCCCAGAACCCAGAAATCTAGTTTTGATGCCTTGAGCCGAATCGATCGTTTTGAGCTACTTTTGTATAAAGGGACATAATGTATGGAATAGTGTCATTATAATCAGAGAACCTCGTGCCTTAATCTTTGCCCTGTATACTCAGATGGATTATTATTTGTAACACTGTTCCTACGCTGCGTACTCAATCGATTCGATGATAGCCATAACTTTAACGATGTTGCCTTGTGTGGGTGCAACCCCAGGCTCGTATGGCATCACGTCCCCATGGAAACAATCGTCCCGCGGGAGCGCTGACGCGGTGATTCGTGCCCGGCGGAGACGGCCGATTCCAGCGGGAGATCGAGGTGTGACAACTGTAGCATGGAGTACTACACTCCTTTGTAGTGTTGTGCTACCCGTGTTTACTGTAAAAGTACACCGGACATTCAAAATATTTGAGAACTCATTAAGGCATGTAAGTCATTCTCCCACAGGACTTGTTCTACTCAAAGAACAAATAGTAGACAACAGTGGTTCTGGGTCCGTAATCCCTCAATGTCTCAAAGGACGACCTATTGTTCCTGGTATTCTTCTAGTCAATGATCCTTCTTTGAACCAAAAGCTAGATGTCTAGTAGATTTCTCTTTGAACTAATAACATAAAACTTTATGGTAGAATTACAAAGACACAATATCAAAATATTTTCAAGCCCATTTTGATTGTTGTATCCTCGACCAACTGGCGCTGAGACCTTTGGTGAACGGATCTGCCAGATTCTCCTGGCTCCGAACATCAATCACAGCAATAACTTCAGTCTTGATAAGATCATTTACTACTCTGTGCCTCAGTCGCACAGTCCTTTTCTTGCCATTGAAGAGATCGTTTGATGCCATCGATGTAGTCATTTGGTTGTCGCAGTAAGTTGGTACCACAGGAATCTGCGCGCCAACCAATGAAATATCATACATGAGCTTCTGAAACTATTCTACTTTATCTGTTACAGCTGTCAGTGTATAGAACTCTGATTCCATAAAGGAGTGAGAGAGCATAGTTTGCTTCTTCGACTTCTACGATATATCAGCTCCACTCAGGGAGAAGACGAACCCTTATGTGGACCTTTCGTTCTCTACTTCTGAGCACCATCTTGCATCACTGAAGCCTTCCACTACTGTCGGATAACTGTCATAACATATTTTCAATATAATTCCTAAAATATATATTATTTAGTTAATATTTATTTTAAAATTTATTATTAGTATTAGTTTGTATTTTAGTCCTCAAGAAGCCATATCAATTACTTAACTTAGAAATTTTGCAATAAAATTCAAAAAAAATTATTGCAATTGTAATATTTTCCTTTCTACCTAACTCCCTAGGTGTCATCTGGTTAGAAAGAGGGGATGACTCATCTCCAACAACACCATGATGGTGTTAGTGGTTGTATGGGAACTTGGGGTGGTCTGAGTATATGGAGGGAGGGGGAAGGGAGTTCAGTTCCTCTTACACTCTTTTCATCTCCATCATCTCCTCCACCCTCCTCTTTCTCTCGTACTGTTGTTGCCGCTGCTTCCTCTGTTGTGGCTACTGCAGGCTGCTGCTGCCGCTGATGGCTGATGTGCCGTCGGTCGCGCACCCCATTGGTCGCCACCCCGGTCGATCTTCTTCCCCTACGGTCCCTCTACTTTTCATTCTGAACATAGGTATTTTTTTTCCTTTCCAAATTTTCTTTCAATTGGTTTCAATTTAGAAGCCTATACTAAGATCCTAAGTATATGTGTGTATTATTCTGAACTTTAGGGAATAATTTGGAAGGGATTAAGGAAGGATCAAGAATTTCTTCTAAATTGAAGTACTCCAAGCTGGGCAAGTCCTTTTCCTCTACTCAAAATTTATTTCACTTTTGGTTTACTTGTTTGATTATTGATATTTAAGCCAAAACTTGTTTTCTGAAATTAATTATATTTGTTTATTATTATAAAATTCATGGTATTCCTACATTAATGATGAAATGTGGACATAAGACATTGGACACAGTATGATAACATGACACCATCTCAAATTATTGTCTTGATGGATTTAATAGGATGTATATAATATATAATTATGACTATGATAGATAAATACGAGGAATGGTTATGGTATGTTTTACCAATCTTGATTTCGTTAATGCTTGGGTATGAATTTTTATAATTGTGAATGCTTTAAGAAGTAATATTTAGGGTGTGAATTTTGGAATGCTTATATATATTGGGGATACATACAAGTTACGAATTAAAAGAAAATTATGAATTCTACATACTTGTGTTGTTTATATATATATATATATATATATATATATATATATATATATATAAGCTTGTAAAGAGTGGAAATTTTAGAAGTACTTTATAATCAAACTAGAAAGAACCTTCACTCATGGATTCAACTATATGTCCATAAGTATAGCTTTAGAATATATACTACATAAGTATCTCTATGTAGTTTTACTTATTTCTTCGAGAAATACATAAAGAGGTCATTTATTTTAGAAAAATTGATATATATTAAATATGTCTAGATTTAATATATATAAATATTTGGCTTGGTTTATATTATTTTATAATTAAAACAAGTAATTTCGAGTACCCGTGTACTAGGGTAACCCATTACTATTTTTTTAAAGATTAAAGCATTGATTTTACACCATTAAGAATGTTTTGGAGGCAAGAATCAATTTAAGTTTGATATATGTTTTATAAAGAATTATTTTATTTTAAACTCGGGAATTAATACAATAAAATAGTGTTTGTGCCTTTTGCTAGTAATAGTATTACAACTTGTGAAAATATTGATTGAAAATGTTATTCGTATATGACAATTTGTATATATTTAAAATGATCAATATCTTACAAAATATTCCTATTTTGTAAGTTCTTATAAATAGATTTAGATTTGGATTCTAACTTTCACTACTTCAATAGAATTGAATGTTTGAGTTTAGATAATTTTAAGTTGAAGTAATTGCAAGCAAGTAATTTTGTATTGATTTAACTATTTCAATTTAGTTATTGAGATTATGCCTGCCAAGGAAGAAATTATATGTTTCTTTTATACCTATACTCTAAATGCGTACCGGTGTTGCGAGTTGCTCCACCGAAGGGATCGGCGTACCCAGGAATTCTACGGAGGGTTTCTCCGGGTCTGTTTATTAAATTATAAAAAATTTCGGAGTCCAAAATACAAAGGAGACTCTGCCTAAATTTTAGAGATAATTGTTTTCGAAAAATCCGAATAAATGGTTAATCTCTATTTTAAGTTATTAGAATTTTTGACTTAGGTTTAACCCTAAAAATCTTAGATTACGAATTTTCTTAGATTCTAGGACGCGTAGGAAACTTTGCACGTACACAAAAGAGCAACAAAAATATTATTTATTATATATATTCCAAGGAGAGGAATATAATTTCCATGTTTTTTGGAAATTTTCCTACCATTTGGAATAGCTCCGTTAAACGTGATACCTGAGTACACGAAACAGAATATATATATATATATATATATATATATATATATATATATATATATATATATATATATTAATGAATGTTTAACGTTTTCGCAAAAGACGGAACGATTGCTAAATGCGATGTTCTCGCAAAATGTGTAGTCTATGCCACACAAGCAGAGGTACAAATCAGTATTAATATTTTAACTTAATTTGAATGTTAGATAGGAATGATTGTAATATTATAGAAATTGCATTGGAGTGGGAGAGAACATTTGGATCACATTGTCGAACTTTTAACAATATTATTATTTTAATGCTGATCAGTAGTTCCGGCATACGTATGGCCATATGATGACCGAGGTGAGGCTTAGCTCACTTATTTGCCATTGGATCTGAATTCTTAAAAGAGATCAAGATTCGACAATTGTGTATATCTAATCTTGACCTATATTCTGAATTCTTGGAAAAGTTTAAGATATTCGATAATTACTATAAAAGGATTTTTTGAGCATCGACTCAAGTAAACCGACACTTGTTATAAGCCAGTATATGACCGCCATTAGATCCGAGTTCTTGAAAGAGATCAAGAAATTCGACAATTGTGTATATCCAATTTTACTTGTGGTATGGAAAAAATCTAAGCACCACGCATCAAAAAAATTACCTGATCCCGGGAATATGGGATTATTGCCGAGAAAATAGGTGTTGATGGTGATCCAAAAATGTTCTCTAAATTGCATTTGCATATAGAAATTTTGTATTACGGATTGTGTTTATGACTGTGTTTTGGACACATTGTAGAATATATTTTATTAGAAATACGAAGCCTCATATTTCAATTTTACACTATAAATCAGTAGCAAATATTCCAGTTTTCATATTAGATATCTATTTTTATTCTGATATGACCTATCCTTGCATTTTTATTATTTATTTTTTAAACGTTCTTGATATAAGGGCTTGCTTGTCGTTCTGACGACCTAGTTTTTATTCACTAGAAAATAAAAAAACTGATGAAGAAACACTACCCTTATATGACGTCAATGAGATGGACTAGAAAGGGAATTAGCTTTTGGAAGACAACATATCTTATTTTGTAGCTGTTATATGTAAATTATAGTTTTTTAAAAAAAACTTGGTAATGTAGTTATGTAAATATAAGCTAATAAGCAGCTTATGTACAATATGTGAATATTATGGAATGTACTCTTTATTGTCATGTACCTTATCCTAGAACCTACAGGCGATAATCGCAAATACGATACCAATGTGTGGTATAGGTGCATAGACTGGAGATGTATTATTGCACTCAGATTTTGTACTTTGGGAATCGGGGCGTGACACGTCTTTTAGTGGTGGCCCATGCAGGTCCTCCTAGCAGTCTAGTTTTCTAAAACCAAACCTATAGGAATTATATACATGAATAAATTTAAGGATTCCAAAAAGGTTGAAATCAATGACTCTAGAAGACAAGATTTTTTAAATCCGAACCTTAGGATGAAGGTATAAGATAATACTGAAATAAAATAAAGAAAAGAAATAGGATAATATTGCTCTGAAGATTGTTATTTTGAATCTTGCATTGCACTATAGATTTATTCTAATATTTATGATTATTAAATCCTATTTTTTAGCCCATTGATCTTAGAATTTGTTTCTAAGTGTAGGTCATGGATCATTTCGTACCATGCGTATTTTGGGACGATAGTAAACATACCTTATATGGGTACGAATAATATGCAAGAGAAGAATGAAAAGTGCCAGAAGACTACGACCTTCTCGTCCGCTTAGTATACTTTGAGATTCATAGACTAGTAATCAGAGATGTCAAGGATGGAGCGAAAGTATACCATGAAGCTAAAGTGTATTGCATATTTTTCTTGAAAAGACGGGATGCGACCTCCTATCCAAAAATAGAAGGATACGAGGGGACGCTAGAAGAATGGAGGAAACTTAACCCCTACGCTAAGATCCTTGAGGAGGAAGATGTGCTTTTGAAAAAGGGGTGACCATATTGTGGAAAAAAAGGGAAGAAATTTTTGTCAGCTGGGTACCTTTTTGTAGAAACAACAGATGTAAATATAAGTTAGGAATGATGGAAGTGTAGGGGTGTAAATAGTATGTAAGATATTTTGTTACTCCTAGAAGCATATTTGTACCACGTTTGACATAGTGAATAAAATATGCTTGTTCTTTATCTGATTTTGCAATTGACTTAGTTTTGCAATTTCAATTCCAATAAACAAATTCTTTATATCGATTTAGTATATCCTGATATTTACTTTATACTCCTACTTGAATTGAAAATGGATGTATTTTGAAAATGTTCAGGAGATGACTACTTCTCCTCGCAAATTGTCACACTCGGAATCTTCCGAACCTCGAACTGCTGATGTGTTCAAGATCTTCCACAAAGTTCTAGAAACCAATACTCAACAAGATCAACTTGCTTAAGCCACATCTGCAAAGATACTGGAACGACTTGATGCAACCCCAACATCTAAAGCAGGGATGATTCTGGACTTCAGGAGGCTAAATTCGCCCGATTTCTCGGGAACAAAAAATCCCTTGGAAGCAGGCCAGTGGTTGAAAACTACTGAGGGATTACTGAAGGGAGCTAAGATTGCAGCAGACGATGTGGTATCACTAGTGAGGATACAACTAAAGGACGTAGCAGCGAATTGGTAGAGCGCTCAGCATCCGGAAGACTCAAATATAGTGATATCTTAGAAAGAACTCAAAAGAAGATTTAAAGAAAGATTCTTTCCTGCAATAGCAAGAATGGAACTTGAGAGGAGGTTTATCTACTTAAAGCAAAATAAAACTTCTGTTGAGAAATATGCAGCAGAATTTACAGGCTGAGTAGGTTTGCTCCATATATGGTGACTACTGAGCAGGCAAAAATAGATCGGTTTTGTGAAGGACTAGACAACAAGTTGAAGGCACGGGTAGCACCCTATCACTGCCCAACATATGTTGTTGTGGTAGAAGTAGCTAGGGACCAATAAAGGATGCATAATAAGAAATCTGGCTCAAAAGTGGGAGGACAAAAGAGAAACTGGGAAACTGGTTCTTCTCATACAAGGAACCAAGGGCAAGGCCAGGTCAAACATACACAGGCTGAGCAATATAGAAACCAAATAAGTTGTACTTATTATGGGAAACCCGGACATGCAAAGAAATCCTGTAGGAAGTTGCATGGACTGTGTCTTAGGTATGGATCATCTGGACATCAAGCTCCGCAATGTCCTCGACAACTCATATAAAGACTCGAGAATCCAAACACTCCACAAAGACCAAGGCTTATGAACCAAGGATTCAGGCCAAGGCCAATGCTTCAATTTAATGGACCCAGACCTATGGCAATAACAACACCTCCAGTACCTCTAGCTCAAGCCCGTGTATCTTTTGGATATGAGCACAGAGAATCGGTAGCTCCTCAAGCTTATTAGTTCAACCAAGCACATAAAGCAAATTAGAATTATAACAAAAAAAGGAAGAAGCAGGGACATGCTTTCATGATGAATGTCAATGAGGAAGAGTTGGCTGGAGAAGTGGTAACAGGTACCATACTTGTATCATCTAGCCCTACAATAGTAATATTTGATTCTAGAGCAACTTACTCTTTTATATCTACATCCTTTGCATACATGCATGATATTATGACTCAGTCCTTAGACAAAAAAATTGAAAATTCTTACTAGTAATGGTATTGTAGAAGTTAGCAAAATATGTAGAGAGTGTCCAATTAAAATGGGAGGAGAAAGTTTTCAGGTTAGATTATTAGTCTTCCCTATGAATAGCTATGATGTGGTACTAGGAATGGACTGGTTAACTTCGACCTCGACAGTTATAAATTATAGACAAGGAAGAGTTTTATTTCAACTGCCAGGCAAGGACATATATGAGTTTGTTAAAGATCAGAAAGAATTTGATGAAAATGAATTATAAAATTTTGAATTACCTTCAGGAAAAAAAATCAAAATTAGGAGATTAAAAAATAGCCAAGAATTGTTGATAAATTTAAAGATGTTTTTCTTGAAGAATTACCTGAACTACCACCTGATAGGGCCATCGAATTTAGTATTGTTATAATTCCTGGAGCTTCTCCTATTGCAAAAAAGATATATCCAATGAATAAAGAGGAACTAGCTGAATTAAATAAACAAATCAAGGAGTTGTTGGCTAAAGAATTTATTAGACCTAGTACATCACCATAGGGAGCACCTGTATTATTTGTAAAGAAAAATAATGAAAGTTTGAGGTTGGTAATTGACTAGCACTAAATTAAGTAACTATCAAAAATAAATATCCATTACCCAGGATCGACAAATTGTTTGATCAATTAGGAGGAGCAACCATATTTTCAAAGTTTGATCTTAGATCTGGATATCACCAAGTAAAGGTTAGAAAGGAAGACATACTAAAAACAACCTTCAGAACTCGTTATGGGCATTATGAATTTCAATTTATGTTGTTCTGATTAACGAATGCACCTGCGAGCTTTATGGATTTAATGAATAGAATATTTTATCAACACTTAGATAAATTTGTAATTGTGTTCATTGATGATATATTAATCTACTCGAAGAATAAAAAAGAACATGAAGAACATTTGAGGATAGTACTTCAAACTCTACGACAGGAGAAATTATATGAAAAACTGAGTAAATATAAATTTTGGTTAGATAACACTTCCTTTTTGGGATATATTGTAAGTGGAGAAGGAATATCAGTAGATCCTAAGAAAATAAAAGCAGTCAAATCTTGGCCTACTCCTAAGAATGTAGCAGAAATTTGAAGTTTTCTTAGTTTAGTCAGATACTATAGGAGATTTGTGGAAAACTTTTCAAGGATTGCTGAACCAATTACTCGGTTAACTCGAAAAGTTAAAAATTTTATTTGGAACAATAAATGCAAATTAGCCTTTGAGGAATTAAAGAAAAGACTCATTACTGCTCCAATATTAGCATTACCATCAGGATCTGGAGGATATGAGATATATAGTAATGCTTCCGGAAAAGGACTGGGCTATGTACTGATGCAACATGGACGTGTTATCACTTATGCTTTTCGCCAACTGAAAACACATGAGAGAAACTATCTAACTCATGATTTGGAAATGGCAGCTGTAGTCTTTGCACTAAAATTATGGAGACACTATCTATATGGAGAAAGAATCAAAATATATACAGATCATAAAAGTCTTAAGTATGTATTCACACAAAAAGAGTTAAACATGAGGCAACGAAGATGGTTAGAGTTACTTAAAGACTTTGACATGGAGATGGAATATCATCAAGGAAAATCTAATAAAGTGGCTGATGCTTTAAGTAGGAGACCTACAATATTCTTTCTGAATACACCAAAGGAGATCTTGGAAGATTTAAGAAAAAATGGGGATTGAGGTTATTTTTCCAGTAGCAGAAGGAATTTGGGCCAACTTACAAATATAATCACCCTTGGTGGAAAGGATTAAGATGGCACAGAAAAATGATGTGAAGCTACAAAAGTTATGGACACAGACAAAAGCTGGATTACAAATTGGTTTAATTAAATATTCCGATAGATCTTTAAGATTCAGAAATCGATTGTATGTACCTCATGGAGATATCAGGACAGAAATAATGTCTGAAGCACATAGTTCATAATATTCTATTCATCCTGAGAGTACAAAAATGTATAAGGATCTGAAGCAGAACTTCTGGTGGCACGGAATGAAGTAAGAAATTGCCAAATTCGTGTCAAAATATTTGGTGTGTCAACAAGTGAAAGCTGAACATCAAAGGATTGTAGGACTTCTTCAACCTCTACCTGTACCAGAATGGAAGTGGGAGCATATCACCATAGACTTTGTATCAGGACTTTCAAGAGCTCAAAAGGGTAATAATGCCATTTGGGTAATCGTAGATAGGCTTACAAAATCTACTAAATTTGTGCCATTCTAAGTTGGTCAATCAACTGAACTTTTAGCAGATATGTATATTAAGAATATTGTTAGTCAATATGGGATATCCGTGAGTATCGTATCTGATAGAGATACTCGATTTACTTCTAGATTTTAGAAAAGTTTACAAGAAAGTTTTGGTACCCGTTTGAAATTTAGTTCAGTATACCACCCACAGATTGTTGGTCAATCTGAAAGGACAATTTAAACTTTAGAAGATATATTGAGATAATGTATTTTAGACTTCGGGGGATCCTTGGACGATTATTTACATTTGATCAAATTTTTATACAATAACAATTATCATGCCAGTATTAAAATGGCACCATTTGAAGCCTTATATGAAAGAAAATATCGATCCCCAATATGCTGGAGTGACATAGGGGAACATCAACTCTTTGGTCCAGAACTGGTTACCCAGACAGTGGACAAAGTCAAGGCAATCCGGAGTCATCTTCTGGCAGCACAAGATAGACATAAAATGTGTGCAGACAAGCATCGAAGGGATTTGAAATTCAAGGCAGGTGACCATGTATTCCTAAAGATTTTGCCTACGTGGGAAACTATAAGATTTAGGACACGAAGAAAGCTAAGTCCAAGATACATAGATCCATTTGATGTACTGGAATGAATTATAGACGTATCGTATCTGTTGGCTTTACCACCCTTCTTGGAAGGAGTTCATGATGTCTTTTATATTTTCCAGCTCCGTAAATATGTGTTAGATTCAAGTCATATATTAGATCATTCTGAAATAATAGTGGGCCCAATATTATGCCTAGAACAAAAGCCAGAGGAACTTCTAGATCAAAGGCAGAAGATCCTCAAGAGCAAGACTATTTCTTTGGTTCGAGTATCATGGAATAAAGACTCGCTTGGAGAATCTACCTGGGAAAGAGAAGACGACATGCAAAGACAATACCCATATCTATTCAAGGACTAAGGTTAGTTTGAATCTGTGTTTTAATTACCCTTGTCTCTTTTCTAAATTTCGAATGGAATTTAAATAAGGAGGGTAGAGTATTATAACCTATTTTCAATATAATTCCTAAAATGGATATTATTTAGTTAATATTTATTTTAAATTTTATTATTAGTATTATTTTGTATTTTAGTCCTCAAGAAACCATATCAATTACTTAACTTAGAAATTTTGCAATAAAACCCAAAGGAATTATTGTAATTGCAATATTTTCCTTTCCACTTCCCTAGGTGTCATCAGGTTAGAAAGAGGGGATGACTCATCTCCAACAACACCATGACGGTGTTAGTGGTTGTATTGGAACTTGGGGTGGTCTGAGTATATGGAGGAAGGGGGGAGGGAGTTTGGTTCCTCTCACACTCTCTTCATCTCCATCATCTCCACTCTCCTCTTCCTCTCGTACTGCTGCTGCCGCTGCTTCCTCTGTTGTGGCTACTGCCGGCTGTTGCTGTCGCTGTCGATGACGGCTGACGAGCCGTCGATCGCGCACCCCGTCGGTTGCCACCCCGGTCAACCTCCTTCCCCTACGATTCCTCTACTTCTCATTCTAAACCTAGGTATATATATATATATATATATATATATATATATATATATATATATATATATATATATATATATATATATATATATATATTTTTTTTTTTTTTTTTTCCTTTCCAAATTTTCTTTCAATTGGTTTCAATTTAGAAGCCTATACTAAGATCCTACGTATTTGTGTGTATTATTCTGAACTTTAGGGAATAATTTGGAAGGTATTAAGGAAGGATCAAGAATTTCTTCCAAATCGAAGTACTTAAAGCTGGGCAAGCCCTTTACCTCTTCTCAAAATATATTTCACTTTTGGTTTACTTGTTTGATTATTCATGTTTAAGCCAAAACTTGTTTTCTGAAATTAATTATATATTTTTATTATTATAAAATTCATGGTATTCCTACATTAATGATGAAATGTGACATAAGACATTGGACACAGTATGATAACATCACACCATCCCAAATTATTGTCTTGATGGATTTAATAGGATGTATATAAATATATAATTATGACTATGATAGATAAATACGAGGAATGGTTATGGTATGTCTTACCAATCTTGATTTCGTTAATGCTTGGGTATGAATTTCTATAATTGTGAATGCTTTAAGAAGTAATATTTAGGGTGTGAATTTTGGAATGCTTATATATATATTAGGGATACATACAAGTTACGAATTAAAAGAAAATTATGAATTCTACATACTTGTGTTGTTTAATTTATATATATATATATATATATATATATATATATATATATATATATATATATATATATATATATATATATATATATATATATATATATATATATATATGAATATGATCCAACTACTCGATACAACGATCTATTAGATCGTGTCCTTAGGCACCGCGATGCAATCTTATCACACCTTAACTGGGCATGTATATTTCTAGGTTTTCACAGTTTTGGCTTGTATATTCATAATGATACCATGAGTGCAAATAATTTCTATATAAAAAGAAAAATTATATAAATATATTTCTAACTAACTATATTTCTTACAAAATAAATAATAAATAGTCAATAAAATAAATAGTATATGTATATAAAGTAATATTGGAAAAAATAGAAATTCTATTTATTTTCATAAATAGAAAAAAATGTATATTATGTATATAGAATTAAAATTCTTATTAATTATATATTTATATAACATATATTCTAATAATATACATTCTAACATATATTTATATTATTAGAATATAATTCTTAAATGGAATTTCTAGGTATAGAAAGCTATATTATTTCTAACTATAGGATTCATAATTCTATAGTTCATATCAAATTCAAAGCTAATAACTAGAATATAGAAGAGTTTTCTGAATTACTATACATTATTTGTATTTCTGTTATGCGAGCGCTTAACTCAGAGGTTAGAGCATCACATTTGTAATGTTGATGGTCATCGGTTCGATTTTGATAGCCGACTTTTTTCTCTATCGATTTTTTGATAATATCTCATTTTTCCAATGTGGGGTCACTAATCCATTATGCTGTATTAACTTGATAATTATAATTATCAATAAAAAAGTAGATTAAAGCAATTAGATCTAAATAGAACAAATCATAAAACAGAGCCCTAACTTCCTATATATACAAAAAATTTGGATATTGATACAATTCATTTTATTCTACTTTGAAATTTTCAGTAGATTTAGCTTTGCTTTGTTTATCCTTTAGTTCAGTCTTAATTTCAATTTATTTTTGTAAAATACAATTTCAATAAAATAAAAAGGAGTCTTTATGTCTCGTTACCAAGGACCTCGTTTCAAAAAAATACGCTGTCTTGGGGCATTACCGAGATTAACTAGTAAAAGACCCAGATCCGAAAGTGATCTTAAAAATCAATTGCGTTCTGGGAAAAGATCACAATATCGTATTCGTCTAGAAGAAAAACAGAAATTATATTTTCATTATGGCCTAACAGAGCTATAATTACTTAAATATATGCATATCGCAGGAAAAGCCAAAGGGTTAACAGGTCAGGTTTTACTATAACTACTTGAGATGCATTTAAATAACATCCTTTTTCGATTGGGTATGTCTTCGACCATTCCTGGAGCTAGAAAATTAGTTAACCATAGACATATTTTAGTTAATGGTCATATAGTGGATATACCAAGTTATCGTTGCAAACCCCGAGATATTATTACTACGAAGGATAAACAAAGATCAAAAACTCTGATTCAAAATTATATTGCTTTGTGCCCTACGAGAAATTGCCAAACCATTTGACTATTGACCCATTCCAATATAAAGGATTAGTAAATCAAATAATATATAGTAAATGGATCGGTTTAAAAATTAATGAGTTGTTAGTCGTAGAATATTATTCCCGTCAGACTTGAAATGAAAATAATAAAGAAAAGTTCAGACAATTATGTCCCCCTTTTGCCGAAGTAAATAGATCTAAGGTCCTTTTTTTATCCACATTTATTTCATTCATGTATCGCAAATAGGTTATCCGTAGGATGGGATTTTTTCTCTTTTCTTTAAACGATATTTTGTATTTTATGTACCTTACCACATCAATGTAATTATGAATAGAGAATCTCTATCAAATGCTGTTGGAAGAATGATATCAATTGTTATTTGATTTGATACATTGTGGTCAGCAAGGTTTGTGAATTAACAGAAACGAAAAGAGAGGGATTCGAACCCTCGGTAAACAAAAGCCTACATAGCAGTTCCAGTGCTATGCCTTGAACCACTCGGCCATCTTTTCTACATAATCTTATTATTGACCAGAAACTGAGTGAATAGCGAGTCATTTATATTATTACAGTACAGGTATGATTAATCGATGATTCTATAGGAATCAAAAATTACTTTCCAATTTAGCAACAATGACTTATCTCATCAATAACCCCATATATCTATTACAAATTAATGAATTGTACCATGGATTTTTCTATACCATTTCAATATTTTTTCATGGAATGATTATTCCATTCTTTTTCTTCTTTGGATCATAACCAAATCAAAATTTCTCGAGTTATTGGAATCCATATCAAAATAAAGCCCTCGGTTATTCAACTTAGATGAAATAGTAATAGCTACACCAATTTGTATGCTACGAAGGATGAGATCCAATCTCATTCAAAAGTATCCTCTCTCTCTCTTTGTCCAAAAGATGTACAATTTGAGCAAAAGGTTCGCGTCTTTATTTATTTTTTTTTTTTTAGAATAAGTCGTCGGATTTTATGTTATTTTGTACTACAATTCCTTTGTTTATAGGATCATTTTTCCCAAGGGATAATGAGAAGAATTATAGAATGGATTGCTAATTATGCCTAGATCTCGGATAAACAAAATTTTTATTGATAAGACCTCTTCAATTATAGCCAATATTTTATTACGAATAATTCTAACAACTTTAGGAGAAAAAAGGCATTTACCTATTACAGGGATGGTGTGATTTGATTCTTTTTTCTTTTTTTTGTTTTTTTTATCCCTCACACCCCAGTCTTAGAATAAAAAGACGTTGTTCGGAATAGAAAGAACCAAATTATATAAAAATCTATGCTTGGTGAAGGTAAAGTTTGGAGATAAAACAATTCCTTCTGTCGTGTATCCTCGATTGATCCAGCCACGGATACTTTAATTATCGATTTTAGTATTGAACAAAAGGTTATACCTATAGGTTATGTATTGCAAGTCCACTAGTACCAATAGGAGGCATAGAGGAAGAAGCACTACATCTAGGAATCAACAACACGAAAACTTTGATATAAAATACCCTTTTCCTTATCAGTACTGGGACTAGCAAGAAAGGTTGGGACAACAAACATCCATCTCGTTTGTACTTTGGATATTCGTATAACCATCAAAGATCGTTGAAGTGACTAATTCCTGGAAATAGTAGGCATTGAGGACAAAGAAATTGTTGGAGTTATCATTTCTATCTAGCACTAATACGATTGGTGTTAAGAAAAAATCTTTTGCGGGAAGGCTGGCTAGAGACTTCTTATAAAAATACTAGCTCTTGTCAGTTCATAATGAGAATAGTTAAATTTTGATTCTATGGATTATTCCCCTCAGTATTATGCACAGAAGGGAGGAGCCGTATGAGATGAAAATCTAACGTACGGTTCTGGAACGAAGATTTTTTGAATAAAATGAACGACCGTAACGGATGTCGGCTTAATCCGAAAGAAATTATGCGAAAGCTTTACATATATTTATGGATTAATAAGTCTAGCCATTGACGGTTATATAGAAAAAAGATATATTATTGGTACGCATAAAAATACAGATAGAAAATATTTGGATTGTGGAAGTTGTCTTAGAAATAATATCGATATTAAGGCCTAGGCCAGTACATATATTAATACCAAGAGTAAAAAAAATGTGACAACCAAAAGGAATAATTATAACATATTTGAAAAAAAGAAACCTTGTCTTTTACAATTCATCACGAAATTGATTCATACCCATCCAATAAAAAATATATTTTTTTGATTGGACGGGTATGAATAAAAAAGGGTTATATCGTACAATATCAAAATCCAAGCTAAATTCTTCGTTTTTCCCACAATTGGTACTACTTTTTTATGTCTATAAGATGAAACCGTGGATCATAGCAATCAAATTATTTATTTTTCATTTTTATGGAAATGCAAATATTAGTCCAAATGACAAGATCAGCGTAAATCAAAAAAATCTTTCCATACTATGATAAAATAAAAAAGAATATATTGAATTTGAAAATTCTAAAAAAATAAAAAACAAGACCGAGGAGATCTTGTATCAGATTTAAGAAAACAAAAATAAAAATATGGAAGAAGATTACCCGACATCAGACATTAAAAAGGGTAAAAAAATAATTCAAGAACAAGAAAAGGGTAGAAGAGGAGGTGGGTTTCTTCATGAAAAATAATTTTATTTTTCAATTAAGATTGGTTGACCCCTTGAATCAAAGAATAATGAATAATATCAAGGTATATTGTTTTCTACTTAGACTGATGGATCCAAAAGAAATTGCTATATAAATTGAAAGAGGGGAGATGCATCTGGATCTAATGTTGATTCCATAAAGGCTCACTTTGCAAGAATTAATAAACAATTTTTTTTTTATTGAACCAACTCGTCTATCAAAGAAACTCAAATTTATGAGAAAATTTATTACATATCAAACTATAGGTATTTCATTGGTTGATAAGAGTAAGCACCAAACTAATACAAAATTCATAAAAGGAGGATATATTGATAAAAATTATTTTGATGGAATCGGTAGACGGTACAATGATATACTTGTGAATGGAAAAAAATTATTATGATTTCCTTGTTCCTGAAAATATTCTATCTCCCAGACGTCGTTGAGAGTGGAGAATTCTAATTGGTTTCAATTCCCAGAGTGGTGATGTTGCGGGTATAAATAAAAAAATTTGCAATCAAAACAACATAAGAAACTATGAACAATTTTTGAATGAGGACAGGCATTTTAATATGGATGCAAATAAATTAATCAAATTAAAATTATTTCTTTGGCCCAATTATCGATTAGAAGATTTAGCTTGCATGAATCGGTATTGGTTTGATACTGATAATGGCAGTCGTTTCAGTATGTCAAGGATACATATGTATCCACAATTCTGAATCAGTTAATTCAGAGCAGAATAAGTTAATAGTAAGTACATTTTCTATGTATCACGTTGCATAGAAAATAAAAATAAAAATATATGCATATTATACATATTATGACACCGATTTGATTAAATATCAATGAATTTTGGAAGAAATCGGCAGAATCTTTACCCCCCAAAAAAATAATTTGATTTTGTGAATGTATAAATGTATTATCTCTCATGGATTCAACTATATGTCCATAAGTATAGCTTTAGAATATATACTACATAAGTATCCCTATGTAGTTTTACTTATTTCTTCGAGAAATACATAAAGAGGTCATTTATTTTAGAAAATTTGATATATATTAAATATTTCCAGATTTAATATATATAAATATTTGGCTTGGTTTATATTATTTTATAATTAAAATAAGTAATTTCGAGTAGCCGTGTACTAGGGTAAACCAATACTATTTTTTTTAAAGATTAAAACATTGATTTTACACCTTTAAGAATATTTTGGAGGCAAGAATCAATTTAAGTTTGATATATGTTTTATGAAGAATCATATTATTTTAAACTCGGGAACTAATGCAATAAAATAGTGTTTGTGCCTTTTGCTAGTAATAGTATTACAACTTGTGAAAATATTGATTGAAAATGTTATTCGATTATGACAATTTGTATATCTTTAAAATGATCAATATCTTATAAAACATTCCTATTTTGTAAGTTCTTATGAATAGATTTAGATTTGGATTCTAACTTTCACTACTTTAATAGAATTGAATGTTTGAGTTTAAATAATTTTAAGTTGAAGTAATTGCATGCAAGTAATTTTGTATTTATTTAGCTATTTCAATTTAGTTATTGAGATTATGCCTGCCAAGGAAGAAATTATATATTTCTTTTATACCTATACTCTAAATGCGTGCGATACCGGTGTTGAGAGTTGCTCCACCGAAGGGGTCCGCGTACCCAGGAATTCTACGGAGGGTTGCTCCGGGTCTGTTTATTAAATTGTAAAAATTTTCGGAGTCCAAAATACAAAGGAGTCTCTGCCAAAATTTCTAATTTTTTTTTAGTGATAATCATTTTCAAAAAATCTAAATAATTGGTTAATCTATATTTTAAGTTACTAGAATTTTTGACTTAAGTTTAACCCTAAAAATCTTAGATTATGAGTTTGCTTAGATTCTAGGATGCGTATGACACTTTTCACGTACACAAAAGAGCAACAAAATAGTATTTATTATATATTCCAAGGAGAGGAATATAATTTCCATAATTTTCAAAAATTTCCCTACCATTTGGAATAGCTCCGTTAAACGTGATACCTGAGTACACGAAACAGAATATATATATATATATATATATATATATATATATATATATATATATTAATAAATGTTTTACATTTTTGCAAAAGACGGAATGATTGCTAAAAGTTATGTTCTCGCAAAATGTGTAGTCTCCGCCACATAAGCCGAGGTACAAATCAGGACTAATATTTCAAATTAATTTTAATGTTAGATAGGAATGATTGTAATATTGTAGAAATTGCATTGGGACAGGAGAGAACATTTGGACCACATTGTCGAACTCTTAGCAATATTATTATTTTAATACTGATAAGTAGTTCCGGCATACATATGTCCATACGATGACCGATGTGAGGCTTAGATCACTTATTTGCCATTGGATCTGAATTCTTGAAAAAGATCAAGATTTGACAATTGTGTATATCCAATGTTGACCTATATTCCGAATTCTTGGAAAAGGTCAAGATATTCGACAATTACTATAAAAGAATTTTTTGAGCATCGACTCAAGTAATCCGAAACTTGTTATAAGTCGGTATATGACTGCCATTGGATCCGAGTTCTTGAAAGAGATCAAAAAATTTGACAATTATGTATATCCAATGTTACTTGTGGGATGAAAAAAATCTAAGCACCACCCATCAAGAAAATTACTTGATCCCAGAAATATGATATTATTGCCGAGAACATGTTGATGGTGATCCAAAAACATTCTCTAAATTGTATTTGCATATAGAAATTTTATATTGCGGATTGTGTTTGTGACTGTGTTTTGGACACATTATAGAATATATTTTATTAGAAATATGAAGCCTCATATTTTAAGTTTACACTATAAATCAGTAGAAAATATTCCAGTTTTTATATCAGATATCTATTTTCTTTTGATATGACATATCCTTTCATTTTCATTATTTATTTTAGAACGTTCTTGATATAAGGGCTTGCTTGTCATTCTGACGACCTAGTTTTTGTTCACTAGGAAATGAAGAAACACTACCCTTATATGACATCAATGAGATGGATGAGTAAGGGAATTAGCTTTTAGAAGACAACATATCTCATTTTCTAGCTGTTATATGTAAATTATGATTTTTGGAAAAAAACTTGGTAAATTGGTTATGTAAATATAAGTTGATAAGCAGCTTATGTACAATATGTGAATATTATGGAATATACTCTTTATTGTCCTCTACCTTATCCTAGAACTTACAGGAGACAATCGCAAATATGATACCAATGTGTGGTATAGGTGCGTAGCCTGAAATGTATTATTGCACTCAGATTTCGTACTTTGGGAATCAGGGCGTGACAATAACTGATGTAGTGCAGTACATACTACTGAGTCCTCTTGAGATATCTTATCACTCTCTTCACGACTTTCTAGTGCTCCACACCTGGATTGCTCATGAACCAACTCAAAATCCCTACGGTGAAAGCTATGTCAGGCCTTGTGGCAGTTATTGCATACATCAAACTCCCGATGATACTTGAATACTCGATCTACCTAACACTTTCGCTTGGATTTGGCTTCAGCTTGTTTTCATACATGTATGGAGTATCGATCCTTGGAAGATCCTGGTATCCATGACATGTGAGCATCTTCTCAATATAATGAGACTATGATAACGCCACTCTAGTGTCCGTCCGGATAATCTTTATCCCCAGGATAATATCAGCCTCCCCCAAGTCCTTCATACTGAACTTGGATGAGAGAAATTTCTTTTTCCTCGTGAGCCATTCTAAATTTGTGCCCGAGATTAGCATGTCGTCCATGTACAGACAAACGATAACTCTTCTCCCGTCAGCGAACTTTGTGTAAACACACTTGTCTATCTCACTGACCCTATAGCTGTTTGATCTTATTACTTTATCAAACTTTTTATACCATATTTTAGGAGCTTGCTTCAGACCGTATAATAATTTCACCAACTTACAGACTTTGTCTTCAAGCCCTTTGACGACAAATCCTTCTAGCTATTGCATATAAATCTCTTCGGTCAACTCTCCATTCAGGAATGTTATTTTAATATCCATCTGATGTATTACTAGCTTGTGAATTGCACTTATAGCAATCAAGATCCTAATGGTTGTCATCCGTGCTACTGGAGCATATGTATCAAAGTAGTCGATCCCTTGCATCTGAGAAAACCCCTTGGCAACCAACCTTGCCTGGAACTTGTCAACAGTTCCATCGGCCTTTATTTACTTCTTGAAGATCCACTTGCATCCAATTAGTTTAGCTCCCTCAGGTAGATCGACCAATACCCAAGTATTGTTGGAGGTTATTAAATTATATTCATCATTGATAGCCTCCTTCTAGAAGATAATATCTCTGATCTTTATCGCATCATCATAGGTAAGTGGATATGCTTCCACATGGTAGGTGACAAAATTATATTCAAAGTCCTTCTGTCTCCTCACTCGCTTTGAGACTGGTTCTGCGAGTTCTGGTCTGAACGTTGTCTCTGTAACAATAACTTCATCTTGGAATACATCTTTATTGGAGGCTTCAGCCTCCTGAGCACCCAAACTATTATTCGAAATGGGCGCAAGAACAATGATCTTATGCGTAGCAAATTTATCTTCAAAAAAAATTTCGTCTCGAGATTCGATGATATAATTTGATTCAATATCAAGAAACCTGCAAGCATCACTCTTCTCAGCATATCCTAAGAAGATAGTCTTCGTAGTCCTCATACATAGCTTCTGAATCTTCAAGTCCAGAAGCTTTACATACCCCAAATACCCTCACACTCGAATGACATTCAAGTTAGGTCTGACCTTGAACTAGAGTCCATGAGGAGTGACATCAGAAGTTGTGTACGACACTCTGTTCAAAATAAAAGTAGCCGTAAGCGCAGCTTCTCCCTAAAAGCAGTTTGGAAGACCCGCAGTCAACAATATTGTGTTCATCATCTATGTTAACATCATGTTCTTCCTTTCTGCTACTCTATTTGATTGAGGAGAATACAGAGTAGTTGTCTCATTGACATTCCATGTTCTTCATAGAACAATGCGAATTAAATAAATCTATACTCTCCGCCTCGATCACTTTTGAGTCTTCTAAGTTGTTGCTATGTTTGACGTTCAATATCTGCCCTGAACTCCTTGAATTTTTTGAGTGCTTCTTCTTTTGACTTGAGCAAATAGATAAATATGTACTTCGAGTAATCATCGATGAATATAGTAAAATACTTTATCTTGGCCTTTGTGGAGAACTGTTTGAAGTCGCAGATATCTGATTATACCAACTCCAGAAGATTTGTACTTCGGTTAACCCACTTGAATGGTTTTCTTGTGATCTTTGTATGCATACAGACCTCACACTTCTCCACCTCCTTACCACTACATTTGGAGATAACCCTAGACTCGATTTTTTTATTCTTTTACAAGGAACATGTCCTAGTCTATTGTGCCATAACTCAAGAGAATAACAAGAAGAAGAGACCGTATTAATATTATTACCAGGAGTTACAAGCTGAAGTTTGAATATCCCTTCGGTGCATAATACTTTTCCGAAGTATGTTCCTTTGTAAGACATCACCATCTGCCCAGTATTGGTGTCCATCCTCAAGCCTGCATTATAGAGCAGGCTTCCTAAGACCAGGTTCTTGGCAATCATCGGTATGTGCTTCACATCTTGAAGTGTCAATGGCTTTCCCAAAGTCAGATTCAGTATTGCTATTCCTGTCCCAAGTACTTCAGCTTGTGCCTAGTTCGCCATCATAACCTTCTCAGATGTAGGCTTATAGGTGGTGAACAACTCCTTATTTGAGCAAATATGGCAGGATATGCCAGTGTCCATCCACCAGTCAGTGTCGACACTAGCCGAAACAACCTGCGCAATCATAGCAACCTTATTAGGCTCACCTTGCTCTGTCTGTTTGGGCTTGGATCTGTAGTCTTTTCGGTAGTGGCCCTTGTTGTCACAATTAAAGCAAGTCACATCTGATTTGGGCTTTGGCTTGAATGAATCGGACTTCACCTTAAGATGGTTGAAGTCATTCTTCTTATTGTGAGAAGCCTTCTGCTTTTCCTTGGAGTCACCAGCATGCACCAAGTTGGCCTTGGCCAACTAGTTAGACAGCATGTCCACCTTGTTTTGAGCCATCAACTCATCTTCAACGTGGATATAATGCAGAAGGAGATCAAGATTGACATCCATCTTCTTTCGGTGCATGTCCGAGATAAAAGTTTCTCCAACCAAGTGGGAGCTTTGTAATAATACCCCCCCATGACAAAAGCGTCGACCATGGGCATGCCATCATCCTCAAGTTTTTGACGTAACTTGAGAAATTCATTGACTTGAGGCAACATCGTCTTGTCGTCCTCAAATTACATCTTCCAAACCTCTTTGGTCACATGGATCTTGTTGTGGTTCTCATCCGCCTTGTAATACTTTTTCAGTGACTCCCAGACAACCTTTGCTTGGTCCACCTTATTGTATGACTCCGCTAGAGTATCTTCCATGGAGTTCAGAATCAATAACTTACAGAGGTTATTGTCTTTCCTCCACTTGTTTCGTATAGTAGTTGTAGTAGCAATCGTCCGAACAGTAGCATCATCACCCTCCGAATAATAGGTTAAGGATCTGTCAACATGCAATTCATGTTTACGATTTGAAGATTAATGCTGACATTTCTCTTCAAGATGTTGTAATGCTCCAGATCATACTTCTCAAGTTTGTTAAAACTTATTCTCTATCTTACTCGGATCTTGCTTTGAGATTGTTAGTCCCAAGACTTAATCAAAAGATGGTAGAACAGGCCAGGAATAGAGGTTCCAATAAACTTTATAGTCTACCCTCTATTTGATCCTGAAGTTATAGTCGAGACTAAGAAGTTCCAGCAAATAAGTTTGCCCTCTGAATCCTCGATTCTAACGAAAAACTATAATATATCAACTCTGATTACAACTTGCAAAAGATTACACTATTCAGAAAGTAATCTTCATTCTTTCTTGCAAACACAGTTACAATTGGGACATAATATTTACAACTAGAAGAAGAGAGAACAAGATAGAACAAAAAATTATTCTTGCTGGGGTGGTGAAGACAATCGTTGCTCAAAGCAAGATTCACCCTCTATCGACGATCTGCTCCTAGGAGCCAGCAAGTTCACAAAAAAAAATTTTGTGACTCGAACGGACTCCCTGGACTCCTCTTCTGTCAATTTTTGGTGTCTCCAAAGGAAGGCCTGAGGACTTTATTTATATAGAAGGGTGAAAACCCATCTCCACTCCTAGCTGATGTGGGACTAAAATACCAACTCCCAAAATAATAATTAATATTCCAAATTCTACCATCAATGGAGTCACTTACAATCAATGCAGCCTGAGCAAGCGCACAACAATATAACAGTACATGCACACAGACTCGCAGACATGGAGCTGCGCATAATCGTATATGCCGCACATGCACGTATATGGGCATAACAACGCATAACCATACATATCGCGCATACGTAGCAACCACGCATGCAACTTGGATATACCGAGTCCGAGTCACTAAGCACCATTGGAACTTGTCTCCTGAGAAAAATTTCTCATGAGGGTGACAAAAAGCATAAATGCTTTCTTTGAGGAGTTAATTATTTTTTCTCTTAGGAAAATACCCCCACATGGAACCCACATGTGCCCCACCACACCCTATGTGCACACCTCAACACATACAAAGTATTATATTAAGATATCCACTTGATGGTGTAGCCAATGTGGGACTATGTTTCACTAGTCCAAAAAAGCAAAACACCAACATGAGCTATAACTTGGTTTTCATAATTTCTATATTATGAATATAGGAACTCATTTTATAGAATAGTAAGACTCAATTTGAAGCCCAAATTTCTATATTCTAGATTTCACGTAATATTTTTATCATATTAATTTTTGACCACATAATATTTGGGAACAAAGATTATTTTATCATGGTCTCAAGATGCATTTTTGAGCTCTATTTACTAATGATGCTCTTAGGGCCAACGACTGTTTGGTTTTGTTGTGTAACAAGAACAAGTGAAGTGATTTTCTTGTACGTGAAAGTGAACATATGATTTTGAGTTTTTGTATGCTCGAAGTAATTTTTTTGCCTTCTAGAACTACATTTAATTTTAGATAGATGATATTATGTAACTTGGAAATGAACAAATTTATACTTCTTTGTTGGAATGTTTAAATATGAAGTCCTAAAAAAGTGCATAATAATAATAATAACAAAGTTTATTGTATTATCTAACTCATAGCAACCCTTCTCAATTGTCTAATATGTCTCGGACATACGTTTACACTAATCTCTCTTTCCAGACACAAGTAATCAACAACAACGGTATTGATTTTTCAATCGCTCGGACATTTGTCCTCACTTTTTTTTTTACTTCAACAACAAAAACAACATGGATATATATTCACTTTGCTTTTTGTGCATTGATCACTTCTACATTTATCATACAAAGCGAGCAAAAGTACATGTATGTTGTACTAAAAGTCGTAGATAGAGACATGTTGATATCTGCTAACTTAGGGCTAAGTTGACCTAGGCCACCTTAAGAGGTAACTGCAAAGAAATATTTGTATACGAACAGTTGACTATGTCAGGGGTCGGCACTCCAAGCATGATATTTGCTATCTTAATATTTAGCTAATTATTTAACTTAATATAAATTAATAAGTTATATTAATAAATAGAGTTATTTGTATTTATCCCCCAATTCATAATGTTATCTCCACTACCCCCCCCAAATTTTTTTTAAATTAGCACTACCCCCCCCCCCCCCCCCCCCCCCGCCCCCCTATTTTCTAAAACTAGCATTTAGGGGGAAGGGTAACACTAATTACAATTATCATGTTATAAAGGAATGGAGGGTAGTGCTAATTATAAAAAAAATAGGGGAGGGGGATAGTGGAGATAGCATTATCAATTGGGGGAATAAATACAAATAACTCTACTAATTATTCAACTTATAGGTGAAAGTGAACGTAATCAAATTTAAGAGAGAGAGAGAGAGAGAGAGAGAGAGAGAGAGAGTAACCACCACTTCCACTTGTAAGATATTTTTATCATTTTTCTATTATTTAAATACTAGAATTATATTTATTTAATAATAATAATATTTTATTGGTTGTGTGCTAGCGAATTAGAATAAACTATGTGATTAGTTGGTTAACTAGTGCCTTATATTGGTTCATGACTTAATTGACAAGAAATTAGTTAGTGTAAGTAACATTAGTTAGCACTAGTTAGAGTTAGTGAGCCTAACTAGTTGGAAATGATTAATTAGACTAGATGATGGAATATTCCCTCCTATTAATTAATTAAGATCATATCCATGAGAGAATGGAGG
This sequence comes from Iris macrosiphon, assembly GCA_036927795.1. Taxonomy (NCBI): domain Eukaryota; kingdom Viridiplantae; phylum Streptophyta; class Magnoliopsida; order Asparagales; family Iridaceae; genus Iris; species Iris macrosiphon. The sequence continues at coordinate 123,498,053 of JAYESA010000010.1, read as the reverse complement.
GGATTTGAGACAAATCAAACCAACCTAACTCTAATCCTAGTCTATTAGTGGTCGGCCCTATATAAGGGAGGGTAACTCCATCATTACACTTCATTAATAGCCTCCATTTCTTTCCAAATTACTCTCTTCCCCAAATATTCCCCTTATCTAAATTTCCCCCAAATCTCCACCAAACCCTAATCAATACTATTCATTTCAATCACCATGAAGACTTAGAAGCTTTATGAGACCAAGAAGGAAGCATTGGAGAGGAGCTTGCTAGGAGGAGTTGTGTCCACCCTTGGTTTTGTATCCTTTGAAAAAGTTTTATTGGGAATCCATCTCCCAATAGGTATAATTCATTCCTTACATCAATTCTATGGTTAATTTATCATAATAATCCTATAAGAACACACCCATGACCAAGGACCACCCTTGTGGAGAAGATGTCACTACCACATTTTCTAGGAAAGGGTATTTTGGTCATTTCATAATTAATTAAATATTGTGCATGTTAAATATTTATTTATTGTATTATTTATTTATTTATTGTTAGCATGTTAGATTTATTTTGGACTTGTGTAGTGGACCTAACTAGTTAGTTTAGATCCATGGACCCAACATTTAATTTTAGTTAGATTTGAGCCCAATAGTAAGCCCATTTATTAGGAGGATGAATTAATTAAGTTAAACCCATTAGACTAGAACCTTTCCTCCTTAATTAATTTTTTCATGAGAGGCTCCAAGGGATAATTTAGACTTTACATAGTAGCTTGAGTGAGGGGGCAAGTAAGACCGATATAAAGAGGATAAAAACTTTCTCTCTCTTTATTTTTTATTCTAAATCTAGATCTAGAATTTCCCTCAACCAAAATTTATCAAATCCCTACCAAATTTCTACCAAATTTCTTCCAAAATTATTATTAGAGGCTATTAGAGCAAGGATCTACAAGGAGAAAGTAAGGATCTACAAAGAGGAGCAAGGATCTACAAGTTGAAGGCTCATTTCACCATTTTTGGAGATTTTATTGGGAATCCATCTCCCAATAGGTACAATTCAGTTGTTTCCATTTAATTAGACTTTAAATCTATGATTTAATCATAAGGAACCACCCCGCATGCATAGGCTACCCATATGAATTGGAATTATGTTCATAGGAGGCCTATGAAAAAAGTTGTGGTACTTTTTGTGTCAATTTTAGAAGAATTCTGAGATTGACACTTGTTGTGTTTGTCAATTAGTCATATAGACCAAATTGATATGTGTTTGCTTGTGTGTGACTAGTTTCATGTCCACAATTGGATACGTGTAGGCCGTATCTCGTCAATTTGGCGATATGGGTTTTTTTGGGGGGTTTTCCTCCGACACGGGACTTTGTGCATATTATATTTTGACACAGACACGCAGATATGCAATTGACTCTTCGTATTATTCATATTTGTTATTTTAGACTTGCTCGTGTCCTTTGGGGTACGTTTGGTTGTGTGGTGGACTCGTATCGCAAGCGTATTATAGATCTAGTATGATATGGGTGTGATGCACTCCACATGTTTGTTGCATTGCATTCCTAAATTCAATTTACATTATTATAACTATTAGTTATTTGTAATAGTATTATATATATATATATATATATATATATATATATATGTGTGTGTGTGTGTGTGTGTGTATGTATATTGATATTTATTTACATATATATGCATGTGTATATATATAGATCTATTGATATGTACTTATATGTTTTGGTGTATAGTTATCTATATATCTATTGTATTATGTATATACTTGTGTATGCATAAGTTCTATATATATATGTGAAGTGTGATATATTTATATAAACATGGATAATTATCTATATGTTATGTTCATATGTATATATATATATATATATATATATATATATATTAGATATGTACAGATGTGTGTTGGTGGTGTTTGTATATATATACTTAGAGAGGGGTATATATGTTTGTGTGTGTGTTTATATATATAGATAAATATCTATATGTAAGTATGTATATTGTATATATATATATATATATATGTATGGTTATGTTTGTATGTGTATATATGTATGGGTGAGTGTATATATAGGGTAATACATATTGATATCTATATAGCCTATATGTAAGTATATTGTGTATCATATGTATATATGTGTCTATATATTGATATATATTGGTAAGTATATATGTATGTATATATAAAAATGTATCTATATATGTATATAGCTACTTGTGCATATACATATAGGTGTTTGTGTGTAGTTGTGAGTGTGCACTTTGTAGAGGAGGGGGGGTCGAGGCATAGGCAGCAAATAGCTGCAGTGTGCAGCAGCCCGCATAGAGCGCAGCAGTAGCAGCAAATAGCTGCAGTGTGCAGCAGCCCGCATAGAGCGCAGCAGTAGCAGCAAATAGCTGCAGTGTGCAGCAGCCCGCATAGAGCGCAGCAGCCACAACAACAGAAGAAGCAAATAGCTGCAGTGCACGCAGCACAGTGGCCACAACATGCAGCAGCAGCAGCAACAACATCGTTTCAGTGCATAGCGCGAGCCGCAACAGCAGATACACCAGCAGCGAGCAGTAGCGAGTTTCTCAGCATGCAGCTACAATAGGTCATGGGCAGCAACAACGAGCATTGTGAGCAGCAGCTGCCAGTTTGGTTTAGTAGTGAGCTAGTTTAGTTAGTCTATTAGATAGTTTAGTTGTTATTAGTCAGTGTAGTTCCTTGGTATAGTAGTAGTTAGTTAGTTTATAGTTCGCTAGTTTATTAGTGATTAGTTATCTAGTTGATTAGTTATCTATATGAAAGTACTTGTTGCTAATTAGCAGTTAGTTGCCTATATATATATATATATATATATATATATATATATATATATACTTGTATTACTTATTAATATATATGTATATGTATATAATTGTATCTCTAGCTATGTATATATATGTAGGTATGTATATGTATGTATATATGTTATTGTGTTTTAGTATTAGTAGTTAGTATAATAGTATATAGTATTTTATTAGTTAATTTATTAGTTTGTAATTAGAGTTTGGGTAGTAATATATACTAGATGGCAATTACCTTAAGATACCAAGGTAAATGTCAAGGTATCGGTTTGGTACTCAAGGTATTGAGGGGTGCTCAAGGTATTTAAGTTTGGGTATAAAGATGGGGGTGTAGTGGTGAGATACGCATTGGTTCAAAGCCAAGGTATCCAATTAGCATTAGATTAGTTAGGAATATTATATATTATTGATTATATATGCATATTGTGTTATTATCCTATCTATTAATTTACGTATCTTGCGATATAGTATCCTAATAATTTTCTAGTGTCCTAATTTAGCTAGTATGGCCTAGTTTCATAGTGTATGGACCCAATATCCTAGAGATTAGACTCATACAACCTAAAAATAGCTAGTTTGACTAAGTTTGACTAATTTGGCATATGGTTGACCTAGTTTGACTATTTTGACTTAGAAATGGCTTTATGATCTAGAAGTTGACTCGTTTAATTTATTCTTATTCCCAAAATCTTGTATTAATACAATATTCCATATATAAGTCTGTGACACCCGTTCAGACACCGTTTTGCATTATTTGCTTTGAACTACAGGCGAGTAGATAGTTTCCATTATTTGATTACTACTATAATTCAAGTATTTAGAAATGTTACTTATGATTCTTGACATGATGGTACATGGATTGGTATTGTTATTGGATTGTCAGTCATGAGATGTTACCTTAATTATTGAGATGGTATCGAATACTACCTTGTTGGTATTGGATAACATTGAATATTGTAGATTAAATATTGGATAAATTGGCTAGTAACTTGTCATGATTCGATCCATCGTATCAGTCGCGGCGGAAGAAATACCAATTAAATATGTGATCAAGAACTATCGGCTAGTAGTGTAATCATTGGCTACTAACTAACCATGCAACTCACGTATGGTTGAGTTAGCTCCTTAGTGTAATTAGCTCCTTAGTGTAATCATTGAATCTTCCAGGCCGATCATATATTTAGTTAGTACCTCAAAACACATAGTTATTGTAGATTCCATTATTCAGTTCATTGATTATCTTGTTCTATTCTGACATTATAGTTCATCTCCTTCATTCTTGTACGCATTTATTATATTTTATGTTGCTAGTATTGTCTATTCTCTCATTGTTCTTGATCATCAGTTATATTCTTATTGTAGATAGCATCTTCTATTTTACTGCTTTATAGTTTTTGTCAATTAATTGGAACTGCTATTGGGTTGTACTTCGCTCCATTCCTGACTGGAAAATATTTTTCAGATGATCCGGAAGATTGGTGTCCGACATACTACGGACCTCAGCCTATAGATGGTGCAGACGTGGACCCACTAGTTTAGAAGTGACTGCCGGGAGATTTAGCTGAATTTACTAGTTAGCATAGTTAGTTCTCTTTAGCATTTTGGTACCAGATTTGTTTTCGGCATATATTTGAGACTTGGATATTATTTATATTTGTTGTTGTTATATTTTAACTGCATAGTTATGTTAGAATTCTTTGATATCTTCTCGTGCCATAGATTTGTGATTGAGTATTATGTTGAATTAAGTTTATTACTCTATTCTTGGAGTTGAGATATTATTGGAGGATTATGTATTATTTGTTAGATGATTAGTTAGTATAGTTGACCATGACAGCGTTCTACCGCCGATGCTGCGGGGTAGGCTGGGCGTTGTTCCCAATTTGCATCCCTACCCCGGGTGCGGGTCGTGACAGAAGAACTAGGTTCTAGAAGCCTCTATTATGATAGTTATGGTGGTTTTCGTGGTCAAATTGGAGAAAATCCGAATTTGGCCCACCAAATGTTTATCATATGGTTTCTTAGATTTATTTAGTATCTAATTGTTTGTGTGAGAGAGTGTATGTATCCACAATTAGATATGTTTAGGCCATATCATGATACTCCATGATACGTAGAGAAAATTTTGGCATTTTGTGGATTTTGAGTAAATTGGTAATAATTTATTTTAATTTGCATTCTAATTAGCTATTTTAGTTATTATATGCCATATTTAATATACTTTATAATGTTCTATGTTTTGGGGGCTGAGTATCTTTGATGGTGTTGGTGGTTGTTGAGTATCGTAGTGATACTAGTATGTCACATGGGGTGGTGTCCAGGAAGTGTTTGGTGATTTGCATTATGGAAGTATATTATAGGTGTTGTGTGATATTGGGTGTAGTATTGAGTGTGAGTTATGGTACTTGTGTCAAGTGTCATGAAAGTGTTATGATTGGTTTAGAGTGTTTATATTTGAGAGTGTCAGTGGTGTTTAGTGTATGTGAGAGTGAGGTTGAGATGAGAATAGTGCTAGAGTGATATGTGCATATATTTGTGTACAACAGCTTCGAGGGGGAAAATAAGGATTGTTGAGGGAGTAGAGGTGAATGGATATAGTGGACAGTTCAGTTCAATGGATAGGGGTGTCAGGTGAATATATATTTAAGTGAGTGACCTGGAGTGAGAAACCCATGGAGTATGGTATATTAATTGGTATCATATATACCAAGTGTCCAAGGGTGCTCGAGTGAAGAGAATGCAGTTAGTTGGATTACTTTGAATAAGGTACTCTGAATTCAATAACTGCACATGAAGTAAAACCTGAGCCTATACTCACACCCCAACTGATACCTTACTCATTGTTGTACCAATTTACTCTACCTGTTGTTGTTGCTACTACATAATGTTTCTACAGTCTACAATAACTCCTCATGATGCATTGCCACTATAGACATGTTGCAGTTCCCAGTACATCATCCCTCCATCGAGTTGCTGTAATGTACAATCAATCATCTATTATATCTAGGCCTGAATACATCACTACATAAGGTTACAGATACCACAACCCTGTACCCACTTCTACCTGACCCTATTGCATAAGTACCTAGCTCACAAGTATGACTCAAGTGCACCACTGCCCTCCTACCTTACTCACTGAGGCATTGCCAGAAGTTTTGTCTACCACGTCAAAGACGGGAGACAAAGTTTTACGCACATGGTGTGTTGGCTGTGTTGTCACAACTTTGTTGATCAGTGAATGAGAACTTGCTGGAAGGGTAGAGGACGTCTTAGGCATCCACACTTTATGTAGCTTCCCGTTGTTATGGACAGAGGAGGAATGAGAACTACCCCCTGCATGAAGCATGTCTTCATAGGCAGATTGGTCGAACTGGACGACCAAAGTTTTCTTCGTCGATCCGATGGATACAACATCGTGTTGAGCAATTGCTTTTTCGTCAGAGGAGAAAGTCAAACCCAGCAAAGTCGCCATTTTGTTTGGATAAACAAAGAGGTTTATGCGAAACTTTTGCTTACAAACGATAAAAGAGAAAAGTATAAATAATCCTATACGAGGATATTAAGTACAATAAAATGATTCTGGGGAAGTATTGCTATGGAAGTCTGATCTGCGGTCGATCACTTTGTTCCTTAGACTACACGATGATGAAGAAGTGCTGTAGAAGAAGCTTCAAACTTTCTCTGAACTGATGGCAAAAGCCAGTCAAAGGAAAGTTGCAAGTAGGATCGAATTCTTGTTGCCAAAGTTGTCAGCCAAAACCCTTCCCTTTTACCCTGTGACCAGGGGCCTCTATTTATAGAGATCAATCAAATAACTGCCTCGTTGGTGTAAAAGCCAAATAACTGTCTTATTGGCGTAAAAGGCCAAACTATGAAGAAGATTGCCTCCTTTACGCTGTGGTTATGACAACTGCTACTCACATTCCAATAATCTTCTGAATCTGCGTATGACACGTATCCCTTTATAAGGTAAAGCGTATAACTGCTTCTCGAAGATCATGGCATGCAAGCCACGTAGGTAACTGCCCCTGCATAAAACTTGAGATCAATCAAATAACTGCCTGGTTGGCGTAAAAGTCAAATGACTGTCTTGTTGGCGTAAAAGGCCAAACTGTGAAGAAGGTTGCCTTCTTTATGATGCGGTTATGACAACTGCTACCCATGTTCAAATAATCTTCTGAATCTGCGTATGACACGTATCCTTTTATAAGGTAACGCGTATAACTGCTTCTCGATGGCATGCAAGCCACGTAGGTAACTGCCCCTGCATAAAACTTGATGATTCATGAATAATAGATAACCAGCGTAAAATAGCCAATTATCCTTCACGACTGAGGTCTTGAGCATATTCTGGGCTAAGTAGCCTTATCAACGTACCTTTGCAAATATAGCCGAGTTGACGTATTTCGAGGAGATAGCATACGGCGTACTCCTATAGTTGAAAATAGCCTGGTTGGCATAAAATGCAAGGATGGTAATGCGAGCGTATTAGTCCCAGTCTTAGCTTTCCCAGTCATGACAAAATTTAAAAAATAGAACAAAATCTCGTGTATTAAATGCAGAGATATGCCTCAATCTCGTGCATTAAATGCCGAGATATGCCTCGAGCTCTGTACCAGAAACAGCTTTTGATGTGGCATCTAATTTTGTCTTGTCTTGAGCATAAAAACTCATTTATGTCAATGTAGAATAGGCAGTGTATTCAGAAGACTCCATTCTTCTTCTTTTGAATGCGTAAAAATGACTTGTATCAAAAATATATCACAAAATGATAACCTGGGTCTCTGTGCAAAATCATCATCACAGCCGTGCAGTACTTTTGTCAGATGTCAGGTTCACTGATTTGACTGACAAATTCATCCAAGGAATACGAAGAGTTCCTCGAATAATATTACGTTGCATTAAGAACAACGTATTTTAAACTTTACGCAAGAAGGTATAGCAACCTTTTACGCAGAACAGCCTTGAGGCTCTGCTTTACGCGGACAGCTTTGAAGCCCTATTTTACGCCAAACAGCCTTGAAGCTCTGTTTTACGCGTATAGCTCTGAAGCCATATTTTACGCCAAACAGCCTTGAAGCTATATTTTACGTGTACAGCTCTGAAGCCCTATTTTACGCCAAACAACCTTGAAGCTCTGTTTTACGCGTACAGCTCTGAAGCCCAATTTTACGCCAAACAGCCTTGAAGCTCTGTCTTACGCAGACAGCTCTGAAGCCCTATTTTATGCCAAACAACCTTGAAGCTCTGTTTTACGCGTACAGCTCTGAAGCCTTATTTTATGCCAAAGAACCTTGAAGCTTTATTTTACGCGAACAGTTTTGAAGCTCTGTTTTACACAGACAGGGACTTCATGTATGTTGGGGCTTTTGACTGTAAATACGCGGATAATTTTCCAGCATATTTCATGCTTCTACAAGACCCCCTTCAAAGTTTTTAAATTTCTCGTAATTTGAAATACTTTGAATGAAGCATGAAATGGTCAAATTTGACTCATTCTTCGAGGCTAATTTTTGGCTATATTTTAAGAAGTCGTTGGAATTTGTATGTTCTCTTCTGCCTATATAAGGGCAAGCAAATGAACTTGTTTTTCCATACTTCCTTCACCACAAAAATGACTGCTGAGATTCATTAGGCTGAACTGAGAAAGAAGAAGATTATGCTCTTCCAGCATGTAAGGAGCCATAAAAAAAGACATCTTCGAGCAAATATTCTCTATAATGATGGACCATGGAGGGATATCATAGCTTCCTTTGCTCGAGGTAATCAGCGAATTTATATGGCAATTCGTCAAAGAGAGAGGAAGGGTCACATTAGACCACACAGCTTGCTAGCTGTATTTTTCCCTATTATGAAGCTGGATCTTAGGGTGCAGCTCGGCCGTGTCTTCCAGTATTGTGTTGGGTCTGAATCCCAATCGCAATTCTAAGCATGACCGCCGATGACGTATGGGGGGTGGGATTGAATAATTTAAATAGGCCCAGTTTTGTATCCTCCCTCTATTGATCATTTTCTTGGTACCCGACATATAGGAGCTGAAAAAGTGCTGTAGAAGAAGAAATGAAGATCTTCATCAGACGAGAACCTAGCATAGTAGATTCCCGTCATATGTAATCGTAATCTTGAATATTAATGAAAAATCCTTTATAAAATAGATTTCCATCATATGTAATCATGATTAATAAACTTGTCTTCTTTTACGCACTATTGATTCGCCATGTTGCTGTAAGGAAGTCTGGTAATACGCAGCTTCAACACGCTTGAGTAATTTTTACGCAGACTCTGATAAATATGCATCCAGTCAAGTTCTAACTTTTATGCATAAAGGAAGATGCGTAAAAACTCTTTAGCATTAAATTGTCTTGAAGATCCAATCATCATGCTATTTTGACGAAGAGTCACATAGAATTCTGAATCGTCATTTCTCCTTTATAAATACGAAGAATATCTGTTCAGAACTTCATCTTCAAAAATGGCTTCTCGAAGGATTCTCGAGACAGGGCAAGAAATGTTCGCCGAACAAGCCATCCCTGAACTAGATATAAAAGATCCTGGCCAAACATCGAATGAACTACCAATGGCCAAGGAAGAAAAGTCATCTCCAATGAAGACAGAAATTTTCAGGGAACTCCTTGGCCCTTCGTCTGATGAAGTCCTCTCGACTGAAAAAGAAGAGAAGTTACTGAATACTCGTCGTCTGTTTGCAAACGCTGATATTTGCGTATTTCAGGCCCTTGCAATGTTTGTAAACAATATGGAATCAAAAAATACTGATTCTTAAAATAAAAGAGCATTTTCTGCGTAAACTCTTGTAACTGGCTTTTTTGAGCGTAAAACTCAGATCATCAGTATATACGCGTATTCTGCTAACTGATCTGTCCTGCGTAATTTAAGATTTTTTTTTTGCGCGTAAAATTATAGATCCGTAGCATCTGAGCGTAAAATCATAGATCCTTGCTCTACGCGTGGATCTTTACTTTGTGCGTAAATTCATCGATCATAGCATCTGATGGATCCTTTACGCAGCATGACTATCTATCTTCCTTTTCAAATTATCTGCTGATGTGGTTGTTTGGATAAACAAAATGAGGAGAGAAGAGGGTTTATATGAAACCTTTCTTTTTGCTTACAAACAAGAAAAAGAGTATAATTAATCCTATATGAGGATGTTAAGTACAATAAAAAAATGATTCTGGAGAATAATTGCTATAGGAGTCCGATCTGTGGTCGATCACTTTGTCCCTTGGACCACACAAAGATGAAGAAGTGCTGTAGACGAAGAAGAAGCTTCAAAGGTTGCAAGTGGGATTGAGTTCTCGTTGCCAAAGTTGTCAACCAACACTCTTTGTCTGTGCTCTCTCTCTCTGATCTCTCATTGTGCTTCTGTCTGATCCCTTTGATCCCTCTACCCTGTGACCAGGGGTCTCTATTTATAAAGATCAAAAAATAACTTTCCAGTTAGCGTAGAAGCCAAACTGTGAAGAAAGTTGCATCTTTTACGTGGCGGTTATAATAACTGCTACCCACGTTCAAATAATCTTCTGAATCTGCGTATGACACGTGTCCCATTATAAGATAACGCGTATAACTGCTTCTCGAAGATCATGGCATGCAAGCCACGTAGGTAACTGCACCTTGCGTAAAGATGGTTGGCGTAAAAGCAAATAACTGTCTTGTTGGCGTAAAAGACCAAACTGTGAAGAAAGTTGACTTCTTTTACGCTGCGATTATGATAACTTCTACCCACATTCCCATTGTCTTCTGAATATGCGTATGACATGTGTCCCTTTATGAGGTAACGTATATAACTACTTCTCGAAGATCATGGCATGCGAACCACGTAGGTAACTGCACCTTGCGTAAAGATGGTTGGCGTAAAAGCCAAATAATTGTCTTGTTGGCGTAAAATCCAAGCTCTGCGTAAAACTTGAGGATTCATGAATAATAGACAACCAGCATAAAATAGCCAATTATCCGTCACGACTGAGGTCTTGAGCGTATTCTGGGCTAAATAGCCTTATCACGTACCTTTGCAAATATAGCCGAGTTGGCGTATTTCGAGGAGATAGCATACGGCGTACTCCTATAGTTTAAAATGGCCTGGTTGGCGTAAAATGCAAGGATGGTGATGTGAGTATATTAGCCACAGTTTTAGCTTTCCCAGTCATTTAAAAATAGAACAAAGTCTCGTGCATTAAATGCAGAGATATGCCTCGAGCTCTGTACGAGAAACAGCTTTTGACGTGGCGTCTAATTTTGTCTCATCTTGAGCGTAAAAACTCATTTCTGCCCGTGTAGAATAGGCAGCGTATTCTTTAAATGCGTAAAAATGACTTGTATCAAGAATATGTCACTAAACGATAGCCTGGGTCTCTATGCAAAATCATCATCACAGCCGTCCTCTCGATCATCGTGTAGTACTTTTGTTAGGAGTCAGGTTCACTGTTTTGTCTGACAAATTCATCTGAGAAATATGAAGAGTTCTCGTACAACTTGTAACCTTCATATCTTGAAATTCTTGCTTAAATATTATTATTAGGTTAATTTTGGACTATTGGAATTTTTCCACAATTTTTAGTAAATTAAAAACTAGTAACCCTAATTTTCTAGGACTTTCAAGAATTTATTTTAGTATCAAACTTAATTAAAAATATTCCAAACTTTTATTTTAGGTTCTAAATAATAAAATATATTTTCTAGAATTTTTTGAGAATTATCTGATTATTTCAACATTTATTTTGAGTTAATTATGAAAAACTGAATTAAAAACTAATTTCTGAAAAAGAAAACCCAAAAAGTAATTATTTATGCCCAGTCAGCAAACGGGGGCCCACCTGTCAGCCTCCTGCAGCAAACTGGGCCGGGCCCGCCTGTCAGTGACCGCTGAGTGGGTGCGGGTGGAGTCGAGCCGACCTCGAGCCGAGCCGAGTCAGAGTTCGACTCGGACTCAGCTGAGCCGAGCCGCATCGAACTGTGACCGTCCGATCTGAGCGAGCAGCCCTGGATTGCTGCCACATGGCGCACTGTGAGCCATGGCTGCTTTCTCTCTCCTCTATATATATAATAGTTTAATTATTTATTTCTAGGGTTTTTCTTCAGCCGAATTTTGGAGAATTGCCATCTAGGGTTCCTTCATCTACCAGAAGCCATTGCGTATTGCTCCGGACTCCAAACGAGGCCTAGTTTCTTGTGTTAGAAAGATATTGAGGTTAGATTTCTGATTATATAATTTTTTTTACGAAATAATGAGTATTAAATTCTGGAAAATTCGTAGAGCACAGCATGTCCGAAAATAGTGTTTCAATATTTTTGCGATTTTGGGAGAACCAGGAATCAGAATCATGAACCGTTTGAAGCTTCGGAAAGCTAATGTCGAGATAATTGACATATATTTTTTCTAGAATTTAATTCAAAGTATTTACATATTGTTAATTCTGTAGAACTTCTAGGTTAGAATTTAACCATCGGTGCACAATACGAAACTTGTATGTGCCATAATTCCCAAACGAATTTGAATTCGGACGAGCCGTAAATTCCGGCATGTTTTTGACGCTGAAATCTATAGGAAATCATGCATGAAATTCGAGTTTGTGTCGGTTGGCTTTTTGGTCAACAGATCGTCTCGATTTGCGTGCCATGAATCTCGAATTAATAAAATTCAGTTCATTTGGACAAAATTTAGGAATTAACCTAAAAATCAGAATAATAAGATTAAAATAGGATTTTAGAGTAATTATTACATAATTAAATAAATTAAAATAAATTATCTTTGACATGGTAAATTGTAATACATAGGCTATTTGGACTGTGACTTGGACTTTGATTCATACCAGCAGCAGGACCCCAGGCGAGTACATTCTCTGACAGTTTCCATTATATTGATTATCTCTATAATTCGTGTTGTATAGCATACATGACTCTGACACTGTTCTTTACACGAGTTGGTATCATTGAGACCCGTCACGAGGAGTCGTGATTGGGGATCCATCGTGCTAGCTGAGGAAAAAGGGGAAATGTTAGTAGCTTATGTGATCATACCCAACCTTACATGCATCATAGCTCACCCACACCTCACGTCGGTGCAGCCTGACCATTACATGCCTCATAGCCTGTTACATGTGATTAGCCTGACTATTGCTCGCATCATAGCTATCCGGATGGTTAGCCTGACCCTACATGAATCATAGCTAATCATATGTAACAAGCTTGATCAGACCCAAGCTGATCACATGATATACTGATGTTTCACACACTTAGATAGATGATTCTTGACATGTATCTTGATAGATTGATCTTGTATTTCCATATGTTCTAGTTGTTGTTCTTATATATACTTACATTCCAGTTCTTTGTACTTGCATACACTTGTAGTTCTATTCCTTGTCAGATGCATATTGATGATGATGTTCCAGTACTTTATGTTTGTGGTGGATAACGAAAGAATGAAAATGTATTCAAGATGGGGTTTACACGAAACCCGTCTTCTTTGGTTTACAAACAAACTTGTATAATTTGATCCTATACGAGGATATGGGAGTACAATTTATTTAATCTAGGTAAATATTGCTATAGGTGTCTGATCTGCAGTCGATCACTTTAGCCCTTGGACCACACGATGTTGAAGAAGTGCCGTGGAAGACAGGTAGCAGCTTCGAAGGTTGCAAAAGAGGGTGGATGCACGATGCCAAAGTCGTCGATCCCTATTCTTTTGCCTGAGCTCCGGATTCTCTCTCTCTCTCTCTCTCTCTTGACCTCTGGTTCGATCTTTCTTGGAAGTTCGACCTTGGATCTGATATTGGTTTTCTTGACCAATTTTCTGACCTTCCAATTTGTCGACCTTGTTCCTCATTGATAGAGGTCTCTATTTATAGAGTTTTGGTGACAGTGACCACTCCGTCGGTGTAGAAACCGAGGAGTAGAAAGTACAGCCCCCTTTTACACAACGGTTAAAATAACCAATACCTGCGTATAGATGATCCTTTGAATGAGCGTGTGATGCGGGTCCAACTAAGGGACAAAATGCGTATAATCACTACGAAGATCACGGCGTAGAAGCCACGTAGGTAGGTATCCCTCGTGTAGAAGAGGTGGGCGTAGAAGCCAATGTCTGTCACCATGGCGTAGAAGCCAAGTAGGCATAGAAGCCGAAAATAGGCGTAGAAGACGAGTGGTCATAGAGGCCGAGTGGGCGTAGAAGCCGAGTGGTCGTAGAGGCCGAGTGGGCGTAGAAGCCGAGTGGGCGTAGAAGCCGAATGAGCACATGAGCTGAATGGGCGTAAAAGCCGTTGCGTACCGTGCCAGAGTGCTGATGTAGACGTCTTTAGCCGAAATTACGGCTTTTGAAGATAAAATCAAATCCCTCGCATTAAATGCAGAGATTTGCCACCATCCTGTGCATTAAATGCGGAGGCATATTTTTGAAGGTCTGCAGCCCTTCTGTGCATCCGTCGCAGAGACGTGCCTCGAGAAACTGTCACCGCTCTGTGTATTAGATGTAGAGACGTGCCTCGAGAAACTGTCACCGCTCTGCGCATCAGTCGTAGAGACGTGCCTTGAGAAACTGTCACCGCTCTGCGCATCAGTCGTAGAGACGTGCCTCGAGAAACTGTCACCGCTCTGCGCATCAGTCGTAGAGACGTGCCTCGAGCCCCGTACGAAGTGCAGCTTTTGATATGGCAGGCGATTTGTCTACTGCGAAGCGTAAACAGCTCATGTCTACCTGTGTAAAACAAGGCAGCGTATCCCTTTGTGCATGTAAAAGCAGTTTACGCAAAGGAGATGGCGGTAAATGACAGCCTGGGTTGTAGTGTTGTGCCATTATTATAGCCGTTGTCTGGGTAGCCGTACAGTATCCCTTTGTCAGAAGTCCAGACGTCAGGTTCATTACAGGATCTGACAGGTTCATTTGTAGGATCTGACAGCTGACAGGTTCATTGCAGGATCTGACAGGTTCACTTCGGAGAATACGAAGCGTCTCTCGTACACTTCGAAGAGGATGGGTTTTACGCCCAGGAGGCGACGAAGAACCATGTTTATGCTGAAGCATCCTGGACGTACTGCCTTACGCGGATGGTCTTTTGAGCTTATACTTCACGCTGTGTTTAGCGAAAAAAGCTTTGTTGCACGTTTGATGGCTCTGAAGGCCTCTGTCTACGCTGCTCTGCATCAATATGCTGCGTAGAGCTTCCCAGCGTATTTTTCATGCTTCTATACGACCCCCTTCAAAGCTTTCAAATTCCTCAGAATTTGGAACGCTTTGAATGAAGCATAAACCGCTCCTCGTAACCCAAAACGTTTCTGAATGGAGCGTTGAAATGGTCGATGCTGACTTTATGGCAGATTTATTGGGGACCGGTGTGATCTCTTTCGCCTATAAAAAGGCTGGGGAGTTAACCCGTTCTCCCCACATTCCCATCACCACGCAGAGATGATCGCCGGAGTTCGTCGGGTCGACCTGAGGAAGAAGGAGATCATGTTCTTCCAGCGTGTAAGGAGCTGAAAAAGACGGCATCTTCGAGCAAGTATCACTGCAACGATGGATCATGGAAGGATATCTTAGCCTCCCTTGCTCGGGATAATCAGCAACTTTGTATGGCGGTTCTTCCGGGAGAAGGGAAGGGTCGCATTGGACCACACAGCTTGTA
The DNA here is from genome assembly GCA_036927795.1 of Iris macrosiphon. Taxonomy (NCBI): domain Eukaryota; kingdom Viridiplantae; phylum Streptophyta; class Magnoliopsida; order Asparagales; family Iridaceae; genus Iris; species Iris macrosiphon. The sequence goes on along the minus strand of JAYESA010000010.1, from coordinate 123,482,577 downwards.
AGTGGTGTCTTCTCCCGTTATACTCTCGGGGATGAGAGAGAAGACAAGCTGTAACAGTCGTCTTCCAGGACTGAGTTGGGTTTAATACCTCAACCCAATCTGCCATGGCGCACGGAGCATGGGATCTGCATAATTTATGCAAGCCCCAACTCTGAATTCTCCTGCCGTTGATCATTGCCATGTCAGTCGGTTTGCGGCAACCGACTGATTGCTGGAGAAGATGGATGAAGAATTGAAGCCCATTGAGAACCTGTCAGAACAGCTTCTGGGCGATCTTCAGACGACGATGGGGAAATCCTTTGTAGACGGGATTTCCCTCATATGTAACCATGAAAAATGAAGAAAAAAATCCCTTGTAGACAGGATTTTCCTCATATGTAATCATAATTTTAATAAAATCGTCTTTCTTCTCTGCATATAATTGTTTTTGCCATACGTTGCTGTGAAGTCTGAATATGTGTAGCTTCGACACGTCTGATTCTTTACGCCGACTCTGTTTAGAAAGAGTGCTAGGTCCTGTCCTTTTGTGCATAGCGAATAGTCCATAGAACGCTGTTGAGCATTTTGAATATTTAGAACTGTCCTGCTGCTAGGACTGAGGAACCGCGTAGAGCTCTGAACTGTTGCTTTTACTTCTGATGAACAAAATTTTTGTTCCGACTTCGTCTTCAAGAATGATTTCTCAAAAATCCCTTGGAACAGGGTCAAGAAATGGTTGTCAAACTGAGTTGCCATCTTGATAGACGGGATATTCAGACTGGAGTCTGGATGAACTTTGAATCGACCCATGAAGAAGAGTAATTTTTCAATGTAGAACTCTGTATGCTTCGGGTACTTGGGATATCTTGAGGTCAAAAACGAGTATCTTCTGCGCGAACTCTTTGCAATTGACCGCCTTGAGGACCGTTCAGATGTACGCGCAATCTGGCCGGCGTATCTTTCAGATGTGCGGAAAGTCGTGGAGCGTGAAATCATTAGTCTGTAGCCTTTGAGCATAAACTAAACACCATCGAGCGTAAAATCATAGACTTGTGGTTCCTGAGTGTGAAGTCGTAGGTTTGTAGCCTCTCGAGCATAAAAGCTACTGAGCACAAAGGCATCTGGGCGTAAAAAACCCGACTTGTAGCCGTCGAACGTAAAGCCGTAGATTCGTAGCTGTCGAGCGTAGAAAGCTCCTTAGCGTAGAACTGTAGATTTGTAGCTTCTGAAAAGAAAATTTCTCCGAGCGAGAAGTTACGGATCTGTTGCTTCTGAGCGTAAACTAAGCACCACCGAGCGTGAGATCATCGATTTGGTATCTGCTGAGCGTAAAGTCGTAGGTTTGTAGCCTCTCGAGCATAAAAGCTACCGAGCACAAAGGCATCCGGACTTAAAACCATAGACTTATAGCTTGCGAGCGTAAAAACCGTAGATCTGTTGCTGTCGAGCGTAGAAAGCTCCTTAGCGTAGGAACCGCTGACCTGCTTTGCTCGAAAACTTTTTCGAATTCGCTGACTGTCCGCCTTCTCTGAATAATAGGCTGACGTAGGACCCAATCATAACCAAATATTAATTTAGAAGATTTGGTTAGGGTTTCGAGGAGTCCGTCTGAGGATTTGAGGAGTCAACCCGAACTCTATATATATCCCAAGCTTTTGAGAGAAAAACTTTTTATCCGTCTTCTGCGAAAGAGAGCCTTCGACTGTTCGAGTTTTTTCCTCTCGTTCTTTCTCCGAGCATTCCGAGTTTTCAGAAATGGCGCCTAAACAAATCCCCTCCGCTAAGGGAAAGAGTATAGGTTCTTCTTCTCGTTCTTCTGCCCCAGCGAGAGAGTCTTCCGTCGGGCAAGGTGAACGTTCTTCTGAGCGAAGTATCCCGCCGACGAGTAGCGCACCCGGCCTTAGAGGTAGAGCCTTTTGGATGACAAAGAATGACGAAAAATCCGTCGCACACGTTGAACGTGACCGCACTAGGTCGTCTTCTGTGCTGATAGCCTCTTTGAGGAAGATGACGCACGGAGACGTTTTCATCTTTTACGCCCACATTTCTAATGTGCCAGCGTAAAAACTCTATGTTTTCGCAGTTTTGAGCGTAAAAGCTCTGACTGCCGAAAACTTGGTGTACACTATAAAATTTTAGTTTTATACTCGTGGATGGGACCTCCAGCGTAATAACAAGAATTTTGGCAGTCTGGCGTAAAGCACGGACTGTATACCGCCAATTACGCTTCTGGATGTGACTTCCGGCGTAAAATGACCAAATTTTGTACAGTCTTGGCGTAAAGCACAGACTATCATTTCTTGGTCTTTATATTGCAAGATTTGTAATGACGTATTTTCCTTGCACTTTTGCAGTTAACTTGCATGAGTCTCCACTGGCCGAGGTGATGGGTTCCGCTGCCGGGATGCTGCACTCAAACTATCTGGAGGATCTGTCCCACGTGACATTTCCTATCTCTGGACCCCAGTATCTTGAAGGAAGGGAGATCTTGATATCGGCTCAGGGCGAGCGGACGTTGTTGAACATGATTAACGGGGAGCCCCTGACGTACATAGACGGGGACCAATATATCAAGCCGACTTTTTTCTTTGGGGACATGATTGACAAACGGTCCCAGACGAAGCCCAAGAGAGAACCCTGGGTTTTCCCCGTTGAGAGTGTGGTCTTGTATCTGCCCACGATGTCGAGAGATTATCCCATCTCGGCTTTCTTCCATGCTACACATCCCAGGAGGATGTCGTGGACGCTGACTCCCGATCTTCACGGCAAGCCGGGGAAGATCTTTCATTTGAAAGGAGCTGACCAATGGTCGTTTGTCAGCCGCCCTTCCGGCGTTGTGACGGTGTTCAGGGGACTGTGCCCGGGCAGCGTCCCGAGTGAAGACAGTTCTGTGATCCAGCCGGTCCAATTGCCGACTTTCTGTAACGACTTCATGGGGCGAGGGGGTGTTGTCACGACCCGCACCCGGTGTAAGGGTACTAGTCGGAAACAACGCCCAGCCTACGCCACAGAATCGGCGGTAGAACACTGTCTAGATAAACTATCTAACAATATAATGAACCACCAATAATGATAGTATACTCAATCACAGAACTAAGGTGGAAATGAGCACGAATCAGATAAAGAATAGAATAGTCACAATACAACTCATGAGTCTAAAATAATACATCAATGAGTCTGAAGAAAATTACAGAAATATGCTGGAGACAAATCCAGTACAAAGAATACTACAAAACTTTAAAGCTACAACTCCAGGGTCAACTGTCTCAGTTGGGATAAGTCCCTCTTGAGCCAGGGTCTCAGAATCTAAATCCACAACATCCTGGGGTCCATAATAGGTAGGGTACTCCTCAGTGTCATCTGGAAAAATATATCCAGTCAGGAAAGGAGCAGAGTACAACCCTAACAGCAGTTCTCAAATAATGATAAAAACTATGTAACAGTAAATAGTTGTGGATAAACAAGATGCATAAATAGATACAAGAATGTATAGACAATAAGGAAATACTGGAAAGAAATACAATAATGAACAATATGCTGATGGAACAAGAATACTAATGACTAAGTGTGTGAGTACTAGCTTTAACATGTGATCGGCTTGGGAACTTGTACAAGAGTATGATGGCCTGGCTGATTATACGTGCGGTGTATGATCAACACTCACAAGGAACAAGACATACACAAGGAGGGTATGATCACATATCTACACTAAAATACTCCCCACCCTGACTGGTATAATAGATCCAACCACGGTACGTTATGGCACTAGATTCCCCAAGAAGATAGCTAGTCTCCCCGAGAATCGGTGTCTGTACATGTACAAGATAACCAATGAAACAATACTTGCACCATATACACCATATACCAAGGAATAACATCTCATGACGAGATCCGGATATACCAATCCGTGTAACCATAGTGTCAAGAGAACATGTATATCTATACTAGATACAACGAACATAGAGGATATCATAAATGAGAAACTATCAGAGAATGTACTCGCCTGAAGTCCAATGAACAGTCTTACAAATGTCTGACTCGGTGCCTCGAAGACCTAGACATGGAATACCACATTAATACAAGGTCCCGGAAAGAGAACAAGTCAAACTAGGCAACTTCTAGGTCAATAAGTCAATTCTAAGGTAAAAATCAACTATGGTCAACTCTAAAGTCCACTAAAGTCAAACATGGTCAAACCCAAAGTCAACCTCACAAGACATCTATAAAATAATATAGAGATAAACTACAATAATTTAGGAATCAAATTAGATTCAAAAAGAACTCACACAAAGTATACTAATAATACAATGAATATATACCCTAAAATAATATATACAACCCAACATTTATATAAATAACATAATATATTATTACAATTATTATTCCTCACAAAACACATATATATATATACAATTATAATATATAATATATACATTAAATCTGTCAAAGCGTCATTGAAAAACAGTGAATAAAATAGGATTAAATCAAAACAGTTTAAATAGTGACAGTCGGGACTGTCACCGAAGGACTGTCACCGAAACCCAAATAATAAACTGCCACTGCTTTGGTTTTCGCTGACAGTTAAACTGTCGCGGAAAAGCGTCGCAGAAAAGCTGCTGTTTCCCGCTGCTGCAATTAATGACAGGTTTGTCATTAATTGCCCGAAGGCTACAGCGACTGCTATTAGTCGGCTAATTAATGACAGTTTTTACTGTCATTAATTCACTGTCACTAAAACAAGTTATATATATATAATTATATATATAAAAACAGAATATATAAAACAATATATATATATATATATATAAACAGAATATATAAAACAGTATATATATATATATATATATATATATATATATATAAACCATTAATACAAAAATGTACATATATATATTAATATACACATAAACTTATACCTTCAAATATTTAACAAAGAACATATAATTTACATGGCTAGAAGCACACCTAAAATATTTACATTAATATCCAAATAATTACATAATAATTATAAATAATATAATTACACAATTAAACATACAAATATATTTTATAAAACATTTTATGTATAAATTATATTATTTAACAAGTAGTAACATATATATTTGCATGCAAGAAAGCTACATATTATATTGTACATTATATTAGCACACCCAAAATATAGATCTATGCTACAATAATTACTATAATAAATACACAAAATAAATATTTAATATCCATATATATATACTAATTATAAATGAAGAATTGAACCACAATTAATTAGATCTATACAAAAATACACCCAATTGGAGAGTATCTCACCGTATCCCACTAGATCTAGGATACGCATGCGACACGAGTCCAACACACAACTAAATGCACCCCGAAGGACACAAACAGATCACAAATAATATTTATGAACAAATCAAAGCGTCAAAAGTAGATCTATGTGTCCGTGTCAAAATACGACATGTTCAAAGCCCCGTGTCGGAGGAAAACCCCCAAATGACACGTATCACCAAATAGTTGGGATACGAACCACAAGTATCCCAATATGGACACGACACTAGCCTCAAACACAAATCTCATGTCCAATTGATCTATAGGATCAATTGACACACACAAAAAAATGTAAATTCGGAATTCCAACAAAATTGACACAAAAAGCACCATAACTTTCTCCATGGGTCTCCTATGAACACAAAACAAAGTCCTATGGGTAGTACATACATATAGGTTGATTTTACATGATTAAATCTTAGATTTAGAAGCTATTTAAATGGGAAAATCTGAATTATACCTATTGGGAGATGGATTCCCAATGAAACCTCCAATTGAGATGAACTTGTTTCCAAATTGTAGATCCTTGCTCCTCTTTGTAGATCCTTGCTTCCTTCTTCTAGATCCTTGCTTCCTCCTTCTCTAATGGTGAATTGGAAAGAATTTGGAATGAATTTGGTAGGGAATTGGATTGGGAATGGAGGGAATTTGGTAGTAGGAGAATTCTAGATCTAGATTTGGAATGAGATGAGAGGAGAGAGAAATTTCCTCCCCTCTTTAATAGGCCGGCCATAGCCCCTCCCCCAAGTAATTGTAAAATGTCCAATGTACCCCTTGGGGCCTCTCATGAAGAAATAATTAAGGAAGGAAGCTTCTAGTCTAATCATTTAATTAATTTAATCCATCTTCTTAACCATGGGCTTTCTAAATGGGCCAAGTCTAACTAATTAATTCATGTTGGTCCATGGGTCCAAACTAAACTAGTTGGGTCCACTAAAATAAGTCCAAAATAATTAAATAATATCTAACAACAATTAAATAATACAACAAAAATTATTTACCATGCACAATATTTATTTAAATAGGAAATTACTAAAATACCCTTTTTTCTAAAATGTGGTAGTGACAAGTCTACCCTCCTTAAAATAATTTCGTCCTCGAAATTCAAAGACGAAAACTACCCCCAGAAAATCACAGAACAGAACTAAAGAATCACAACTAACTAATGAACAGAACATAACAATGAACAGAACATAACTAGAAATAACATACCTCAAGGTACAAACAAATATGGATAACGCTCTCGCATTTCATCCTCTCTCTTCCAGGTAGACTCCCCCGGAGAGTGATGCCTCCATGCGACGCGCACCAAAGGATTAGTCTGGTTCCTCAGCACCTTCTCTCTCCGATCCAGAATCCCAACTGGCTGCTCTGGATAGCTAAGAGTAGGGCCCACCTCTATCTCCGAGTGATCCAATACATGACTAGGATCTATCACGTATTGTCTCAACTGCGATACATGAAACACGTTGTGCACTCCCTCCAATGCAGGTGGCAAGTCTAGTCTATAAGCAACTGCACCGACCCTCTCTAGAATAGTGAAAGGTCCGATGAATCGCGGACTAAGCTTTCCGCCTCCACCGAAGCGAATCGTGCCTCGTGTCGGAGAAATCCTCAGAAACACCAAACCACCCACCTAGAACAAAACACCACCTTAAGAACTTATCTATAACAAACAACCAAGAACAAGCACACAAAATAAAATCTAAACTATACCTCAAACTCCAAGGGTCTCCGATGGCTATCGGCCCAATGCCGTTGTCTGTCCTGCGCCACTCGAAGTCTGTCTCTGATCAACTGAACCTTCTCTGCTGCATCCACAACCATCTCTGGCCCAAGCAAAACTCTCTCTCCAACATCGTCCCAAGACAAAGGAGTACGACACCTCCGACCATATAGAGCTTCAAAAGGTGACATCTCTATACTGGCCTGGTAACTGTTGTTGTAAGCAAACTCTACCAAATGGAGATGGTCCTCCTAAGAACCCCCAAAATCTAGTACACAAGTGCGCAACATATCCTCGAGAGTCTGAATAGTCCTCTCTGACTGCCCATCTGTCTGGGGATGATATGCAGTACTGAATTTGAGCTGAGTGCCCAAACTCTCCTGCAAACTCCTCTAGAAATGAGAAGTAAAATGACTATCTCGATCTGAGACTATGCTGACGGGAACTCCATGTATCCTAACGATCTGCCTCACATACATCTCTGCCAGCTTCTCCGTAGACAAACCCACCTTGAAAGGCAAAAAATGGGCTGACTTGGTCAATCTATCAACAATGACCCAAATCGCGTCTTTCCCTCCTGGAGATCGTGGTAGTCCGGACACAAAATCCATAGTAATGTGTTTCCACTTCCACTCTGGAATGGGTAATGGCTGAAGTAAACCTCCTGGCCTCTGCCTCTCGACTTTCACCTGCTGGCACACTAAGCATCTGGATACAAACTGTGCCACTTCCCTCTTCATGCCATACCACCACACACTCTCTCGCATATCCCGATACATCTTGTTAGCACCTGGATATATGGAATACTGAGAGCGATGCGCTTCCTGCAATACCTCCTCTCGTAACTCCCCACTAGGCACACACAATCTAACTCCATGCCTCAAAGATCCATCCTCTGCAATAGTAAAATCATCCTCCAATCCTGCTCTCACCTGAGCTCTGATACTCCTCAAAGATACGTCATGCCAACTCCTTGGGGTGTATACCCCAAGTAGAATCCTCGGTGCAATGGGTGGATCACCCCAACAAACCTCCGATGGGCTTGCCTAGTTGACTGGGCCTTGAAGCATTTTCGGAGAGAGCTGGAGGGCATTGGACTGTATGTTGCTGTGAGTGCGACGAGTGTCGGGTTGCCTCCCAACCCTAACCTGTTTTTGGCACTGATGGAGCGATACATTCCGCTCACCGGGACCTTTGCCACTCCACTGGGGGAGTTGGGGTTGGCCCTCCATGAGATGGCAGTGATCTCGAGACTGCCGATGGGGGATACCCCATATGAAGAGTATATTCCTACCAACCGAGAGTTGGAGGACTCGGACCCTCGGGTTGTGGAAGTATATCAGGAGCTGATGTGCCACTACTTTACGTGCACCACTTTTTATGATGAGCCTTCTGATTTGGCTCACACCACTAAGTGGATGTCCTACCTCTTCTTCCACCGGGCCAGGGCCGCCAAGTCGGAGAAAGTTTCGGGGGACAAGAATGAGCCCGTGAACTGTTTGAGCGTGCTCAGTGCCCAGGTCGTCAAGGATCTTATGGAGGATGCTAAAGCTCCAGATCAGATTCTCAATGACGGGGTAGGAAAGTATCCTGAAGGCACTAAGGCCTACAGTTACTTGAGGCGCTGCCGCAGACCTCTGTCTAAGGAAGCCCGACTGGCTTTCTCTCTATATGGCTGCGTCGAGTCGTGGTGCCCGGCATCGCGTCCGTGGACCGCATTCACCGGAATATTCTGTGGCCTGCCGTGCGTCTGGTGTTCGGGGCAAGACTGGGCTTGTTCCCTGCCATGGTGTGCCGTATACAGGCTGGCCTGAGAGCCATGACTGATGGACTGCTCGTCGATGAAGCTTGGCATGTTTTCCCCGGGTAGAGTTACCATACCTGTACTTGATGGGATGGTTAATTCTCCACAACCCCCGAGTGATGTCTCCCGGCCCTGGTAGTAGCTCGGGGGGTAGTTTTTTGCTGAACTACAAGGACTCTCCCTGGAACATGAACACAGTTTTAGACTGTCGGCTGGTGCTGAGCCTCAGTCACGGCTGGAAGCTCCTCTGTACTGTCCCCTCTGTACATCGCAATCAGTCGGGGATTAGGCTTGAGGATTTAGGTGGAGAGAAGACCAATCTTTCTTCGGAAGCTTTTAACTGGTTGGTCTGCATCTGACCCTTCCATTTGCTGTATAGGAGCGAAGATCATTGCTTCTTCGAGCCCTACTTGCCTAGTCGGTTTGCCAGGTAGTTTGGGTACGATCAGCTACACGTGGGCAATAACGTCACCAGCTTCAGGTCCAGGGGCGGACTCATTGATGGAGCCAGAGGATGGCGGTATTTTATCATGGGTTGCACGGGAGCAATCTTTATCGTGCCGGTCGTCACACTCTCCACGGAGCTGCGCATCCTCCATTCGTATGCCCAGTTCTACGTGGCGATCAACACCTTCCATCGCGATTTTGACATGCGCGAAAGCTTTAGGGTGCCTTCTCCCAAGCCTGGGGGAAGAGTCGAAGTCCCCTCGGTTTTATCTGACGAGGGTGAGGGGTCCCTCACTCCGGATGAGCCTCTGGTGTCGGTGCCGAGGTGTGAAGTGCCTCCGCCTGCGGGGGCTTTGGCAGTCTCTGGGAAGCGAAGGGCTCCTGCTTCGAAGCAGACTTTCCCTCGCAAGAGAAAGAAGAAGACGGTTAATCGTTCTCTCCGGATTCTTGGTATTGAGTCTCCTAGAGAGGATCCCGCTGTCTCCCCTGTTGGGGATGTCTCTTTGTTTGGAGGTTCCCCGTCTTTCGGAGAAGGACCCTTAGTTTCGGCTGGCGATGCCGGAGAACCCCTGCTTAAGTCTGCCGTTGCTGCCACTGCCTCCGGTAGTGGAACGAAATTGCCTGCGTGGCCGAGGCAAATGAGAGAATCTTTCCCTAGACCAGCAACGGATGAAACTCCTGCCGTGTCCGTGAGCATGCCTAGCGAGATTCCAGCTGACGAACCTCGACCGCGTCTTGGTGAAGGCTCGGTAGAGCACCTGGCGATATCGGTGGGCCCACCCCCTTCTCCAGGTATGACAGTTCGTATTGCGTCATTAAGGCGTGATTTAGCTACTTGGGCTGCAGATGCGACATATATACCGTTGGCTACGGGTAAATGTCATCTTTATGTCTCCTCTTAGAAAGATTACCATCATATTGATATCAACTTTCTTGTCCTCTTCTCAGGGGACGGCGTCCATGGGGAGTATAGCATTGAAGCGCCTTCTGGCTCTGCTCGGGCTCCTGGCGATGATACGGAGGCGCCCGACTTCGAGGAGAAAATATCTTTGGGGGCCAGCTCGCCCGGAGTGGTTTCGTCATCTCAAGAGGAGGACGAACCCGTTATCGTGACTTCGCCTCTTGTGAGTATGCCGATGACTTCGACCGTCATTGTCGCTCCTCCTTTGGTTGCACCACCCGTCGAGGCGGCGGCTGTGGCCACCTCTTCTGCAATCATTCCTGGAGGGGGACTCGCCAATATTGCGGCCACTCCTGGCGTCCAATCGGATCTAGGTGCGCTGACCGAGCAATATACCAGCCTCTTTTACCCCAGTTTGAAAATGCTGATATCAATGGTGTTGGCGAAGAATCTAGACCTCGAGCGTCTGAAGAAGGCTTCTCATTTTTCGATCGGGGCGGTCAGGGAGTTCGGCGATTCTGGGGTAGCTGACGCCCTGGAGGCGATGGTTAATGGTTTGGAGCAACCTATTAACGAATACTTGCAGCTGACTCGGGGCAACCCTGAAGCTGAGGTCCAGGCCAGATACGACCTCATGACTGCGCGACTTACCAAACAGCTGGAAAGCCTAGATAACTCCATCAAAGCACATAAGCTGGAGATGGATGAAAGAAAAGCTATCGTGGAGGAGGCTCTTGCTCTTCAGACGAAGTGCCAATCCGAGCATGAAGGGAACGTAGCGAGGGCCCGCAAGTTGAAGAAAAAACTTGCTCTGGCAGAGGAGTGGGCTTCTCAGTCGTTGGTGGGTCTAGACGTAGCGACTGGTCGACTGAGCACAGCACGACGGGATCTGGAGCATGCAGAAGCTGCCCGTGCTGGCTCTCTTCGGGCAAGGGCCGAGCTGTCCTTTATGAACAATCCCGAGGCACGGCTGGAGCGGGCCCGCACTGATGCCTTTGTTTCCAGGAATGAGAGGATAGCTGTACTGGTACAGCTGATTCGCGATCTGACCGCTCCCCCACAATGATGTACCCTTTCTTCTTTTTGCTTCCCAGATGTAATTCTGCTCTCTTTTTTCTTTGGGAATAAATAAAAGAGACTCTTTTCTGACTTTGTGGAGCCATCATTTCGGAATGTAAATGACAGGTTTGGGCGAGAGTGATATCAGAGGTAGTATGGACGTGATAGACTCTCGATAAACTTTTAGCAGGACATATCTATTCAGAGGTCATACGGATATGATAGAATATGCTTTGGTAGGATATATCTATTCATAGGTCATACGGACATGATAGAATATGCTTTGACTAAAGTTGGTAGACAAGACGCTATCAGAGGTAATATGGACGTGATAGGTATCGCATTTTCCAAATTAGTCGAACATATCTATTCAGAGGTTATATGGACATGATAGAGTATGACCCAACTAGTTTCGTTTTGGAAGTAGTTTTGTCAGAATTGAGATTCTCGCTATATTCCACTTGAGCAGAGGAGGTTAAGCATAGTACCTTTTCAGGAATTTACCGTTAATAGGAGCCATTAACAGGTCTCCATTAGGCTGGGCTAACCTGTAAGCGCCGTTTGAGAACGTTGTCTCGATCACATAAGGGCCTTCCTACTTGGACTGGAATTTGCCTTTACTTCTGTGAGTAAGGATCATCGGCCTTCTTACGGCTAAAACTAGCTCGCCGACTTTGAACACTCTTTCCTTTACTTTATGATTGAAAGCTTTGGAAATGCGTGCTTGGTAGAGCGCGATGCGCTATTGAGCTTGGAGGCGTTTCTCGTCTAATCCTTCTAGCTCTTGAAGCCTTAACAGGTCATTCTTTTCTTGAGTCAGCTCATTAGTCACGGCTATCCTGAGTGACGGGATCTGGATTTCAATGGGAAGAACTGCTTCGCTCCCATAGACCAGTAAAAATAGGGTACAACCTGTCGGTGTTCGTACCGTTGTGCGGTATGCCCAGAGACATTCGCCCAGTTTCTCATTTCAATCTCTTTTATTTGAAGAGACGAACTTCTTCAAGAGTTTGATAATGGTTTTGTTGAAAGCTTCCGCCAAACCATTAGCAGCTAGATAATATGCCGTAGAGGCAATATTATGTATTCGATTTTTATCGCAAAATCGATGAAATGCTTGGCTGATGAACTGAGGACCATTGTCATGGATTATTGTAAACACCCTATTTTTCAGAATAATTTTTAATATATTTTTCCCCCAAAAAATTTTGGTATTTTCGGACGAAGAAGCAAGGTAATTGGGAGTTAAGTATTTTTTAAATACAGTTTATTGGTGTTAAAATATTATGGAAATAATATTTTATGGTGTAAAATAGAAAATTGGATATGTGGTATTTTTCGGTGAATTTATTGGACTCCGAAAACGCGTTTTAAGCCTTAAAAACTTTTGGATTGTGTGAACCGAGCCAAACCCAAATTAAACCAACTTAAACCCGAACCAAACCAAACCAGAGCAAGCTAACCCTGCCTGAACTGAACCCAGCATAGCGGGTCGGGTCGGGTCGGATCCGAGTCAAACCCGACCCGGACCCGTAAACCCGATGGAAACCCTAGCAGCCGCCGGAGTTCCTGTAGCAGCTTATAAAGGGCTGCCTCGACATCCGTGCTGCTCCCTTCTCCATCTCCGCCGCCGTACCCTGATCCTCGCCGTCACCTTCTCCGTTCAAGCCTCCTCTTTCCCCACCGTGAGACACCGCCGAAACCCTCGACCCTTCCCTCGCTCACCCGCGCGGCACCGACAGCATCCGTCGGCTCGCTCACCGTCGCCGTACCAGAACGGCGCCACCGCACCCCTGTCACCACCTTCGGACCACATCCCCGCCGCCAGACCTCTCCATCCCCCTCTTCTCGCCGTCGCCCCAGACCCTGACGTAGTCGACATCCCCACAATCGCCACCGGATACCCCGGCGTAGCACGACCCTAACAACCCGGGTCCCCCTCATCCTCTGACCCTCCGCTCGGCCGTCCGACCTCGGCCCATCTTCGCCCTAGATGCCGAGCAGCCGCTCGACCACATCACGCGGCCTCGATCCTCGCTACGGCCGTCACGAGTTCCTCTCCGTCGGTCGATGCAGCCCTAGCAGCAGACATCGGACACAGGACGCGAGGACACAAGAGTTCAACCAGGACACGAACAGTACTCACGGACACGTGGAATTCAGCATTCACGGAGCCCTGTTCAGGTACCGATTTCTTTCACCTCGCAACTCCGTTTTCGATTCTGTCAGTTGCTACGCGTAGACTGTATAACCCTCTCGGTGTCCGTGTAACCTGCTCGGTGTATCGCGTCCTGTGGTGATCGCACACCGCGATCCAAAAACGGGAAAAACAACGCCCCGTTTCACCCCGGAACTGAGTGCGCCCCACCAAACGGGACGACTTGGTCGCACACGGTCTTTACCGAACCGTGTGCGACATTGATACGGTCGTGTGGGATTTCGGAGAAGTCAATTCGGATGTGCGTGCACACCGGAATCAACGCGTATCCGCTGACGACACCCCGTATCCGTCCTTTCTAGAACACGCTGTAACTTTGTGTACACACGTCGGATCGAGACGAAACTTGAGCCATCGGACTCGTAGCAATACGCTGGTCCTGTGACCCAAGTTTGGTCCTATTCTGAGAACGTTGATAAAATCGCGTATCGTGGGCCCCACAAGCTCTACTTGACGGGCGATTTTGAGATCGGCTCATCGGAATCCAATTCCGAAAGTTTCGTTGGGTTCGTATCATCATTACTGACTTGTAGACACTGAGTTAGAGGAATTTGGAGACATTTGATCCTGACACACTTTTCGGTGCAAAGTGGGCCACATGTGGATCCCGTTTTGGCCCAAAAATGCCCTTTTTGCTCCTGTGTCCAAATTGGACGTAAGGACAGGTGTTTCTAGCTATTTGACATCTTCTGAGACGGTTGGTGATGTTTATTACAGCTTTTGGAGTAGTACCCACAGGATTCACTGATACCAGGACAATAGTTGATACGCAAACTTCAGGCAAGTGTACCTTGCCAAACTCTGCAGTATTGTTACATATTTTCCTTGCTTCATTATATTGCTGTGCATGCTCAACCTAGGATCGTGTGACGTACTTAGCGTCCGATTATCAGTCGGGTGCCAACACTGTACGCAGTGTTGGGTACTGTCATTTAGAGATGGATATTCGTGACACTTTATCTTTTCGTACTTGTCTTACCAAGTACACTATGACCCAGGACACTTGACACTGTTCATGAGACAGGATCTTCTCGAGATATTCGTGGTAATTCTGTATAGGATACAAGACTTGACATAGATACTATATTCTTAGATACATTATGACTTATGCATTAGTTATGATCCCGCTGGCATAGACATGAGACGTTATGGTCATGATATGCGTGGTTACATTGGGTGGGGAGAGACACACAGGCTACAGGCTGATTACATATATATACATACACCCCTATTATTGTGAGGCACAAGACTCTGAATCCCGAGCTTGGCCCATTACTCATTATTACTGCTGCTACAGCTCCCCGACACAGAGCTTGTAGTGGCTTCAGCCTGAGTTCTAGTGCTGCTCTCATCTTGCATATCACTTAGCTGGTTATTTAGTATTCCCTTATTGTTCCATCTATTGCTGGAGAGACCCACAGGCTATAGGTTGATTATGTTATGCCGGCTACTCAGTCTCCCGCTGAGCTAGACCACCTCATGATATTACTGCTACCGGCTCCCCTACACAGAGCTTGTAGTTGTTCAACCTGAGTACTTTTGATATTCTCTCTTGCATTTTACACGGATGTTTACATACTTACCTTATTTATTCTATTTATTTTTTGTACTGCATTTATTTTGGCTTGAGCTTTCTTGTACCTTGCTATATCCCCTGAGGACCTAGATCCGGATTATGTCCCCAGGATTTGAGGACGAGATCTATCCCGAGGTATACGGGACTGCAGCAGGAGCTGATCCAGGAGCTGTACCACCATTCGAGGATGAGGTGTTAGCTGAAGACTTTTTCTGAGTATCTATGGTTCATGCTCAGTATTTATTATTTATATCAGTCATTTATATTCTGGTCTGTTGAACCATTGTATCAGATATTTATCGGGTTGTTCCCCGAAGCACTTTGTGAGACTAGCTGATGATTTACATTTCTTATTTATTCTATGGATCATATTTTATATCTTGTGTGGATGAGATTAGTTGTGCCATGATTGTCGTAGACTTGATTTTACAGCTTAAGTATGCCCTGATGGATCCATTAAATTGGGTTGTCCATCGGTGCGTGCTGCTGGCCATTGCCACGTATCTGGTCCCTCGATATTATGGAACTGGGGCATGACATGGTTTTTGTGGTGGCCCATGCAGGTCTACGACTAAATTGTTTGGTTTTAACTTAGGGACCAAACCAGCCTGCCCTAAGGATATGATAAGTTCTAGGATCTCATCCATTATTTAACCCATTGTTGAACTCTATATCAAACTCGAAACAGTTACTTGATTTGCATCCTGTGTTGATTTCTCTATGCGTTCTTACAGTTTATCTTTTGGGTTGCAGAGAAATGGATCCCAGGAACGGAGACGAGATTCCATTGGATACGCCACACGACGCTGTGGTTACTTATATAGACGGAGTGACCCCAGGGAATGGAGGACAAGCATCGCAGAGCGGTCAAACCGGTCAGCCTAATCCAAGGTTCCGGAGAGATGACATCCCACCTCCACCATAGTTCACTCCCCAGATGCCAGTTTTCCCGCCAGGACAAGCCATGGACGGGCAACAGATGTTCCAGATGATGTATGCTATAATGCAAGCGCAGCAGCAGATTCAGCAAGAGGCCCATCGGTAGAAGGCCGAGTATCTGAGAACCAGCCTGGTATCCGCATTGGAGCAGGCAAATCCACCAGTGAGGCGATCGACGACGGGATCTATCGCCGACTTCCGTCATCTCAAGCCTCGTACATTTTTTGGTAAAGAGGGGCCAACAGAAGTTCATAAATGGCTCACAAATATACAGCATAAGTTGGAAGCCGCTGAACTTCCGAGAGAGAAGTGGATAACTGCAGTCAGAATGCAGTTAACTGAGAATGCACATCACTGGTGGTTAGCAGAGGAGAGAAGGCTCGGGCAGGACCGAGTCACTTGGGAAGAGTTCTCTAAACTCTTCAAAGAGATGTATATTCCCGCAGTAGCACGGTCAGAGCTCAGAGACAAGTTCAACCGCCTTATCCAAGGCAACATGACAGTGGAAGAATACAACGCGGAATTCATTCGCCTCAGTCGCTTTGCCCCAACCTTGATTACGATAGAGGAAGAGAAAGCTGAGAAATTCTTTGACGGGCTGAAGTTCGAGCTTCAGAGATTGATTGGATCGGTCGCACCTACATCTTATACCGACGTTCTCGCAGCAGCACGACGCATGGAGCGCGTCACTAGAAGGGAGTCAAACTTGAAGAGGCCTATCAACTCAGCACCATCCAGGACAACACATGGGGATTCAACAAAATGGTCCCAGAGGAGTATGCCAGAGAGGATAGCACACAAGGCCATATCTCTCCCTACTTGTTACCACTGCGGCAAGATAGGTCACATTGAGAGAGAATACAGACGCAAGTTGGGACTCTGCCTGGCTTGCGGGTCCAACCAGCATCAGACCAGAGACTGTACCGAGCGCAGAGAGGGAGCACCGAGATTAGCTTTGCCTGCACCACGACCAGCTTATCCAGCCGTAGGAGCACAGCAGGCATGAGCTGGAGGAGTTAGGCCACCAGCCCCAGGAGGGAATCAGTAGAGACCACCCCTGGCACCACAGGCAGCTCTATTTCAGCAGGCTCAGCAGCAGAGAGGCCAAGCTTAGGGACGAGGCCAGGCATTCACATTAGCTGTTAAGGAGGAGGCTACGGCAGGCGAGGTCATCGCGGGTACTATTTTAGTAGCTTTATTACCAGCTGTAGCATTATTTGATTCTGGAGCATCGCATTCATTTATTGCAGCTAGCTTTGTAGCCACCCATAGAGTAGCTACCGCACCCCTTCCGAAGATGAAGAGAATTCTTACGGGAGGTAGAATTATTCTGGTTAGTGATGTCTGTAGATCATGTTCTGTAGTAGTTTGTGGGAGAGAAATGCAAGCTCAATTTCTAATCTTTTCCATGCCGGACTTTGATGTTGTACTTGGTATGGACTGGTTGAGTCAGTATTATACGACTCTTGATTGCCGACTTGGGCGGGTTATATTTAGACCGCCTGGACATCCGAAATTCGAGTTTTCGAGGGGCAGTGGAGCAAGGAGTTCAGCCTACTCTTAGGGTACTATCTGTAGAAGGGGAGACAGGTTACCCAAGAGTCATATCCGAATTTGTGGATGTATTTCCTGATGATCTTCCAGGTTTACCACCTGATCGGGAAATAGAGTTCATAATAGACTTAACCCCAGGAGCAGAGCCTATCACTTCATCAGTATATCGGCTAGCACCTAAGGAGTTAGTGGAGTTGAAAGAACAGGTTGATGATCTTCTGGAGAAGGGTTTCATTCGACCCAGTGTTTCACCTTGGGGAGCACCCATATTATTTGTGCCAAAGAAGGATGGAACAGTACGGTTATGCATTGACTACAGGGCACTGAATGCTGTGACCATCAAGAACAGGTATCCCTTACCACGCATTGATAATCTATTCGATCAATTGAGTGGTGCAAGGATATTCTCGAAGATTGACCTTAGATCCGACTACCATCAGATTAAAGTAAGGAAGGAAGACATCCCGAAGACAGCTTTCAGGACCAAGTATGGACATTATGAGTTCTTGGTGATGCCGTTTGGTTTAACCAACGCGCCAGCAGTGTTTATGAGCTTAATGAACAGAGTCTTTCATTAGTTCTTGGATAAATTCGTGGTGGTGTTCATTGACGACATTCTCATATATTCCAAGAACCACGAAGAGCACGAGGAGCATTTTAGGATCGTGTTAGAGACCTTGAGACAGGAGAAGTTATATGCCAAACTTAGTAAGTGTGAGTTCTGTATGGACAAAGTGCCTTTCTTGGGATATATCATCTCAGGAGAAGGACTTTCAGTGGATCCAGAAAAGTTGCGGCAATAGAGGCTTGGCCTACACCCACATCAGTTGCAGAGGTAAGAAGTTTTCTCGGACTCGCAGGATATTACCGAAGGTTTGTAGAAAAATTTTCGAGAATTGCAGAACCGATGACGAAGCTGACACGTAAAGATCAGGAGTTTATATGGACAGAAGACTGCCAGAAGGCCTTTGAAGAATTGAAGAGAAGATTAACAACAGCACATGTTTTGACTCTTCCTTCAGGGTCAGGAGATTTTGTTGTTTACAGTGATGCATCAGGTAGTGGATTAGGATGTGTTTTGATGCAACATGGCAAAGTCATTGCTTATGCGTTGAGACAGTTGAAGGTCCACGAGAAGAACTATCCAACACACGATCTGGAGTTAGCTGCAGTTATATTTGCATTGAAGATTTGGAGGCACTACCTTTATGGGGAGAAAGTAGACATCTTTACAGATCACAAAAGTCTGAAGTATGTATATACTCAGAAGGAGCTTAACATGAGGCAGAGGCGTTGGCTTGAATTGATGGTAGATTTTGACATAGATCTGCAGTATCATCCGGGAAAGGCGAATATTGTAGCAGACGCACTAAGCAGGAAGCCTATGGCTTATTTCTTGACGATGCAGCCCGAGTTATTGAAAGATCTACAGGAGCTTCAGATAGAGGTTGTTTTACCAGGACAGAAGGGCTTGCTGGCTAATCTTGAAATCAAGTCATCACTTGTGGAAAGAATCAAAGAGGCATTGCCCACCGATGCTAGATTTGGGAGACTGAAGGAGAGGACGGAAGCAGGCATGCAGACAGGACTTCGCATACACGAAGATGGGACATTGAGGTTTGGAAATCGCCTGTATGTTCCAAATGGAAAATTGAGGCAAGAGTTAATGACTGAAGCACATAGCTCCATGTACTCTGTTCACCCAGGAGGAACCAAGATGTACCGAGACTTGAGACCGTATTACTGGTGGCATGGAATGAAAAGGGAGATTGCAAGATTTGTGGCCAAATGCTTAGTCTGCCAGCAAGTAAAGGCCGAACATCAAAGGACTGCAGGTATGTTACAGCCGTTTCCTATACACGAATGGAAGTGGGAGCATATCACGATGGATTTTGTCATCGGATTTCTAAGGAGCCCCAGCGAAAGAGATGCAGTATGGGTTATCATGGATAGACTCACTAACTTCTTGCCATTTAGAGTTGGACAGTCCACAGAGGTACTAGCCGACATGTATATGCGACACATCGTCAAATTACATGGAGTGCCGGTTAGTATTGTATCAGATCGAGATTCAAGATTTACATCTCATTTTTGGAGAAGCATACAAGAGAGTCTGGGCACCAGACTCAAATTCAGCATAGCTTACCACCCACAGACAGATGGCCAATCGGAGCGCACCATACAGATCTTAGAGGATATGTTGCGATCATGTATGCTAGACTTTGGAGGATCTTGGGAAGACCATTTGCACTTAGTGGAGTTCTCCTACAATAACAGTTATCAGGCCAGCATTCATATGGCACCATTCGAGGCATTATACGGAAGGAAGTGCAGATCGCCTATATGTTGGAGTGACGTTGGTGAACGTCAAATACTGGGTCCAGAATTGGTAACGCAGACAGTGGAGAAGGTAAAACAGGTCCAGAATCATCTTCGAGCAGCTCAAGATAGATAGAAGCATTGGGCAGATACACACAGACGTCCCCTAGAGTTTAAAGAAGGGGAGCACGTGTTCTTGAGGATTTCGCCCACTCGTGGTACTATCAGATTCGGGAGTAGAGGCAAGTTGAGCCAAAGGTATATTGGGCCATTTGACATTCTAGAGCGCATAGGTGAGGTGGCTTATCGTCTTGCATTACCTCCATCCTTAGAGGGAGTGCATGACGTATTCCACGTCTCACAGCTGCGAAGGTACGTGACCGACCCAAGTCATGTAGTCGATCATTCAGAGATCGCAGTAGGCCCAAGCTTGAGATATGAAGAACAACCAGTTGGCATTCTTGATGTCAGTGAGAAGACATTACGGGGACAGACGATCAGACTGGTTCGTGTAGCTTGGAAATATCATTCTCCTGACGAATCGACTTGGGAACGAGAAGATAGTATGCGCCAGCGGTACCCCCACTTGTTTGAGGAGGCAGTCGTAAACTAAGCCACCTTGTATTTCCATAATTCTTTCTTTTATAGCTTACTCTTTGATTGCAAGGACGCAATCCTTTTAAGGAGGGAAGATTGTAAACACCCTATTTTTCAGAATAATTTTTAATATATTTTTCCCCCAAAATTTTTTGGTATTTTTGGACGAAAAAGCAAGGTAATTGGGAGTTAAGTATTTTTTAAATATAGTTTATTGATGTTAAAATATTATAGAAATAATATTTTATGGTGTAAAATGGAAAACCGGACATGTGGTATTTTTCGGTGAATTTATTGGACTCCGGAAACGCGTTTTAAGCCTTAAAAACTTTTGGATTGTGTGAACCGAGCCAAACCCAAATTAAACCAACTTAAACCCGAACCAAACCAAACCAGAGCAAGCTCACCCTGCCTGAACTGAACCCAGCATAGCGGGTCAGGTCAGATCCGAGCCAAACTCGACCCGGACCAGAAAACCCGATGGAAACCCTAGCAGCCGCCGGAGTTCCTGTAGTAGCTTATAAAGGGCTGCCTCGACATCCGTGCTGCTCCCTTCTCCATCTCCACCGCCGTACCCTGATCCTTGCCGCCACCTTCTCCATTCAAGCCTCCTCTTTCCCCACCGTGAGACACCGCCGAAACCCTCGACCCTTCCCTCGCTCACCCGCGCGGCACCGACAGCATCCGTCGGCTCGCTCACCGTCGCCGTACCAGAATGGCGCCACCGCACCCCTGTCACCACCTTCGGACCACATCCCCGCCGCCAGACCTCTCCATACCCCTCTTCTCGCCGTCGCCCCAGACCCCGATGCAGTCGACATCCCCACAATCGCCACCGGACACCCCGGCGTAGCCGGACCCCAACAACCCGGGTCCCCCTCATCCTCTGACCCTCCGCTCGGCCGTCCGACCTCGGCCCATCTCCGCCCTAGACGCCGAGCAGCCGCTCGACCACATCACGCGGCCTCGATCCTCGCTGCGGCCGCCGCAAGTTCCTCTCCGTCGGTCGACGCAGCCCTAGCAGCAGACACCGGACACAGGACGCGAGGACACAAGAGTTCAACCAGGACACGAACAGTACTCACGGACACGTGGAATTCAGCATTCACGGAGCCCTGTTCAGGTGCTGATTTCTTTTACCTCGTAACTCCATTTTCGATTCCGTCAGTTGCTACGCGTAGACTGTATAACCCTCTCGATGCCCGTACAACCCGCTCGGTGCATCGCGTCCTGTGGTGATCGCACACCGCGATCCAAAAACGAGAAAAATAATGCCCCATTTCACCCCGGAACTGAGTGTGCCCCGCCAAACGGGACGACTTGGTCGCACGCGGTCTTTACCGAACCGTGTGCGACGTTGATACGGTCGTATGGGATTTCGCAGAAGTCGATTTGGATGTGCGTGCACACCGAAATCAACGCGTATCCGCTGACGACATCCCGTATCCGTCCTTTCTGGAATATGCTGTAAATTTGTGTACACACGTCGGATCGAGGCAAAACTTATGTCATCAGACTCGTAGCAATACGCTGGTCCTGTAACCCAAATTTGGTCCGATTATGAGAACATTGATAAAATCGCGTATCGTGGGCCCCACAGGCTCCACTTGACGGGCAATTTTAAGATCGGCTCATCGAAATCCAATTCCGAAAGTTCCGTTGGGTTCG
Source organism: Iris macrosiphon (assembly GCA_036927795.1). Taxonomy (NCBI): domain Eukaryota; kingdom Viridiplantae; phylum Streptophyta; class Magnoliopsida; order Asparagales; family Iridaceae; genus Iris; species Iris macrosiphon. The sequence goes on along the minus strand of JAYESA010000010.1, from coordinate 123,460,471 downwards.
TATCATCGTTCCTAACTTGTAGACACTGAGTTAGAGGAATTTGGAGACCTTTGATCCTGACACACTTTTCGGTGCAAAGTGGGCCACTTGTGGATCCCGCTTTGGCCCGGAAATGCCCTTTTTGCCCCTGTATCCAAATTGGACGTAAGGACAAATGTTTCTAGCTATTTGACATCTTCTGAGATGGTTGGTGATGTTTATTACAGCTTTTGGAGTAGTACCCACAGGATTCACTGATACCAGGACGATAGTTGATACGCAAACATCAGGCAAGTGTACCTTGCTAAACTCTGCAGTATTGTTACATATTTTCCTTGCTTCATTATATTGCTGTTTATGCTCAACCTAGGACCGTGTGACGTACTTAGCGTCCGATTATCAGTCGGGTGCCAACACTGTACGCAGTGTTGGGTACTGTCATTTAGAGATGGATATTCGTGACACTTTATCTTTTCGTACTTGTCTTACCAAGTACACTATGACCCAGGACACTTGACACTGTTCATGAGACAGGATCTTCTTGAGATATTCGTGGTGATTCTGTATAGGATACAGGACTTGACAGAGATACTATATTCTTAGATACATTATGACTTATGCATTAGTTATGATCCCGCTGGCATAGACATGAGACGTTATGGTCATGATATGCGTGGTTACATTGGATGGGGAGAGACACACAGGCTACAGGCTGATTACATATATATACATACACCCCTATTATTGTGAGGCACAAGACTCTGAAGCCCGAGCTTGGCCCATTACTCATTATTACTGCTGCTACCGGCTCCCCGACACAGAGCTTGTAGTGGCTTCAGCCTGAGTTCTAGTGCTGCTCTCATCTTGCATATCACTTAGCTGGTTATTTAGTGTAACGCCCCGCTCCAAACGGTTACTTATGGAACACTACGCTGCTTCGACTCGGTTGAGAATCGAGTCTCGGGGAAACCTTACCGAATCAACACGGACGAAGTACAATGAACCCTTCGAATTAATCGAACGGCTTCTATTGAAATAAGTCCAAGAGTTTTGTTGGTTGCTTTGCTTCTTGGTTTTGTGTTGCTTTGTGTTTTGAGTTGCTTTCGATGACTTGGTTTTCATGATTTTGCTTTCTCGCTTGCGCGTTCTTCCGAATCGTAAGGGAAAGAGATTGAAGTATGCTAACCAAGTATTGTTGCATTTTCAGGACGCATAACCAAGGAGTGAACGTCGCTTAGGCTTCCCCATCCCCTCGTTCGGTTCATTAGGTGAGTGGCTTAGGCCCTTCGATGAATCCTTTAAGTCTGCATGCCTAATAAAGAATCTTTAGTTCACTTGAAATTATGTTGCCTCACTAAAAAGATAAGCTAAAGATAAAAGAAAAGTATTGCATGCTTCGTGTATTGAACTGCTACCTTACTAGTTGCTTATTGTCCCTTGTATGCTGTGCCTCGAGTATTATAGCTGGAAAACTCTGGACTTGATCTAGAAAAGAGAAAAGAGAAAAGAGAAAAGAAGAGATAGACTTATGTGTGCATTGTTCATCAGTTGCATGATAGCATATTTTCTGATAGGGCTTGCATTCATGCATTTGGTCAGGACAACTTGTGCACAAGGATTATCTCTCGGGCGGTCCCTGGGGCACTGGGGATCGTTCGGCCGGAAAGAGATCTAGATACCCTGAGGCGTGAACGTCCTTACTTACGGGAGGGTAGACTCGTCCATTAGTGAGATGGGCTTGTACGTCCCAACTGCTAATCCCGTGGAGGGGACCATCATATAGTTAGGGCGCATGCTAGGTTTACCTTCTTGCATACCTAACAAATTGATGCCTACTTATTGATTCATAAGTTATTCATATGCAAATTGTGGCTAACTTGTGTGTCTGCTGCAGGGATAACCGCTCGGCCGTGGGTAAGAATTATCAATATGCACTTGCTTTATATTGTCTATGTTTCCTAGCATGAATTGTTAAAAAGAAACTAGACAACCAGAAAGACCACTTAATAATGCTAGCTTTATATGCTTACTTAGTGTGGATTTCTAAGGTGAGTTTGGCCACGGTCGCTCACCAGTACATGTGGTAGTACTGACCCACGTTTGTGGGCAAATATCCAGGTACTGGAAGCGAGAGTTTGGCAAGCATCCTCAACCTGAATCAGCGTGTGCGCACCCTTCCTTAGGATTGTGTTCGTGCTGCTTCCTCTGCTGCTTACCTCTCCAGTGGGCTACTTCCTCTTCTGCTAGATGTTTTGCTATTTTGGTCCTACTACAAGGGCATAATGTAATGGGCGTTGTGGCTAGTTTTGGGAATGTGAAAAGAGTTGTAAGCCTTCTAAGGCATATTTTGTAACTCAGCCAAGCAAACACTTTGTAATCCAAATCTTCAGTATTCAATAAAAGAAAGTATTTTGTGTGCTATCAAATGTGTTCAACTCTGGTTCTCTGCGTTTTACTCTGTGCCTATATATGTATATTTTGTCTAACTTGTCTTGTGCAGGTACGTTGCCTGGTGCAAGCGTAACTTAGGCTTGCACGGCATCGCGCCCAAGCAAGGACGAACGGTTTCGTAGGGACCAAGCGAGGACGAATGGTTCCGTAGGGACCAAGCAAGGACGATAGGCCCTACGGGATCGGCCCCTGCGGGATCGGGGCGCGACATTTAGTATTCTCTCATTGTTCCATCTATTGCTGGAGAGACCCACAGGCTACAGGTTGATTATGTTATGCCGGCTACTCAGTCTCCCGCTGAGCTAGACTACCTCATTATATTACTGCTACCGGCTCCCCTACACAGAGCTTGTAGTTGTTCAACCTGAGTACTATTGATATTCTCTCTTGTATTTTACACGGATATTTACATACTTACCTTATTTATTCTATTTATTTTTTGTACTACATTTATTTTGGCTTGAGCTTTCTTGTACCTTGCTATATCCCCTGAGGACCTGGATCCGGATTATGTCCCCAGGATTTGAGGACGAGATCTATCCCGAGGTATACGGGACCGCAGCAGGAGCTGATCCAGGAACTATACCGCCATCCGAGGATGAGGTGTTAGCTGAAGACTTTTCCTGAGCATCCATGGTTCATGCTCAGTATTTATTATTTATATCAATCATTTATATTTTGGTCTGTTGAACCATTGTATCAGATATTTATCGGGTTGTTCCCCGAAGCACTTTGTGAGACTAGCTGATGATTTACATTCCTTATTTATTCTGTGGATCATATTTTATATCTTGTGTGGATGAGATTAGTTGTGCCATGATTGTCGTAGACTTGATTTTACAGCTTAAGTATGCCCTGATGGATCCATTAAATTGGGTTGTCCATCGGTGCGTGCTGCTGGCCATTGCCACGTATCTGGTCCCTCGATATTATGGGACTGGGGCATGACAATTATCCTTCGGGGAATCCCAAAGTGATAAATGACGTGATGCTTGATGAAGCTGATTACATTAGACGCCTTTACCTCAGCAAGAGGGATCGCCTCTGCCCATTTGGAGAAGTAATCCGTGATGGCCAGTATGAACCGGTGACCTCTGGAAGAAGATGGGTGAATAGGACCAATGATATCCATACCCCATGCTTCGAAAGGCCAGGATGCAACCGTAGGATGTAGATATTCAGACGGTTGATGTATGAAGTCTGCATGAACCCGACAGGCTCTGCATTATCTTGCATAGTTGATCGCATCTGCGATCATAGTGGGCCAGTAATAGCCCATTCTCCTGATACGATCCTGTAGCTTAGGACCGGGCTGATGTGCTCCGCATACGCCATCATGAGCTTCTAGGATAATCTGCTGTGCTTCGTCGTCAGAGAGACATCTCAATAGCAGTCCGTCGTAGGTCCGGCGATATAGGCATTGTGAAGATGCATCGAAGTAGAAGCGTAATGATCGTCTTTTGACGGATACTGCTTCTTTGGGGTCCTCCGACAAGATTCCGTATGCGATGAAATCTATGAAAGGACTTCTCCAGTCTCTTCTAGGGGGATCTGTGTTCATAGCGTAGCTGCGTTCTATGTGAAAGTTGTTCTTCACATAGAATAAATCTCTGTTAAGAAGGATTACCGAATTCTGCCTTCTTATAGGAGTGGCTGAATCCGCAGCTAGACTGGCTAGGGAATCAGCTTCCAGATTCTGAGATCGAGGTACATGCTCTAGGAAGAACCCTTTGAATGTCATCGCTATCTCGACCGTTGCTAGGTGATAGGGGATGAGGTCTAGATTACGGACTTCATATATTCTCCTGACTTGATTGACAATAAGCAGAGAATCACCGAAAGCTTCCAGGGACTCGACCCCCAGCTCTTTAGCGACTTGGAGTCCGATTAGCAGAGCGTTGTACTCTGCCACATTATTGGAGCATGGCTCGCTAAGAGAATATGCTCGGTAGATGACGAGTTTATCAGGAGTGACCAGGACGATTCCTACCCTGAAACCACGTTTCCCATGGCACCAGTTCTGGAGGCTCCATCGAAGAATAGTTGCCATGCGTCACTTTCCATTACGGAATTACATTCTGCAACTTCGTCGGGAATGTCCTCGTATAATTTAGAGGCCTCCGGGATCGGATGAGCAGCTAGGAAGTCGGCCAGCGCTTGGCCTTTGATGGACATCTGCGGGACGTATACCATATCGTATGGTATTAACAGCATCGCCCAAGTCGCGAGTCGGAAATTAAGAGCACTTGGCTTGCTCATCAGTACTCGAAGAGGGTTGATCCTGGAGATGATATGAATAGTCTGACCGGTGACATAGTGCCGCATTTTCTGGATAGCGAACATCAGAGCCAAGCATTCTTTCTCCACTGGGTTGTACCGGTGTTCGGCTCCGACCATCATCCTGCTGAGGTAGTAGATAGCCTGTTCGTGACCCATATCATTCTTTTGTGCAAGAAGAGCTCCCAGAGAATGATCCATCGCTCGAACGTACAGCAAGAATGGTCTATCCATGACGGGAGGTACCAGAACTGGCGGACTGGTGAGATAGCGCTTGATATCTCCGAACGCTTGTTGACAGGTTTCGTCCCATACGAAGGATACACCTTTCTTTATGAGATACGAAAAGGGCTAACATCTCTCCGAGAGGTTGGATATGAATCTCCGGATATAAGCCAGACGGCCTTGAAATCCTCAGAGTTCCCTGAGATTATGGGGCGGTCGCATTTCTACGATGGCATGGACTTTGTCAGGGTCCACTTGGATGCCTTTGGCGGTGATGACAAATCCCAGGAATTTGCCACTAGATACACCCAAAAAGGACTTCGTAGGGTTCATCTTGAGTTGATGTTGGCGCATTAACTCGAATACCGTCCTCAAGTCTTGAATATGATCATCTTTGAGACGGCTCTTGACGGCTATGTCGTCCACGTAACATTCTACTATTTTGCATAAATGCTCATGGAATATGTTACTCATAGCCCGTTGGTATGTAGCCCCGGCGTTCTTCAATCCGAAGGGCATGACCGTATAGCAATATACCCCCAACGGGGTCCGGAAGGCAGTGTGCTTCTCGTCTTCAGGATGAATCTTGATCTGATTGTATCCTGAGAATCCGTCCATGAAAGACATGCATTCAAAACCGCAGGTATTGTCGATCATGATGTCCGTGATGGGAAGAGGGATCTCATCCTTGGGGCAGGCTGCATTCAGATCTCGGTAATCGATGCAGATACGTATTTTTCTATTTTTCTTTATGACTGGGACAACGTTGGCGACCCAGTCTGGATGTTGTTCTTCCCGGATGAAACCGCAGGCTATCAACTTCTTGACTTCAGCTTCGATGGCGTCTATCATATCCGGACGGAACCGGCATTGGTGCTGCTTCACAGGTTTTGAATCGGTCAATATGTTGAGTTTGTGAGTAGCTACCTTTGGGTCAAGGCCCGGCATGTCCTCATAATCCCATGCAAAGACGTCGATATACTCATTTATCAGCTGGATAACTTCTTCCCTTTCAGCTGGGGAAATATTGTTACTGATAAATATCGACTTTGGCGAAAGTTCACCCCCAACATCAACCTGGATAACTTCGTCTTTGGTGGTAGGTTCCCTTTGCTCGAAGCAAAATTCCCACTGCGTATCCATTTGTTGGGCCCAAGAGTCATTCTTAAACAGTTCAGATTCTTGTTTGTCTGATTCGAAGGAATCTGCCACTACCATATTCACTGATAATGTTTGTTCGAGATCATCAGGTGAGTCAGAGGGCGACGAGCCGTTCTGAGAAGAGGAGAAGATATCCTCGTCCGACTTAGAGGAGGTGGCATACCCCAACCCGAAATGAGTTCGTTGATAGTAGGGGTCGCCGCACAGCGGCGTTCGTCTGCCTCTTCCATAGTTGAGGCCTGGCTTCCGCTCCAAGTCGTAGCCCATGTTTTGTATGATCCTCAACGCTTGCGGGCTGTATCGGTGAACTTGCATTTTTCCAGCATCGTCATTGAAAGAATCTTCCTGGATAGCCGGTTGATTGCGCATGCGGCCGAAGACTATTGAACGCTGGCTGCTGCAGGTAGGAGGGACAATGAAGATATAATCCTCATGTGGTCCATAGATCGTGACGACGTTGGATGATGACGCTACTTCCCAGACATACGGACGGTAGGAGTTCATAACTTCCAAGAATTTTTGTGCTATGGGTTCTACCTCGTCACGGGGAGTGGATTCCTGATTTGGAATTTGTGCGTCAATATACTGGAAAAAAGGATGTTTATTATCATCTGGAACTCCGTTCCTGGTTGCATTTACATCGGTCGGCTGCTTGTTGCGCCGAAGGTTGATGACCAAGGGTGGAGGCTTCTGGTTCAAAGTGATCACTAGAGGATCACTCCTTTTTCCTGACCTGGTCTTATTCAGGTGAATAGCCATAGGCTCCATGGCTTTGGGACAAGTGGTTCATCCTTTCACTCTGATTAACAGCGGTAGTGTGGCAGAGGGTTCTTCTGGCTCCTGGTGGGATTCCTTCTCTGCCTCGCCCGACACTTCTCCCGTATGGTCTTGAGAGTACAACACAGCATCGGAATAGTAGGATTCTACTCCTTTAAACGGGTTTAGGTCAGCAACTTCCGTTTGTACTGTTCCTTGGGGGTCTACATATTTAAGACATTGATATGGAGTTGAAGGAACGATGTTGTGGTCGTGGATCCACGGTCTTCCTAGCAAAATATTGTAGGATACCTCTGAATCGATGACGTAACATGTGGCTACCGATCTGAGGTTGCCAATCTGGATCCTCAGGCAAATTTTCCCCAACGGCTTACTTCTTTCGGCGTTGAAACCCACGATTGTAGTGGAGGTGTAAGCCGATTCGCTGGTAGGAATCCTCAGCGGTCTGAGCAGACTGTGAGGGATGATGCTGATCGACGATCCCGGATCTATGTAAATCTGATCGACCTCCATGGAACCGACGTACCCGGTGTAATAGAGGGGCCTGTAATGCCTGTTATGTTTTAACACCATGTCGTCTTGAGTGAAAGTGATATTTGGGACCACTTCCATTACACTGTGGCATTGAGGATATGCCACCGGTTCTTCGTCGGGGGACTTGAGCTGGGTCAAGCATGCCTCCGCCTGCATCAGTGCTTGACTCAGGGCTAGACGAGTGTCTTGGGAGAGCCTGAGTAGCTCGAAGATGGACAGCCTGGCTGGTGTATTAGCCAGTTGGGCCAGTATATCGAAGTTGTATGGCTTCTCTAAACCTTTGTTTTGAATATTTTTCACAGGTTTATCAAAGCGCACTTCTCTTTGCTTCCCCTTGTCCGCCGGAGTTGGTTTTGAAGGACCGACATCTGGTACGACGGGGCCTGGTCCTGAAGGTTTGGCAGCTAAAGAGTCCGCCGGTGCATCTTCCTGACTTGCTCCGTAGTCGTTGAGGTAGGCTTTCCCTGAACGGGTTGCAGCAAATACCTCGTCTTCGTCTGATGGCGAAGAAGTTGCGACCATATGGCATAGTTTGCATTTGGAGCTCTTTCTAGACGTAGCCCTAGTAGCTTTAGTCTCCTCCTCGAGCTCTGACACCAAATCCGGATGAACCCACATAATCTTGCCTTGCCGGGTGGTTAGGGGTACCAGGTCATGATTTTGACCCCTAGCTGGAGGGAGATTGACGATGTTCATCATGGTCCGAGAAATGGGTGTGACACCGTCCGAGACTTCTTGGGAAGGCAGATAGCCAAACCGCAGAGAGATCATGTTGGCCGTGACCGTCTTCTCGGTGTTGTGCAGAGTGATGGCCTTAGCATCGATCAAACCCTAGATCTTTTTTTTAGTATGTAACACGCCTTTATCGGGTGGTGCACGTATTTGTGGAAGATGCAGTATTTGGGGTCGTTAGTACTGCCGACTTCTTGGGGCCGCCTTAGCTCCGGAAGGGTGATCTTGCTACTTTTGACGAGACACTCGAATATACTTGGGATATCATTATCGTCGAAAGAGTAGACTTCGAAGGGCCTGGAAGTCCCGGGTTTAGCTTGTGTGGTTGCCGCAGTCTTTTGCCTGGCCGTATTGATTGCCAGAGCTTCTTTTCCTTTGGAGCTGCGAGGATGGTCGCTGCTGGGAGATGACCTCTTGCCTCTGTCAGAGGCGAAGATCATGATGCCATTGTTGCGCGCCTTGCGACTGTTGTCTTCGGCTGCTACTGCCGAGATGATGAACGAGGGCCAATCTTGGAACTGATATGGTCATGTAAACACCGAGACTACGGGAAGGAGGTTCTTCCTGCAAATGTCTACTAACGCAGAGTCTGGAACTCCTGGAGGCATCTGTAAGGTGGCCTGACAAAAACGTTCGACGAAGGTGCGAACATCCTCCTTTTCCCTCTGCTTGACTTCGATGAAAGAGGACATAGACATGTCCATTCCTCCCTCGTAGAATCGCGTGAAGAATAAAGCCTTGAAGTCCTCGAAGAAAGTAATGCAGTTGTCCGCCAAGCTATGGTACCACTGATAGGCTACTCCTGAGAGGCAGCCTTTGAACACCCAAGTGAGGAGGGCGTCGTTCCCTTGTAGCAACACCGTCATCATACTGAAATAGTTTATGTACTGACTTGGTGATGTTTTTCCCTCGAACAGAGCCATAGTCTGAGGTTTGTACCTCGGAGGGAAAGGGACCTCTTCCCAGATAGCTGGGTAAGGCTGGTTGATTCCCAGTTTCTTGAGCTGATCTTTGTGCTTCAAGGTGTCAAACTGGGCTTTCAACTCCCGTACTGCCTGCATTGGATTTTCAGTTGAAAGCGGGACTACGGTGTAGTGCGGAGTTGGTTGTATCTTGACTCCAATGGGAGGTAATATATTCTCCGAGTGAGGAAGCGGAGGAACTGCTGACTCATGATATAGAGTAGGCTCTTGGCTCGGGTTGGATGGTGGTAAGTCCACCCCCACACGTATCTGAGTTGGCGGGACCGATGCCTGAGCCATGGCATTTGCTTGCTGAGTTAGCATCATCTGGTGCATGTTCTTCATTATGGATTGCATTTATTTCAGAGATGTCTCCAGTATAGTGATGTGTTGTTCCGCGTTTCCTGACGGTGAAGCTTCCTCGCGTTTATCTTCAACAGCATAAACTCCCATTTCCCTAGGCATCGTCGAAGGATGCATATAGGTTGCTGCAGAAGTCGACTCTATACTCTCAGTATTTGATTCGGGAGAATGGCGACCCCCAGCATCGGAATCAGAGGAGTACGAAGTCAGTTATTGTGACCTTGAACGAGTGTTCTGGAACACCCCATCTTCAGTGTCTCTGAGGAGCATGTTGGATCTTCTTCGGCTCGGAGTTCTAGAGGACGAACGTCTTGAGCCTGAGCTTCCTCCAGGTATATGCGAAGCCATGTTCACGGATGCATGCGCGGGCTCTTCTTTCTGGAAAGACAAAGAGTAGCTCAACCGGTCGAAAATTGACCGTTTTGCTTTAGAACAGCAACAGTCAATCACAATCTTATGACCATTACAACATTGCTCGCCAGGGGGCGTAATAGACATGTTGGAAGGTCTCCTTTCCTTATGCTTCGGGATTAGATATTTGCGCAAGTCAGGAGGAGTAGAAGAAGAAGACGACGGCTTGTTCCTCCTGTTCCCACCAGTGGGCATGCGGAGATTGGGTACCATGGTTCTCCCTGTGCCACCTGTGTACAACAGATTGGCCATCTGGGTGGCAGATAATCCCCGGGGAGGATGTCTTTCTGCAACCTGAGCTTGCTTTACGCCGTGGGACTTCGCCTGGCGTAATTTTTGCTCAGACTGGCGTAAAGCTGAAGAGGTTCTCAGTCGGCCATCGGCTTCCCGCGTAATCCGGAGAGTAGGCAGATTGCTCCCTCGCTGGCGTAAAGGCCGAGAAGTTGAGTACTCTGCCGCTTGCTTTTCCTTGCGGAGATCACAGCGCTCATCTGGTTCCCCGTAGAGGTCAGATATTGTCTTGCACACGGAGCATAATTTGTACTTCCGATTTGGCGCTAAGGCATCATCAGAAGTTTTGTCTGTACCACGCGTAGCGGAAGACTGGCTTCTACGCATAGAGCGCAGTGGATACTTCTGGGTTAGCGCTGAGGCTTTGTCCGAAGTTTTGTCTGTACCGCGCGTAGCGGGAGACTGGTTTCTACGCGTAGAGCGTAGTGAATACTTTTGGGTTAGCGCTGAGGCTTTGCCCGAAGTTTCGTCTGTACCGCGCGTAGCGGGAGACTGAATTTTATGTGCGGGGCACGGAGGGAGCAATGCTACAACCTTATTGGTCGGAGAGATCGGAGAGTCCACAGGAATGGTAGAGGATGTCTTGGGCATCCAGACCTTGTGCAGCTTTCTGTTGTCTTGGACGGAGAGAGGGTGAGAGCTACCCCCGGTTCGAAGCATGTCTTCATAGGCAGACTGGTCGAATTGGACGACCAGTGTATTCTTCACGGTTCCTACAGATACAGCATCGTGTTGAGCAATTACTTCCTCATCAGAAGAGAAAGATGTCCCCAGCAGAGTCGCCATCTTGTTTGTGGTAAAAAATGAAAAAATGAAAATGTATTCAAGATGGGGTTTACACGAAACCTGCCTTCTTTGGTTTACAAACAAACTTGTACAATTTGATCCTATACGAGGATATAGGAGTACAATTTATTTAATCTGGGTAAATATTACTATAGGTGTCTGATCTGTAGTCGATCACTTTAGCCCTTGGACCACACGATGTTGAAGAAGTGCCGTAGAAGACAGGTAGCAGCTTCGAAGGTTGCAAAAGAGGGTGGATGCACGATGCCAAAGTCGTCGATCCCTACTCTTTTGCCTGAGCTCCGGATTCTCTCTCTCTCTCTCTCTTGACCTCTGGTTCGATCTTTCTTGGAAGTTCGACCTTGGATCTGATATTGGTTTTCTTGACCAATTTTCCGACCTTCCAATTTGTCGACCTTGTTCCTCATTGATAGAGATCTCTATTTATAGAGTTTTGGTGATAGTGACCACTCCGCCGGTGTAGAAACCGAGGAGTGGAAAGTACAGCACCCTTTTATACAACGGTTAAAATAACCAATGCCTGCGTATAGATGATCCTTTGAATGAGCGTGTGACGCGGGTCCAACTAAGGGACAAAACGCGTATAATCGCTATGAAGATCACGACGTAGAAGCCACGTAGGTAGGTATCCCTCGTGTAGAAGAGGTGGGCGTAGAAGCCAATGTCTGTCACCATGGCGTAGAAGCCAAGTAGGCATAGAAGCCGAAAATAGGCGTAGAAGACGAGTGGTCATAGAGGCCGAGTGGGCGTAGAAGCTGAGTGGTCGTAGAGGCCGAGTGGGCGTAGAAGCCGAGTGGGCGTAGAAGCCGAATGAGCACAGGAGCTGAATGGGCATAAAAGCCGTTGCGTACCGTGCCAGAGTGCTGATGTAGACGTCTTTAGCCGGAATTACGGCTTTTGAAGATAAAATCAAATCCCTCGCATTAAATGCAGAGATTTGCCACCATCCTGTGCATTAAATGCAGAGGCATATATTTGAAGGTCTGCAGCCCTTCTGTGCATCCGTCGCAGAGACGTGCCTCAAAAAACTGTCACCGCTCTGTGCATTAGATGTAGAGACGTGCCTCGAGAAACTGTCACCGCTCTGCGCATCAGTCGTAGAGACGTGCCTTGAGAAACTGTCACCGCTCTGCGCATCAGTCGTAGAGACGTGCCTCGAGAAGCTGTCACCACTCTGCGCATCAGTCGTAGACACGTGCCTCGAGCCCCGTACGAAGTGCAGCTTTTGATGTGGCAGGCGGTTTGTCTACTGCGGAGCGTAAACAGCTCATGTCTACCTGTGTAAAACAAGGCAGTGTATCCCTTTGTGCACGTAAAAGCAGTTTATGCAAAGGAGATGGCGATAAATGACAGCCTGGGTTGTAGTGCTGTGCCATCATTATAGCCGTCGTCTGGGTAGCCGTGCAGTATCCCTTTGTCAGAAGTCCAGACGTCAGGTTCATTGCAGGATCTGATAGGTTCATTTGCAGGATCTGACAGCTGACAGGTTTATTACAGGATCTGACAGGTTCACTTCGGAGAATATGAAGCGTCTCTCGTATACTTCGAAGAGGATAGGTTTTACGCCCAGGAGGCGACGAAGAACCCTATTTACGCTGAAGCATCCTGGACGTACTGCCTTACGCGGATGGTCTTTTAAGCTTATACTTCACGCTGTGTTTAACGAAAAAAGCTTTGTTGCACGTTTGATGGCTCTGAAGGCCTCTGTCTACGCTGCTCTGCATCAATATGCTGCGTAGAGCTTCCCGGCGTATTTTTCATGCTTCTACACTTTATTCCAGTATTTCCTTTATTCTAGTATCTTATTGCCAGTTATTCATATCTGTCCTGTATTTCTTTACACTGTGTTATAGTTTTTATCAATATATGTGGAACTGCTGTTAGAGGTGTATTTTGTTCCAATCCTGACTGGATATTTTTTCCAGAGAACCTTGAGGATTTTTGTACCATACACTACGGACCAGGTATAGATACAGACTACGCACCGGAGATCCTAGAGGAGACTACACCTCTAGATGAGACTTTACCTGCAGCTTTCTAGATAGTATTTTATGATGCTTTTGAGACTCATGGAGGTTATTTCAGTTTATATTTAGACTCATGTTAAGTTTAATTGGAAACTTGTGTTGGACAGCTAGACTGAGAGTTATTTCTGTGTTTGAGACGTGGTGTTTAACTATGTCAATTCCTTTATCTTTTATCGTGCCTTATAGTTTTTGTGATTGAGATTATTGTGAGATGTATATCATTGACAGGTATTTAGTTATATAGAATCACTGTGACCTAGACAGTGTTCTACCGTCGATGCTGCGGCGTAGGCTGGACGTACCCACGCTCTCGTGCCCCTATACCGGGTGCGGATCGTGACACATTTTTAGTGGTGGCCCATACAGGTCTAGTTTCACAAATTGTGCGATATCGTGGTAGTGCGAAAACTTAGTTGTACCGCTGCGAACCTGTGCTAGGATATAGGAAATAGGATATAGGATGAAAGTATGCTCAATCACACTAGGAAATTCTGAACTTATATTGCTATTCTAATTGATTACTTCCCATAGCACTTTATTGTCCTTCCTTGATAGTATCATATCTATCAGCTTAATTGATTCTTTTGATCTGTATTCAGGATGCCGTCGAATACTAGATCTATGAGAGTGGAAGCAACAAATTCAGAGAGGTCTGCCACCTCTCAACCTGACGAACAGACACCGGGAGTTCCTCTTATATCTCCTGTTCGTGTGGGAGTATCTGCAGCTAACGGGATTCCTCCTCCACCTATTCAGAGAATTGCCCCAGCTATGACAAACAACCTTCCACCACCACCGATACCGATTTTCGGAGGAGTGCCCACTGATGGGGCACAGATGTTCGCACTGATGCAGGGCATGCTAGAGGCCCAGAGAGTAACAGCAGAAGCTCAGCGTCTTCAAGCTGAGGCTCAGAGAGTGCAAGCAGAAGCATACCAGGTGAAGACTGAACTGATGAGAGAAAGCATGGAAAATGCTCATCAGGTGACTCTCCAGACTGTGGAGAGAGTAGCACGACAACCGCAATATCAAGGTCAGCAACAACAGAGGCCCGGTACCACAGTGGACTTTAAGAGGATGATGTCTCGAGAGTTCAAAGGTATAGAAGGAATACTCTATGCTGATGAATGGTTGGAAGACATAAAGCGGAACTTATGCTTATCAAAGATTCCAGAGATTCTTCAGATAGAGGCCGTTGGCAGTCAGATGTTTGATATTGTACTGACGTGATATCGTACAGAACCGAGACTCGCCGCTGAAGGACTTACTTGGGAGGACTTTAAGGAGCTCTTCAAGGAGAAATTCTTTCCTGACGTAGCCTTGGAAGCATTAGAAAGTCAGTTCCATGACTTAGTCCAAGTAGGCATGTCAGTCGACGAATATGCCGCAGAGTTTTGTCGATTGAGTTGATTTGCACCATCGATGATTCGAGATCCAAGAGAAAGAGCATGAAAATTCAAAAAGGGATTAAATAGGGAGATCAAGTCTCGTACTTCGGGACGACGTACTACTACATTTGAGGGTATTCTGATGGATGCCCAGATTGCCGAAGATGACTTGGACCTCAGGCCCAAGAGAGGACGCGACACGTTTGGAGCAACAGGAGGTAACACAGGACCAGCCAAGCGCCCACACTTCCAACAACAACAACATAGGCCGTACCAACAGCAACAGCAGCAGCAACACTAACAATAGGCACCAGTTCGAGGACATGCTCAACAACAGCAACCACAGAGGCATAATTAACTTGCTACCCCATGTTTGTATTGCGGAAAGATAGGACATACAAGAGACGTCTGCAGAAAAAGGTTGGGCACTTGCTTATTGTGTGGATCAGCAACACATCAGCTGAGGGACTGCCCAGTTATTCAGACTCGCCAAGGAGGAGCAGCAGCTCAGAGAGGACCAACCAGAGCACCTACTGTACCAGGAGGCCAGCAGAGAGGACCTCTACTTCCACCATAACATGATAGGTTTGCTCAGCATCAGCAGCAAAGAGGAGCACCACCAGGACGAGCTTACGCCATGACTACTGAGGAGGTCGAGCTAGCCGGGGACGTGATTTCAGGTTCAGTTTTACTCGATTCTATTCCAGCACTTGCATTATTTGATTCTGGCGCTTCCTATAGTTTCGTATCTGTATCTTATGCCCTTAAGTACCATTTAAAAATGGAATCATTAGATAGGACTTGCAAGATCACGACAGGAGGAGGCATTATCCTAGTCCATGATTGTTGCAAGGATCGGATAGTGTCATTGGAAGGCCGAGAGTTGAGCGTGAGTTTACTTGCTATGCCACTTCCGGGTTATGACATTGTACTCGGAATAGACTGGCTGAGTAAACACCATGCTTCTATAGATTGTCACGGAGGTAAAGTAGTATTTTGACCACCAGGAGAGCCAGAGTTTAAGATTTCCAGAGGAGCAGAGGAGCGGAGCAGAGGCACTTTTTGCGGAGCCATGGTAGAAGAAGAAGAGTTACCGCATCCACTTATAGCGGAGTTCCTGGACGTATTCCCAGAGGAGTTGCCAGGTTTGCCGCCAGACAGAGATGTTGAGTTCTCTATAGACTTGATGCCAGGAGCGGAGCCTATTTCGCAACATGTCTATAGAGTTAACAACAACGAGTTGGTAGAACTGAAGAAATAAGTAGAGGAGCTGCAAGACAAAGGTTTTATTAGATCCAGTTCATCGCCATAGGGAGCACCAGTATTATTTTTACCAAAGAAGGATGGCACGGTACACGTGTGTATCGATTATAGAGCCCTGAATAACCTCACTATCAAAAATAAATACCCGCTACCGAGGATAGATGATCTTTTCGATCAATTGAGCGGAGCGAAGGTGTTTTCAAAAATAGACTTGAGGTCAGGCTATCACCAGGTGAAGGTGAAAAGAGAAGACATACCGAAGACCGCCTTTCGGACCAGATATGGCCAGTTTGAATTTACAGTAATGCCGTTTGGTTTAACCAATGCACTAGCAGTATTTATGAACTTGATGAACAAGGTGTTCCACTAGTACCTTGACAAGTTCGTAGTAGTGTTTATTGACGACATCCTAGTATATTCAAAAACCCCAGAGGAGCATGAAGAGCATCTGAGGATGGTATTAGAACTCTCAGGAGAGAGAAATTGTACGAAAAGCTTTCAAAGTGTGAGTTCTTCCTTGAAAAGGTTGAATTTCTTGGACATATGGTAACAGGTGACGGAATTTCAGTTAACCCAAAGAAGATAGAGGCAGTAGAGTCTTGGGCTACCCCCAGTACGGTCGCTGAAATCAGGAGCTTTCTCGGACTAGCAGGATACTACAGAATATTTGTACAAGACTTCTCCAATATTGCAGAACCAATGACTAGGCTGACCAAGAAAGATGTGGAATATGTCTGGACAGAAGAATGTCAAGCTGCATTCGATGAGCTGAAGAAAAGATTGACGACATCACCAGTTTTGACGTTGCCATCAGGGACAGGTGGATTCACTATCTACAGTGACACTTCAGGAAAAGGGTTGGGATGCGTTCTTCAACAACATGGGAAAGTGATTGCCTATGCTTCAAGACAATTACGCCCTTATGAAAAGAACTACCCCACTCACGATCTGGAGTTAGCGGCAGTTATCTTTGCCCTAAAGTTGTGGAAGTACTATCTGTACGGAGAGCGTGTAGAAATCTTCACAGACCACAAGAGCTTAAAGTACGTGTTTACACAGAAGGAGCTGAATATGAGACAGAGGAGGTGGTTAGAATTGATGAAAGACTTCGACATCTTATTACAGTATCATCCAAAGAAAGCCAACGTAGTCGCGGATGCCTTGAGCAGGTACCCAATGGCTATGTGCTTAACTTCGGATAGACACTTATTAGCTGATCTTGAGAGCTTGGAAATTGAGGTATTAGTTCCAGGAGCTGAGATTCAGATGTGGGGACTGCAGATACAATCAGAGCTGATGGAGAGAATTAGGGTCGCGCAATATGATGATGATGCTCTAAGGAATATTAGAGCACAAGTTCAGACAGGATTGATAGACGGTTTCACTATTGCGGATGATGGATCCTTACGACATGGCACGAGGATGTGTGTGCCAAGTGGAGAGCTGCGCGAAGAAGTTTTACAGGAGGCACACCGCTCTCAGTACTCGATGCATCCCGGAGCCAACAAGATGTATCGAGATTTGAGGAAGCATATATGGTGGTATGGTATGAAGCGTGAAGTAGCACGCTTCGTATCCCGATGTTTAGTGTGCCAACAAGTGAAAGTAGATCGACAGAGGCCAGGGGGATTGCTTCAACCTTTACCCATTCCAGAATGGAAGTGGGAGCACGTGACTATGCGTATAGCTCTGAAGTCATATTTTATGCGGACTGTTTTGAAGCCATATTTTATGCCACACAGCCTTGAAGCTTTGTTTTATGCGTATAGCTCTGAAGTCATATTTTAAGCCATACAGCCTTAAAGCTCTATTTTACGCGGACTTCATGTATGTTGGGGGTTTTGATTGTATAATACGCGTACAATTCTCCAGCGTATTTCATGCTTCTACAGTGGTCCCAAATCATAACTGATTACGATAAAATCAGATTTGGTTAAGGATTTGAAGAGTAATTTTAACTCTATAAATAGGCCTAGGTCATGAGAAAGAAAAATCCTTCATCTCTTTCTGAAAAATCATTTTTTTCTGCCATGGCACCAAAACAGACCTCCACCGCTAAAGGAAAGCTAGCCGCTTCATCATCTCGCTCATCTACTCAAGCACGAGCGACTCTTACTAGGCCAAGCGAGCTTCATTCTGAACGAAGTACTCTGCTGTCTAGCTATGTACCGGACATCACAGGTAAAACTTCGAGAAATAAAAATCCTTCGCACACGTTATACGTGTATGCACAAAGTTATCTTTTGTGCTGAGAGTACTCTTCGAGGAAGATGATGCACAGAGATGATTTATTTTGTCAATACGCCCACATTTTAATGTGTCAGCATAAAACTCCATATTTTACAATCTGGCGTAAAAACTCAAACTGTTAAATTTGGCGTATACTTGCGTTTTACGCACTGAAAGTAAATTCCAGCATAATTTGCAATCTGGCGTAAAAACTCAGACTATTAAATTTGGCGTATACTTGCGTTTTACGCACTGAAAGTAAATTCCAGCGTAATTTACAATATGGCTTAAAAACTCAGACTGTTAAATTTGGCGTATACTGCAAGATCATTAATTTTACGCGCAAATGTAACACCTTGCATTTTACACACTGAAAGTAAATGCCAGCGTAAACTCACTTATTCTCTTGCTTTTTTTTTTACAGTGGACCTACAGATCCCCCCTCTGGCTGAAGTAATTGGTTCTGCTGCTGGAATGTTAAATTCCAACTACTTGGAGGACTTGTCCCATGTAACTTTCCCCATCTCTGGAAATGAGTATCCTAAAAAAAGGGGAATTCTGATCTTGTCCCAAGGAGAAAGAATGTTGCTAACCATGATCAGCGGGGAACCCTTGACATACATAGATGAAACCGAGTATAAGAAACCAGCCTTCTTATTTGGAGATGCTATTGATAAGCAATCCCAAACAAAGCCCAAGAAGGAAGACTGGGTATTTCTGTTGAGGGCACTGTTATGTACCTGCCAAAGATGTTCAGAGACTACCCCATTTCTGTATTCTTTCATGCCACACATCCCAGAAGGATGGCATGGAATCTGACTCCTGATCTTCATAGCCAGCCAGGAAAGATCTTCTATAAGAAAAGATTAAACCGAGGATCCTTCGTAAGTAGTCCCTCAGGTCCTATTGTGCCCTTCAGAGGTTTACTACCAGGCAGCGTCCCTAGTGAAGACTCTTCTTTGATCCAGCCATTTTAAATAGCAACTTTCTGCAATGAATTCATAGGACTGGGAGGAGTATATCCCAAAGTTAACCCTCGCACCAGTGGATGGCTTAACCACCACAATCTTCGATGTGCCAGATTAACTGCATGGGCCCTGAAGAACTTTCAAATAGAGCTAGAAAGTATCAACTTATTTGATGTTGTCAGTGCTACTAGTATTGGACTGCCTATCAACACAAATTTATTCTTAGCTTTGATAGAGCGATATAACTCGTTTACTGGGACTTTCGCCACTCCAATAGGTGAGTTGGGCCTAGCACTTCATGAGATGGCAGATATCTCAAAACTACCAATGAGAGATATTCCTTATGAAGAATACGTTCCCACCAATAGAGAGTAGAAGGATACCAACCCTCGGGTAGTTGCTGTATACTAAGAACTAATGAGCCACTATCTTGCATGCACCACTTTTTATAGAGAGCCTTCTGATTTAGCTCATATTAACAAATGGGTATCTTACCTTTTCTTCCATCAAGCTAGAAATGCCAAGCAGGACAAGGTTATAGATGGCAAAGACAAACCTTTGAACCCTCTAAGTATTCTTTATGCCGACATAATAGATGACCTTATTGAAGATGCAAAAGCTCCAGATTGTGTTCTTAATGAAGATATAGATAGTTATCCTGCAGGGACCAAAGCCTACAGTTATATGAGGCCTTGCCAAAAGCCTTTGTCAAAAGAAGCTCAACTGGCTGGCTTCCTTTCTATTTGGCTACGCCGATAGGTGGTGCCTGGCATTGCGTCTGCAGATCGTATTCATCGCAACACCCTATGGCCCGTAGTACGTTTGGTATTTGGAGCAAGATTGGGCCTACTCCCTGCCATGGTATGCAGGATACAAGCTGGCTTGAGGGCTATCACTGATGGACTGCTGGCCAATACCACTCAGCGCGAAGGATATCCCAGAGTGAAATTACCATTCTTATATCTTATGGGATGGTTAATCCTTCATAACACCAGAGTGATGTCTCCCGGATCTGCCAGTGGTTCGGGCAATAACTTCTTGTTGAATTACAAGAATTCTTCTTGGAATGTGACTAGCGTCATAGATTGTCGACTAGCACTGAACTTTTCCCATAGTTGGAAATTTTTCTGCAGCGTTCCCCCCATACATATCAATCAGCAGGGGACTAAACTTCATGATATAGGTCAGGGGAAGTCTATTCTTTCTCCTGAAGTATTTTACTGGTTGGTCTGTATTAGACCTTCACACCTGATGTATAGAAGTGAGGATCACTGCTACCTGGAACCTTATCTGCCTAGCCGTTTCGCCAGGCAATTTGGATATGATCAGTTGCACGTGAGAAATCCCATCACCAGCTTTAAATTCAAAGGTGGGCTTATTGATGGAGCTAGATGATGGCGTTATTTCATCATGGGTTGTACTGAAGCAACCTTTGCTGTACCTGTGACTTCTCTCTCTATAGAATTGCGCATTCTTCATTCATACGCACAGTTTTATGTGTCCATTAATACTTTCTATCGTAATTTTGATGTATATGAAAGTTTCAGAATGCCCTCCCATAAGTCCACTGGAAGAGAGAAGATACCATCTGTCTCCTCTGATGAAGGTGATAAAACTACTGGGGCAGGTGATTATTTATTGATATTACCGAGAGGCGTAACAGCTCCACCAGCAGAGCCTCTCATAATTTCTAATAAGCGAAAGGCTTCTACTCAGAAAGAGCCTTCCCCTCGTAAGAAGAAGCAAACTACTAAAGGTCCTAAAAAGACTTCTACCAAGGGGGCCTCTTCCAGGAGTGAACATATTGTTTTCCCTGTTAGAGATGATTCTGTGATTAGGGATCCTATATCCCCTCATTGTCCTTCGCCTTTTAAAGAAGGAGCCTCCACATTCCTAGCTGAAAGTGCTGGAGATTCTTTGCCGATGACTGCTGCCGCAATTATATCTACCACCGTTACTGGTGATGCTTCTCTATCGCCTTTGAGGCCGAGCTCTCTAATAATCACTGTACCTTTATCATCTCTTACAAGACAAATAATGGGACTAGCCCCTCCTTCATCTGTAAATATTTCAAGCGAGATTCCACCCAATGAACCTCGAGTAGATTTGGGTGATGACTGGGATGACGACCCTCAAGCGTCAGTTGGTGTACCTTTTTCTCCAAGTATGATAGCTTGTTTAGCATCATTAAGAAATAATTTAGCTATACAGGCTGCAGACGCAATATACATACCATCGGCCATGGGTAAATGTTGTCTTTAAGCTTTTTTCAGGAAAATTTAACATCGAATTGATATTAACTTTCTCTTATCTTATTTTCAGGTGAAGATATTTCTGGGGAAGGCGGAACTGAAACAACCTCTGCTTTCGATGTGGATCCAGCTACTGAAACGGCTATGACCACTATCGAAGAAGTATACCTTGAAACCGTTGATCCCTCATCCGCAACATTCTCAGATATAATCCCGCCAGCAGCGGTTCAAATAGAATCAGAGGTGGATGAACCAACCACCTCGACTGTGCTTCCAATTATTAGAAATTTACCTTCGTCGAGCATGCCAGCAACTTCAGCTGTTGTTGGTGTCTCTTCTTTTGTTGCGCCATATGTTGAAGCAACGACTGTGGCAACATCTTCTGCCGTCATTCCAGAAAGGAGATTTATTGATATTGCGGCCACTCCCAGCTTCCGTTCGAGCCTTGCTATGCTAGTAGAACAATACACTAGCATAGTCTACCTCACTTTAAAAGAATTAATATCCATGGTGCTTGAGAAGAATCTAGGCTTTGATGCTTTGAAGACGTCTTCCAAGCTCACTATAGCGCAAATTAGAAATTTTAATGACGTTGACAGAGCTAATGCGCTAGAGGAAATGGTTAATGGTTTAGAATAACCCATTAACGAATATTTGCAATTATCCAGAGGCAGCATCAATGACTTAGTTCAGGCTGAGTATGACTCACTAACTTCAGAATTTGCTCAGAAGACAGAAATCTTAAACAAATCCATCCAGGAATAGCAACAAGAGATGGAGAAAGAGCAAGCAGTATTGGTGGAGAGTATTCCTCAGCTAGCTTAGTGCTGTACCGAATGGGAGGGATATGAAGTGAGGATTCAAGAACTGGAAGCTGAACTTGCTCAAACAAAGGAGAGGCTTCTCAAAGCATCGCTAGTTCGTGATGTATTGGAGGGCCAAGTGAATACGGCTCAGCAGAACTTGACATATGTGGGTGTCATCCATGCAAGTTTAGTTGATTCTCTGTCTGAACTATCTCTCTTGAGCGATGATGAAGCAAGACTGGAACTGGCTCGCACAAAAATTTTAAACTCCAGGAACGAAAGGATGGCTGCTTTAGCACAACAAATCCGTGATTTAACTGCTTCTCCACAATGATAGATTATGTACTTTTTTGCTCCTTCTTTACCATGTTATTCTCAGAGATAATGAAGATACATTTTCTGACTCTATGGACCCATCACTTATTATTAGAATATAAATGATAGGCTAAGCTGAAAGTGATATCAGAGGTAATATGGACATGATATACTTTCGATAATAGGTTTTTACTGAATATATCTATTCATAGGTTATATGAACATGATAGAATATGATCAAACTAAATTTTTATACAAAATACTATCAGAGGTAATATGGACATGATAGGTTTTGAAGTTTCAAATTAGTTAAACATATCTATTCGGAGGTCATATGAACATGATAGAATATGATTCAACTAACCTTTGTACGTAGTATCATCAGAATGAAATCTTTATCATACTCCATTAAGCAAGGGAGATCAAGCATAATACTTCTTCAGGAATTTGCCATTGATAGGAGCCATTATCAAATCTCTATTAGGCTTGGCTAATCTGTAAGAGTCATTTGAAAATATTGTTTCAATCACATAAGGGCCCTCCCATTTAGGCTGGAATTTCTCCTTACTTTTATGTGTAATGATCATTGGCCTCTTCACAGCTAAAACTAGCTCACCAACTTTGAACACTCTTTCCTTCACTTTTTGATTAAAAGCTCTGGAGATGCGTGCTTGGTAGAACTCAATGCGCTGTTGAGCTTGAATGCGTCTTTCGTCTAACCCTTCTAGCTCTTAAAGTCTTAAACGATCATTATTTTTCTTATTCAGCTCATTAGCTACTGCTATTCTGAGTGATGGAATTTGAATTTCAATAGGAAGAACTGCTTCACACCCGTAAACTAATAAAAATGGAGTATACCCCGTTGGTGTTAGTACCGTTGTGCGGTATGCCCACATACATTCTCCCAATTTCTCGTTCCAGTCTTTTTTGTTCGAAGAGAAATTTTTTCAAGAGTTTGATAATGGTTTTGTTGAAGGCTTCTGCCAAACCATTGGCAGCATAATTATATGCCGTTGAGGCCATATTTTGTATCCGATTATTATCGCAAAATCAGTAAAATGCTTGACTGATGAATTGAGGCCCATTGTCATGAATTATCCTTTGGGGTATCCCAAAGCGATAAATTACATGATGCTTGATAAAGCTGATCACATTGGATGTCTTTACCTCAGCAAGAAGAATTGCCTCCGCTCATTTGGAGAAATAATCAGTGATAGCTAATATAAATCGATGTCCTCTAGAAGATGAAGGATGCATATGACCAATGATATCCATACCCCATGCTTCAAAGGGCCATGATGAAGTAGTAGGATGTAAATATTCAGAAGGTTGATGTATGAAATCTGCATGAACCTGACAGGCTTTGCATTTTCTTGCATATTCCACGGCATCTGTAATCATAGTAGGCCAGTAGTAGCCCATCCTCCTGATACTATCCTGTAACTTAGGACCGAGTTAATGTGCTCCACATACACCATCATGAGCTTCTCGGATAACCCGCCTTGCGTCATCCCCAGAGAGACATCGTAACAATAGTCCATCATGTAACACCCCATTCCGTTCTAGCAGACTGCCGGCTCAAACGGCAAAATTGCAACTATCCCAACCCGCTTTGCCTCAAACGAGAAGCAAAGGATATCCAGACTTGTCCCAACAGGATTTCAGCTTAGGCTTTCAGAGGCTCGCTTGACGTATCGCTCTACCGAGGTGAATCATCGCTAAGGTGGGTGGCTACGGTGAACTTGTCTTTGCTTAGCCAGCACACATAAAAATCTGGAATGTTCATGGTAGTCGCTAGGTGATTCACCCCTGCATGTTAATGAATCCAACGCACCTAGCTAAGGGAATAATCTCAACTCATATTGCTTATGCTAGAATATAGAAATTGAAATACTGCTTATATTCGGACCCTCGTATGCTAAGTTCCCTAACGGTTTTATCTCTTGGCTTACCTTCGGGTCCGAGCAAATGTGTCTGCTTATGTTCCTTAGAACGCGTGCTTGCCTGCTTATGAATGTTTAAACGTGATTGTATTGTGCATGCATTCTTGTTAGCCAGGAGACTATCAAATAGTCCTTCTGTGCAATTGAACCTGTAAGTATCCGGGACCGTTAGGTCATCCAAGGCAAATCCCCGAACCAGGGGAATGCATCAAGCAAGAATGAATATGAACAAGAATCACACTTGAATGATAATCATGCTAAGTATGCATCTGAACGAGGATCGTATCTTGTACTGATTGAATCCCAGCTCGTGGAGCAATGTGCTCATTCAGAATAAGTTTGAGTTCCATGATTATCATGTCAAGCTTTGGATAGAGGATAGACCCTGACCTGCATGTCGCGGACTACTTGTGCACAAGGATTTTTGGCTTCCGCGGACGGTCGTCGGGGCACTGGGACCGATCCGATCCAGGCGGAAGAGTTTGTATGGTCGTTTGTCACGGACGGAGTGTTATGTAGCGGGGCTCGCCACTTGCGTTACATATCGCTCTTAGTCTCGAGACCATAACCCGTCCTTTATGGCTATGCCAGCGACTTTTGTCATATAGATAAGTCATCCTCGCTTAGCGGCTATTCGCGTGCGAGTCATTGCATCGCATAAAGAAACAACTGAACACCTGAACGATCTTGATAAAATGACCCTCGTGTTTGCATATGCTATGCCTCCTGAATGTTATACTTGCCCGTGCTTGAATTAATCATGTTTGCCTTGGACAGGAAAGGACAAATGGTAAGTTGGTAAGTCTCGTCGTGTTTTCTCTTATGTCGTACGGCGCACTGCCACACGAGTTAGACTATTCAAATATTGCATAAAACTGATCCTAAGGCAACTAGATAGACAACTTAATAGTTGTGCACGGAACCTGTATTACGTGTTTGGATTTGTCGAGCGGGCGAGTAGCTTTCCCACCAGTGCATTCAATGTACTGATAATCTACCAGTCTATATGCAGGGTGCGAGAGAACGTCGTTCGGTGCGGATGCTTCCTTCGTGCGTGCTAAGGTGTGGAGATCACTCCGAAGAAATGGTGCGTCCGGAACAGTAGCACATATACAATACATAATATTGTGAACATCGCCAGAATATCGCCTGAACATCGCCTGTACAATCATTCCACAATTGTAGCTACTTGGCACGCTTTTACTGTTTCAGAGAGAGAGGCTTGAGCGACTTGTAATCTCGGCTATACGCCGCCTGTAACACTTGTTCATATCAATAAAAGAGCTTGCTTTACTTCAACTAGTGTTTCAATGCTTTCGCTATATTGTCAACTCAGTGAACTTGTTACCGATCGCCTATGCGTTCATGACTCCGCTGCACTCGGACAATCTGTGCGACTCTGTGGCTTAGAACTCTTACCGCCAGCCTATGGACCACGGCCTTGCACGGGCGTGGCTTACGCTCGTGCGGCATCATGCCCAGATGGGTCAAAGCGATCGTCCCGCGGGAGCGCTGGCGAGAGTGATTCCCGCCTAGCGGGGACGGCCGAAATAGCCTGCGGGAGATCGGGGCATGACACATCATATGTTCGGCGATACAAACTTTGTGAAGAAGCATCAAAATCGAAACGTAGCGATCGTCTTTTGATAGATGTTGTTTCTTTAGGATCCTCTAGTAAGATTCCATATGACACGAAGTCTATAAAGGGACTTCTCCAATCTCTCTTAGGAGGAAGCATGTTTATAACATAGCTGCGTTCTATGTAAAAATTATTTTTCACACAAAACAAATCTCTGTTAAGAAGGATCACCGAATTTTGCCTTCTTATAGGAATAGCTAGATCTGCAGCTAGACTGGCCAGAGCATCAGCTTCCAAATTTTGAGATCGAGGAACATGTTCTAAGAAGAATCCTTTAAAAGACATTGCTATCTCGATTGTTATTCGGTGATAAGGAATGAGATCTGGATTGCGGACTTCATATATTCCTCTGACATGATTGACGGTCAGCTGAGAATCACCAAAAGCTTCCAAGTATTCAATATCCAATTCTTTAGCAACTTGAAGCCCAATTAATAGAGCATTATACTCTGCCATATTATTAGAGCATGGTTCACTAAAAGAATATGCTCGATAAATGACGAGTTTATTAGGAGTCACCAGAACAATCCCTACCCCCAAAACCACGTTTCCCTTGGGGCCAGTTCTGGAAGCACTATTCAAAGAATAGCTGCCATATATCACCTTCCGTTGCCAAATTACATTCTACAACTTTGTCGGAAATGTCATCATATAATTTGGAGGTTTTTGGAATTGGATGGGCAGCTAAAAAATCAGCCAAGGCTTGACCTTTCACAGATTTTTGAGGGACGTACACCATATCATTCGGTGTCAATAGTATTGCCCAAGTCGCGAGTCGAGAATTAAGAATACTTGGCTTATTCATCAATACCCGAAGTGGTTTGATTCTGGATATGATATGAATAGTTTGGCCTGTCACGTAATGTCGCGTCTTCTGAATGGCAAATATTAGGGCTAAGCATTCTTTTTCCACTGTTATACCTGTATTCTGCTCCGACCATCATCCTGCTTAGATAGTATATAGCCTGTTCATGACCCTCATTGTTCTTCTGTGCGAGGAGAGCCCCTAAAGAATGATCAATTGCTCGAACATACAGCAAAAATGGTCTTCCTATGACATGAGACACCAGAACTGGAGGATTAATAAGATAGCATTTGATGTCATTAAATGCTTGTTGATAGGCTTCGCCCCATACAAATGACACACCTTTCTTCATTAGACGAGAAAAAGGTTGACATCTTCCAGAGAGATTGGACGTTACGGTAGGAAGTCAATGGGCAAGAATGTTTGCTCAGAGGAAATATGGACATGGCAAACTCTTAGGTTGTAGACTTATTATCCATGGCGTACCTTAAGTACGAATAATAAGCTGAAATGACTAACACTATCAGGGGTTATGCGAACGTGATAGTAGAAATATCGAAGAGCAAAACTTTACTCAGAGGTAATATGGACATAAAATAGTTTTTTTTTAAATATCTTACTCAGAGGTAATGTGGACGTGGTAAGATATGATTCTGTGGGGATAAAGAAAAACAGGACAGAGGTAATATGGAAGTGACCATTTTTGTGGTGATAGATTTACTTTGCTGAAGAAAGTGGAGAAACGTAGTTCAGAGGTAGTATATACGTGAACTGATCGATAGCCAAAACCTGGGAGGTTTGCTCAGAGGTCACTTGGACATGGCAAACTCAGCCGAAAAAAAATATTTGGACAACAGTTCAGAGGTAATATGGACGTGAACCCATGTCCAAAAAACTCACTGGGGAGTGATTTGCTGAGTGTGGTCTATCCAAAAATGAGGATAGACCTGATGGTTGCTCCGTTGGGGATATTTTAACCATATGACTGTTTATATCTTGAATTTTTCTTAGACTTAGCTTTAGCAGCTTTAGTTTCTTCCTCGATTTCTGATACTAGATCAGGGTGAACCCACATGATCTCCCCACGCTTGGTAGTTAGGGGCACTAAATCTTGATTTAGACCCCTGGTAGGAGGGAGATTAACAATATCTATCGTTACCCGTGGAATAGGTACCATACCATCTGGTACTTCTTGAGGGAGGAAATTGCCACATTGGAGTGAGATCATATTTGCAGTGACCGTCTTCTCGTTATTATGCAAAGTGATGGCTTTGGCGTCGATCAACTCCTGGATTTTCCTTTTCAGTACATAGCATGCCTTTGTAGGGTGATGTATGTATCTGTAAAAAATACAGTACTTAGGATTATTTGTACTGTCGACTTCATTTGGACGCTTTATCTCTGGTAGAGTAAGCTTGCCACTTTTGACTAGACAATCAAATATGCTTGGAATATTATTGTCGTCAAAAGAATATTCTTCTTTAGGTTTGGAAGTTCCAGAATTCGTCTACGTAGTTACCGGAGTATTTTGTCTGGACGTATTGATTGCTAGGGCTTCCTTTCTTTTTGAACTACGAGTATTGTCATTACTGGAGGATGAACGCTTCCCTCTATCAGAGGTAGAGATTATGATTCCGTTGTCACGAGCCTTCCGACTATTATCTTCAGCGACTACTACCGATATGATAAATAAGGGCCAATCATGGAACTGATATGGTCCCGTGAATACTGAGATTAGTGGGAGTAGGTTCTTTCTGCAAATGTCCACCAAAGCTGAATCTGGAACTCCAAGAGGCATCTGTAAGGTAGCCTGACGAAAGCGTTCAATAAAAGTACGAACATTTTTTTTTCTTCTGCTTTACTTCAATGAGTGATGACATAGACATGTCCATTCCTCCCTCGTAGAATCGAGCGAAGAATAGAGTTTTGAAATCTTCAAAAAAAGTAATGCATTTGTCAGATAGATTACGATACCATTGGTAAGCTACTCCTGACAGACAGCCTTTAAACACTCGAGTGAGAAGGGCATCATTTCCTTGCAACAATACCGTCATCATGCTGAAGTAGTTCATATACTGGCTTGGAGACGTCTTTCCCTCAAACAAAACCATAGCCTGTGGTTTATATTTTGGTGGAAAAGGGATCTCATCCCAGACAACTGGATATGGCTGGTTAATTCCCAACTTCTTGAGATGATCTTTATGTTTCAAAGCATCAAATTGGGCTTTTAATTCCCGAACTGCTTGTATTGGATCTTCATATGGGAGAGGGACAGCAGAAAGGTGAGAAATTGGATGTATTATAACTCCAACATGAGGTAATACATTCTCCGGGTTAAGAGGTCGAGGAGCAGCCGATTCTTGATTTTGAACAGTCTCTTGGCTTGCATTGGCTGGTGGTATGTCTACCCCCATACATAGTTGAGTCGGAGGAACAGGTGTTTGAGCTATTGCAGTTGTATGTTGAGTCACCATCATTTGGTGCATACTCTCCATCATGGTATGCATTTCTTTAAATGATGTTTCCAATGCAGTGATGCGTTGTTCAGTACTTCCTGATGGGAAAGCTTCTTCATGTTCGTCTCCAACAGCATAAACTCCCATTTCTCTAGATGCCACTGAGGGATTAGTATAGATCTCTGTAGAGATTGAATCTATACTTTCAGCATATGGTTCAAAAAATTGGCGACTCCCAGTGTCAAAATATGAAGAATATGAAGCTGATTATCGTGACCTCGAGCGAGTATTTTAAAAAATACCTTCTTCAAAAGTCTCGATGAGTCTGTCAAATCTCCTTTGACTTGGAGTTCTGGAGGGATGTCGTCTTGAACTCGACTTTCCTCTAGGAATATGTGAAGCCATATTTACTGAAGCAAATGTTGGTTCTTCTTCTTGTAATGACAAAGAATAGTTCAATCGGTCGAACACTGACCTTTTTGCTTTAGAACAGCAACAGCTAATTATAACCTTATGACTATTACAACAATGTTCTCTAGGGGGTGTAATAGACATATTAGGAGATTTCCTGTCTTTGCATTTCTGGATCAAGAAATCACGCAAATCAGGGAGATTACCAGAAGAAGAAGAAGAAGGCTTATTCTGCCTTTTTACATCAGTAGGAATGTGTAGATTATGAACCATAACCCTTTCTCTGCCATAGGAATACAATAGTCCACCCATATGAGTAGCATATGATCCATCATCTGTCTGAGGAGCGTATCTTCCCGTGAAACGAGTTTTCTTTACGCGGACAGACCTATCCTGGCAAAATTTGGATTTTTGCATAGGTTCGCGTAAAACAGGGAAAGTCCTCAAACGGCTTTCGGCGTCACGCGTAATCTGTAAAGTGGGAACCTTCTTCTCTTGTGGGCGTAAAAGCTTAGAGGTTGAAGGATTCATCACTTATTTTACTTTCATGTGATCAAAGGGTACATCTGCCTCATCATAGACGGGAGATGTATTTTTACGCGTAGGGCGTGTTTAAAATTTCTGAATTGGCACTAAGGCCTTGCCAAAAATTTTGTCTACCACGTCACAGACATGAGACGAAGGTTTACGCACAATGCATGTTTGAGACTTCTGGATTGGCACTGAGGCATTTCCAGAAGTTTTGTCTACCACGTCACAGACGGGAGACAAAGTTTTACGCACAGGGCGTGTTGGCTGCGTTGTCACAACTTTGTTGATCAGTGAATGAGAACTTGCAGGAAGGGTAGAGGACGTCTTAGGCATCCACACTTTACGCAGGTTCCTGTTGTTATGGACAGAGGAGGAATAAGAACTACCCCCTGCATGAAGCATGTCTTCATAGGCAGATTGGTCGAACTGGACGACCAAAGTCTTCTTCGTCGATCCGATGGATACAGCATCGTGTTGAGCAATTGCTTTTTCGTCAGAGGAGAAAGTTGTCCCCATCAAAGTCGTCATTTTGTTTGGATAAACAAAGAGGTTTATGTGAAACTTTTGCTTACAAACGAGAAAAGAGAAAAGTACAAATAATCCTATACGAGGATATTAAGTACAATAAAATAATTCTGGGGAAGTATTGCTATGAAAGTCTGATCTGCGGTCGATCACTTTGTTCCTTGGACTATACGATGATGAAGAAGTGCTGTAGAAGAAGCTTCAAACTTTCTCTGAACAGAAGGCAAAAGCCAGTCAAAGGAAAGTTGCAAGTAGGATCGAATTCTTGTTGCCAAAGTTGTCAGCCAAAACCCTTCCCTTTTACTCTGTGACCAGGGGTCTCTATTTATAGAGATCAATCAAATAACTGCCTCGTTGGCATAAAAGCCAAATAACTGTCTTGTTGGCGTAAAAGGCCAAACTGTGAAGAAGATTGCCTCATTTACACTGCGGTTATGACAACTGCTACCCACGTTCCAATAATCTTCTGAATCTGCGTATGACACGTATACTTTTATGAGGTAAAATGTATAACTGCTTCTCGAAGATCATGGCATGCAAGCCACGTAGGTAACTGCCCCTGCGTAAAACTTGAGATTAATCAAATAACTGCCTGGTTGGCGTAAAGTCAAATGACTGTCTTGTTGGCGTAAAAGGCCAAACTGTGAAGAAGGTTGCCTTCTTTACGCTGCAGTTATGACAACTGCTACCCACGTTCAAATAATCTTCTGAATCTGCGTATGACACGTATCCCTTTAGAAGGTAACGCATATAACTGCTTCTCGAAGATCATGGCATGCAAGCCACGTAGGTAACTGCCCCTGCGTAAAACTTGATGATTCATGAATAATAGATAACCAGCGTAAAATAACCAATTATCCTTCACGACTGAGTTCTTGAGCGTATTCTGGGCTAAGTAGCCTTATCAACGTACCTTTGCAAATATAGCCGAGTTGGCGTATTTCGAGGAGATAGCATACGGCGTACTCCTATAGTTAAAAATAGCCTGGTTAGCGTAAAATGCAAGGATGGTGATGCGAGCGTATTAGTCCCAGTCTTAGCTTTCCCAGTCATGACAAAATTTAAAAAATAGAACAAAATCTCGTGCATTAAATGCAGAGATATGCCTCAATCTCGTGCATTAAATGCCGAGATATGCCTCGAGCTCTGTACCAGAAACAGCTTTTGACGTGGCGTCTGATTTTGTCTTGTCTTGAGCGTAAAAACTCATTTCTGTCAATGTAGAATAGGCAGCGTATTCATAAGACTCCATTCTTCTTCTTTTTAATGCGTAAAAACTACTTGTATCAAAAATATGTCACAAAATGACAACCTGGGTCTCTGTGCAAAATCATCATCACAGCCATGTAGTACTTTTGTCAGATGTCAGGTTCACTGATTTGACTGACAAATTCATCCGAGGAATACGAAGAGTTCCTCGTACAACTTTACGCTGCATTAAAAATAACGTATTTTAAACTTTACACAGGAAGGTATAGCAATCTTTTACGCAGAACAGCCTTGAGGATCTGCTTTACGCGGACAGCTTTGAAGCCCTATTTTATACCAAACAGCCTTGAAGCTCTGTTTTACGCGTATAGCTCTGAAGCCCTATTTTACGCCAAACAGCCTTGAAGCTCTGTTTTACGCGTACAGCTCTGAAACCCTATTTTACGCCAAACAGCCATGAAGCTCTGTCTTACGCAGACAGCTCTGAAGCCCTATTTTACGCCAAACAACCTTGAAGCTCTGTTTTACGCGTACAGCTCTGAAGCCTTATTTTACGCCAAACAACCTTGAAGCTTTATTTTACGCGGACAGTTTTGAAGCTCTGTTTTACGCGGATAAGGACTTCATGTAGATTGGGGGTTTTGACTGTAAAATATGCGGACAATTTTCCAGCATATTTCATGCTTCTACAGACGTACCACGTACTCGTGCCCCGATCATCTGGGTGCTGGTCGTGAGAGAGAGAGAGAGAGAGTTGGTTAAATAATTAACTCATTCTAGAAGTCTATTGAAATTCAAATTTTAAATTAATAGAATTTTTAAAAATTCAAACTAAAATTTATATTTAAATAATTTTGCCAAAGAGAAAATTTTATTCCTTTTTCCTCAACCTTCTAGAAAAATAATCTAATTTCAATCAACTCCTATAAAATAGAAATTAGTTATAACAAAAAATTGAAGGAAAATAATTAAAATTCAACGGCAATTTGAAAAAAATAGGTATTTGTAAATAAACAAATGTTTTTTTAATTTAGGATGTTTTTCCCTTATAAATCATGTTCACTCAAAACAAAATATTTAATTCTCTTATTTTTTTAACACTTTTCCTGCTCTCGATCAGATCCGTGAATTTTAGATCTAAGATCTCGGTCGAGATCACCTCTTCTCCTCCCAACCTCGCCAACCCTCTCCTTCATTCGTTGTGTTATGGTGAGCAAATCGTCGTCTCCTCAGCGGGCTGTTGCGCTCGATCATGAGCTACAAAAGAGTGGTCGAGGCTCCCCACTCTCTATCGTGCCTCGTCGACGACTCCAACGCGTGCATCGTCGCTCGCTGACTTCCCTGGAGTCACCTCGACTCTCCGGTGGACGACCCCCACAATCGGTCGTCCCTTAAATCTTTGTTATTCTTTTGTGCCATGATGACAAGTAATGGAGATTGTAGTTTCTTTAGACGACTTTAAAGCCTGTTCTTTGTCCATTCTTCGTCAAACTCGAATTTCTTTCTTCGAAACCATTACTGGTATAGTCCTCTACACCCTTGTCAAATTTTGTTGAATGATTTAATCCTTTAGTTGCTCAAATTTGGAACCAAAATCTGTGTTTAATTGAGATTTATTTTGTGACAGAAAAGTGTATTTTTGGGCCGACTTTAAGGGTCTCTGGATTGAGGGTTAAGAGAGTTAAGTAAGGAAAAATAAAGACCATGCTTGGTTTGGGGGTGGAAATTTATAAGAAAGGGTTATAGTGGGTTAAGTGAGAGTTTGTTTAACCCTCTTTTGTCTATTTTTCACCTCCCCTCCAAAATCGGAGGGTTAACGAGGGAGATTGAGAGATTTTATTTAAAAAGTCATAAATACCTCTTATTTATCTATAAAATATCATAATTTTTTTCTTGCTTTCAATATGCTGCTCTGTAGCTTCCTCATTTGTGAAGATATTTTGATATGTTCTAATTAAAATTTCAATCAAATTTTATTTTAGGACATGTAATAAGGGTATTTTGGTATCTACTTTATTTTTAATAATTTATTCTCTCATTCAAAAATTTTAATCAAAGCAAGAGTTATTAAACACATCCCACTTAACTCTTTCTCCAATCCAAGCAAGATTATTTTATTGACTCTACTCCCCCTTACTTAATCTCCCTTTATTTAACCCCCACTTAACTCTGCTTATTTTTTTTTCCCTCAATCCAAGCAGACCCTGAGGGATCAATACTCCTTCCTCGATCTATATTTCATCGAACTAATTTATCCTCTGTAATCTCTTAAGGTTCTCTATGCTATTATTAAATTTTATTTTAGAATTAGTTCATTTGAAACAAATCAAGGAGAAGAAATAATAATTTTATTAATAGATGATGTAAAAAGTCTTACAACTATGAATATATATATATATATATATATATATATATATATATATATATATATATATAGTGGGAGAATAGATTCATGTCCGTATAGGAGTAGGAGAATGTAGGAGAAGAAATATGTATCCATATATAAGGAGAATCTAATCCAAAATCTAATTAATATCTAATCATAACTATAATTAATCTTAACACCCCCTTCAAACCCATGGTGGGTCAAACAACATAAAAAATTCGATTTGCCCAATAGAAACTAAAATTACGGTGTGGAGTGTGACTTTGTAAAAAAAATTGCCAGCTGATCAACTAAAGTCACATGTGGTAGAGAAATAGTGCCTTTCAAAAAATGCTGATGGACGAAGTGACAATCAATCTCAATATGCTTTGTCCGTTCATAAAAAACTCGATTGTTTGTAATCTGTATAACACTCTTGTTGTCACAATGAAGAGGTGTAGGTCCTGTAGCAGCAATGCCTATATCAGAGAACAGTCTATGTACATGAACGATCTCCCTGGTGGTGGCAGCCATAGCTTTATACTCTGCCTCAGTAGAAGAACATGCAACAACTTCTTGTTTCTTGCTTCGCTATGAGATCAACGAGTCACCAAGAAATAAACAGAATCCTATAGTAGATCGTCTGGTGGTCAATCTCCTGCCCAATCTGCATCAAAAAATACTTGAAGCTCCAGAGTAGATATAGAAGACATAAATAATGAGCGCGTAATGGAACCCCAAAGATATCGGAGAATCCGGAGTAATGCACTATAGTGAGATGATCGAGGCGTGAAAATGAACTGACTAATAATACTAACTGCATGAGAAGTATCTAGCCTGGTCAAACAGAGATACACAAGTTGAGATTAATTATAGTTAGGATTAGATATTAATTAGATTTAGGATTAGATTCTTCTACTATTTGGATACATATTTCTTCTCCTACCTTCTCCTACTCCTATACAGACATGGATCCATTCTCCCACTATATACATTCATAGTTGTAAGACTTTTTACATCATCCATTAATATAATCATTATTTTGTCTCCTTCATTTGTTTCCTGGTATCAGAGCCTATGATTTTTTCAATCCTAGAACCAAATTAATTATCTCAATTAAAAAAAAAAGAGTTTCTTGCTGCTTCTGCTATTTCTTCCTTGACACCGTGCTCCAAAAGTCGTCCCCGACCCTTCGGCCACATCGCACAAGTGCGAAAAAATGTTCGAGTCTCGAGACCATGTCGCACAAACTCTTCCAAATTGAATAAAGAGAAAGAAGAAGAAGTAACAATAAAGACAAAAGAAGAAAGAAGCAGAAGTAACAATGGAGACAAAAGAAGAATAAAGAAAGAAGTGGAAGAGAAAGAAGTACGAAAATTCAAAAGAAGAAAGACATGTAGCACCAATATGGAAGCACCATAAGCTTGGTGATTCCTTCCCTATTTCTTCTAAAATTTCAGTTTACCAAAAAAAAAAATCAAAAAAATCAAACTAATATCTAATCCCAACTATAATTAATCTTAACATGTTAGATCAAATCGGGATAAGAAGTTATATGATTAATTTTGGTTGTGTATATACTGGAATGTGTAGTTCGGCAAGTCCACTTTCAGAATAATTTTTGAGAGATCTAACTAGTGGATCAGTGAACAAATTCTTCCTCACTAACACGGTATATAGCTCTTTGTTATTGTAAAATTTGTACCGTTGAATCGTTCACAAATTTGGTGAATAAATTATTAATTTCTATGTTGTTTTGTGACAACAACTATGAGAGATCATAACTCTTTCACTGTGCATTCGTTTGGTGAGCTACCTTCGCTAACACATGGATGGTATAATTCTTTATAACTCTATAAAATTATGCTTGCTAATTCGATTGTTTGATAGATCATTTCTGTCCCAAATGTTGGGGGATTCACGATGTTTTCAAATTAAAAATCCTTAAATTTGAAACGATATTTTATCATTTCGACTTTTGAAATCTAAATCCAACATCACCATTGGATTCGTAACATTATTTTAGCCTAAAGTCATATATAACTTCCTGATTTTGGTCTTGGAATAATTTAGCTCAATTTTTTGGATTTTTTGTTGGCCCGCCTTGGACACCGTCTTTCGTCGAAACATTAATTTTATCAGTTTCGAACTTCCTTATATGCTTTCTACCTATGTGGCATCAACCAGATTCAATGGTGATATTTATTTATACATTTGGACTCAATTATGCGTAGTTAGTACTTAAACATATTCTATGTCGGCACGTTCATAACCGACACGTTGACTTCATCTATTCATCAAGCAAGTACTCTACACGTATTTCTACTATTACTTTATATTGCTATAGTATATATACATATATATATATACATATATATATATACATATATATATATATATAGTCCTATACATGCTCATGACACTATGTGCAATACGAGAGAGAGAGAGAGAGGAGAGAGAGAGAGAGAGATTTGTATCTTCTCGATTTAGACCGTGTACTATCGTGACATTTGTAGTTTTGTCCCTTATATAGACTTATGTATTTTAAGTGATAGTTGGGTGAAACAATATATGTGCAGGCATGTGGTCAACCCAGAACTATTTAGTCAAAACTTGTCGTGACTATAATAGTCGTACATTTCATTCACGACATGCTAGATTTACTCCTAGCCGTCTATATGCCAAAAGTTATATTCTATACACTTAGCTTAGTTGTGTTGTTAGTTATCATTATTAAGTCCATGTTGTTATCTTTATTTCATGGCATGTTAGTTATTACTTGCCAGTCTTATCTTGATTCATGATTATACATATGTTCTTCTTCCATTTTTATCATTTACAGTCTTTCCTATTATAGCCTTTTATATCATTTTGTGTAGTTTATGTGCAGGTGAACTTTGCTCCTCTTCTGATTGGATACGTTAACATATTAGGCAAGAAGAACCTTTATCCTATCTTCAGGAAAAAAAAAAATATATGCATATTGGTAGAAAATCTCACAACATGTATGTAGATAGAAATCTCATAATATGGAAGGGGCAGAAACCTTACCACACCGAATACATGGGTGGCCTTCTTATTTATAAATAAATAATAGTAACAATAAATAGAAATAGAACAACCAAAATAATAAGAATATAATTAAGGGATATTATCCTTATCTATGATTATTGAGATGGATGAGTTGGAGGTTTGAATTGATAAGGCTGAACTTGAATTTGTAACTGGCTTGATCTTCTAACATTCTTCCTCAAACTGTGCGTGGTGGTCATGCACAGTTTGTCAAGTAATATTTCAAAAGCGGATCATGTTTGGGCTTGTTTGAGACTATATATTGCCTCGTTCAATAAGCAAACATGATCTAAAAATTTTGGATCTTTAAATCACTGGTCCATATATACTCTCTCGGTGAGAAAGCCATAAAGAAATGCGTTCTTCATATGCGGAAGACATTTTTCTTGCTTTGACACCAAGAAAAAATAAATATATGCATGATGGTAGAAATATCACAACATGTAGGCAGATAGAATATCATAATATGGAAGTGGGTAGAAACCTCACCACACCGATTACGTGAGTGGCCTTCTTATTTATAAAAATAATAATAGTAACAATAAATAAAAATAGAACAACCAAAATAACAAGAATATAATTAAGAGATATTATCCTTATCCATGATTATTGAGGTGGACGAGTTGGAGGTTTGAATTGATAAGCCTGAACTTGAATTTTTAACTGGTTTGATCTTCTAACACCTTCTACGGACCATAGGAGGATTTGGTAGATGAGGTAGGTTTGGCTGTAGTTATAGACTGGGAGGAGACCCCTGGAGGGGTTTAGATCACTACATTTTAGTAGATAGCATAAATCTTAGATATTTGACCAAGCTTGTTTCCGAGGAACTATTATCTCTAACATGTATTATTCTTTCATGATTTTGACTTGTGAACTCTAGATATTTGGTGACTTGTAATCTAGGATTATCTTCCTGTTTCTTATCTGCATGTTTAGATGATAGTAGAATATTATAATATGGATATGCATGCTTGATTTCAAAGATGCAAACTGAGGTCTATACATTGTAGTACCGTCGATATCGTGGCATAGACTAGATGTATTCGTGTATATTCGAGAGAGGGGGCATGCCAATAATAGTTACTATTATTTTAATTTCATTATTAGATTTTTGGTGATCCAAGTGAATAATATTTTGATACTGGTCCAATTGTATGTGCTCAACTAGCGTGAAATAGTGATCAACATGGACTAATATATTTACCTTTGATCTATTTAGACTAAAATTAGCACCCTAAAAATATATAATAATATAAAAAATTGAAAATCACCTTTTTATCATTGAATTTAGTAGAGACGTGTAGTTATAATTTTATTTATCAAAGGACGTGCATTTCATATCATCATAACTACAAAAATAATATTGGATGTCATATCATATCTTTAACCCAACCAAGTTGGTTTTTTATATGGGTTTTCTTTGTCCCGTTTAACTTCTTCTTTTTTTGGTTCAAATGCCTTTATAATTACTTTTAGACTTTTTATTGCATTTAGGCTAGTGTTCAAGCCCAAGATGTGACAAATGCCTTACTATATCAGTATTTTACTAGGGATATTAGTGTGCATGTTAATGTATTAGATATGTTTGTATAACGTATTCTGGCGATTAACTCGTATACCAAGATTTCTTAATTTTTGTGGTTTTGGTATCATGGTCAAGGATTATGGATTTTTACGCGACGAGTCCTCAATCATTGGTATTGTTCCTCAATAAAGAGTTGGTTTTGGTATCGTTGACAAGTATTATGGATTTTTACGTGGTGAGTCATTGATCATCGATATTGTGCCTCGATACAGAGTTAGACTAGTAGCATTATTGGATTTCTTGGTTTTCATGGATTCCCTTGTTTTGTGTGCATCAAGGATCGCATGAGCTATCTCATGAGACACTCGAAGATTTAAAATATACTAATGACCAATGTAACCAATAATAAAAATTTTGGAGTATCCTGGAACCTATCCACAACTTGTAGAGACCATAAGCATTGTAAAAAACCCAAGAGATGGTCCAAACTCTATTTTTTTGACTCGATAACAGGCAGTACATTGTCAGTATATTTCTCAAGAGAAAAATTAGCATCAACAACTTGGGTTCAATTGATTTTAGCTACTATATCTCGATTACAGAGCCATGATTAAGTTTCCATAGCTATATATAAGCCACTCACCACTCATTGATTCATAAAATCAACCTTTCTTTCTCTCTTTCTTCTCTATCTCACTATCCCTTCCCTCATTTTTACTCGAAGTGAACCGAGTGTGCGAGAATGAGGTCTAGGCTTTTAAGCTGATTTGGAGGTGGAAAAAAGTACCTACACAGCACGTTAGGACTTTGCATCGCCCGCCCATAGGAAAACACCTTATTCTCAGGAAAGATCATATTGACCGTTTTCAATGGAATTTGATGTTATGCTCTTAGTTTTTCTTTTATTTTTCATATTCAGTCTCATATAGTAGCTAGTCCTTGTGAGTACGTGGCTAGAGCGCTCTACAAAATTCAATTTGATCAAGAATTGATCAAGAATCGATCAAGTTTTCGTCGTTTGTGTTTTTGGCTATTTCGTATTGTAATCTCTTTTCGGTGCATTGCATGTACATACAACTTGTCCCACATGATTAACAAAAGCGTTGTGTCACGCATAATTATTTGTGGCTCCACCAAGATTAAATGTCCTATAGGCATATTTGTAAATATTTTAAATATTTTGGTAGCTAGAATCATGTAAGAAATATTCTTAGGATATAAAATAATTTCTAGCATATTTTTGAGAATAATTCCTAGAATATTCTCATTCCAGAAGGTTCCTGTAAGCCCTTGAGGCAATATAAATAGGAGGAAGACTCATTAGCTCATCACCACAGAAAACTTGTAAGCTTTTCTCATATCAATAAAGAAGTCTTCAAGTTTATATCTTGCTCTACTATTCTCTATTTTCCTTAGTGATCTAGCTAAGTTTAGTTGGGAAGGCTTGCACGGGTCTTCGAGGAGAAAGTTCATGCGCCGCACGGGTCAAAGTAAAGAAAAAATCACTAAGTCCGTACGGGAGTGAGAGGCTCCCACTAGGCTGACGGAGCTGCGATCATTCTTAGGCCTGGAGAACTACTATCGGCGGTTCATCCAAGGATACTCCACCATAGATGCACCACACACATACCTGTTATGGAAGGATCGTGCATGGAGATGGATGTCCAAATACGAGGGGGCATTTGATGCAGTAAAGAAGGCCATGACGGAGGAACCGGTCTTATTATTGCCAGAATACTCCAAGCCGTTTGAGGTGCATACTGATGCATCCAACTTCACCATCAGAGGGATATTGGTGCAAGAAGGGCACCCCGTTGCATTCGAGAGCTGCAAGTGGAATGACACAGAGCAGGGCTACATGGTGCAAGAAAAGAAGATGACCGCAATAGTATATTGCTTGCGGACATGGCATCACTATCTCCTTGGCACCTAGTTCATGGTGATTACTGACAATGTTTTCACGAGCTACTTCCATACCCAGAAGAAGCTATCCCCCAAGCAAGCGAGATGGCAAGACTTCTTGGCTGATTTTGACATGAAGATGCGATACAAGCCGGGCAAGGAGAACCATGTGGCCGATTCACTAAGCAGGAAGGCTGAGCTTGCAATGGTATGCTTGCTCAAGGGTGACATACTTGAGCGTGTCAAGATGGGTATGGCCGAGGACCTATTGACACAGGCTTTGGTGAAGCTTGCTCGCGAAGGCAAGCTGTAAAGGTTTTTGCTAAAGGAAATGCTTCTCTACATAAAGGGCAATAAGGTAGTTGTGCCCAAATGTGGTAGCTTGTGAAGATATCTACTCAAAGAATGCCACGACACCAAGTGGACTGGACAACTGGGTCAGAAGAGGACATTGGCATTATTGGAGGCCGCCTACTATTGGCCTCACATGCGCACTTGTCTTATGTACCAGCATGACATGGTGGACCATCAATGACCCGGGGGCCTGCTTGAGCCTCTTCCCGTGCCGAGTCGAACATGGGAGAGCATCTCGATGGACTTCATATCTGCCTTGCCTAAGGTGGGGACGCTGAGGTCTATCCTTGTAGTGGTAGACCAAATTTCCATGTACGGGACCTTCATAGCTGTACCGACGGATTGCTATACAGAGGAGGCCACATGCTTGTTCATTTCCCATGTGGTAAAGTTTTAGGGCATCCTGGAAAGTATTATCAGCGACCGAGACCCCCACTTCACGGGAAATTTTTGGATGGAGGTGTTCAAGATCCTTGGGTCGGACCTACACTTCTCAACTAGTTTCCACCCTAGACGGACGGACAGACGGAGCGGATCAATTTCTTACTCGAGGAGAACTTATGACACTTTGTGAGTGCCAACCAGCAGGATTAGGTGCATCACTTGGACATTACCCATGTCTGCTACAATCTCCAAAGATGCGAGTCATCCCACAGCAGTCCGTTTGAGTTGGTAATGGGTCGACAATCGCTCGTCCTGCACACGCTGAGTACGGGGACATAAGGCAAAAGCCTCGCAGCTCACCAGTTTTCCTCGGACTTCAGGGAGAGGCAGATACATTTCTGGAGAAAGATGCACACAAGATGAAGAAATGGGCCGACGACAAGTGAAGGCCTGTTGATTACAAGGAAGGGGACTTGGTGATGGTCAAGCTTCAACCACAGTAGTTTAAGGTGTTCCACAAGGTGCACAAGGGACTGATTCGCAATTATGAAGGCCCATTCCCAGTCCTTAAGAAGGTAGGCAAAGTTGCATACAAGCTCAAGCTCTCTGTCAAGCTGAAGATCCACCTCGTCTTCTATGCAAGCTGCCTCAAGCCTTATCATACAAACTTGAAGGATCCTCAGCGAAAAATTTTAAAGTGTCCTACGACGACCATGACTACGTCATTTGACAAAGAAGTGGACGTTGTGCTTGACTCGAGGACTATTCGCCGATGAGGTATTTCCCCATATGTGGAGTATCTCAATAAGTGGAAGGAAATATCGCACAACGAATCTAGCTGGGAACGCTCTGATACGTTGCATCAGTTCGAGGACCAGAGCCAAGCATTTATCTTCGGGCGTGTGTGACGGGAATGTCAACACAATAGGTAGGGAGAATGTCACGCATAATTATTTATGGCCACACCGAGATTAAATGCCCTATAGGCATATTTTTAAATATTTTGGTAGCTAGAATCATGTAAGAAATATTATTAGGATATAGAATAATTTTTAGCATATTCCCGAGAATAATTCCTGGAATATTCCTATTCTAGAAGGCTTCCGTAAGCCCTTGAGAAAATATAAATAGGGAAAAGACTCATTAACTCCTCACCACTAAAAACTTGTAAGCTTTTATCATATCAATAAAGAAGTCTTTAAGTTTCTATCTGTTATGACCCGCACCCGCTTTAGGGATGCAAGTTGGGAACAACGCCCAGCCTACACCGCAACATCGGCGGTAGAACGTTGTCTTGGTTAACTATATTATCTAAACATCTCACACTAATATAAAATCTGCCAACAATATCTTATCACAAAACACAATCATAATTCTAGAAGCACGAGGAGATATCAAAGAAGTCTAACATAACTATCTATTCAATATATAACAACACCAATAGAAACAATAATCAAAACTCAAATATAAGTCGAAAATAAATCTAGTACCAAAATGCTAAAGAGAACTAACTATGCTACCTAGTGAATCCGGCTAAAATTTTTGGCAGTCACTCTAGAACTAGTGGTTCCCAGTCTGCACCATCTATAGGTCGAAGTCCATGGTATGTTGGACACTAATCTCCCGAATCCTCTGAAAAATATTTTCCAGTAAGGAATGGAGCGAAGTACATCTCTAACAGCAGTTCTAATCAATGATATAAACTATGTAAAAGTAAATAGATATGAATATACCAGATACAACAATAGATACAAGAGATATACAATAAAGAAAATATTATGAATAAATACAAGAATGAACAATATGGTGATGAACAAGAATATACTAATGACTAAGTGAGTGAGTACCAGCTTTAATATATGATCGGCTTAGGACTTGATACAAGATTTATGGCCTAGCTAATCATACGTACGATATATGATTAACACTATTCAAGAACAAGACTTGATACAAGGAGGGTATGATCACATATCTACACTACATACTCCCCAATCCCGACTAGTATAGTGGATCCAACCATAGTACGCTATGGCACGGGATTTTCTAGGAAGGTAGCAAGTCTCCCCGAGAATCAGTATCTGTATATGTACAAGAAGAACAATGAAACAAGGATTGCACAAGATACAACATATATACCAAGGAATAATATCTCATGACGAGATTCAGATATACCAATCCGTGTAACTATCGTGTCAAGAAATCAAGGATATACTCCCCAACCTCGAGAATTAGTAGGCGTATGGGACAGACATTTGGCTACTGTAGTTTCAGAGTAAACTACGGGGCCGTGAGCCTCAGTGTTACCCGGTTATGGGCTATGTGTTACCCGGTTATGGGCTCAGGTTACCCGGTTATGGGCATATATGCTTGTCGGTACATCCGATAGAGGTTACTAGTTGCGTGCTATCATGATCGGTGATATAGTCAGCATATACTCCTGGCATCCAGTTTACAGCTAATGCCAGGTACTTAGCCTCTGGCTCGACGCTACGCTTTATACCTTTCACCTATCCATACGCACCAATGTTGTCTTCAAATGCATTTCACTTAGCTGGTTAGATCACCCTTGAGTTTACACAGTATTTACTTTATGGCATGCATTTTTGTATCTTGTTACGTCCCTCTGAGGACCTGGTTCCTTTCCTGATTCTAACGAGCACTTGTACCCGGCCATCTATGGAGCAGGAGTAGAGACAGAATTCCTGATTGAGGACTTCGAGGCATTTCCAGAGGAGTTCCTGTGATTTGGATATGCAGCTGTTTCGGACTAGGGCATTCTTATCTAGCTAGTTGATACCCTAGTCTAGTTATCTTACTTCTTTCCGCACTGTTATCTCATTGCTGTATTTCAGTGGGTTTGTCCCCATCAGACTTTTCAGATGTATTATGGATATTCAAACTCTTGTATTTCATTTACCAGCACTTGTTCCAATCATTTATTATATTGTATTATGTGGATGAGATTAGACATTTACCTGCTTCGGAGTCGTATTAGCTGGCCATTGCCACGTAGCCTGGTCCCATGTATTTTGGGACTGGGGTGTGACATAGTTTTAGTGGTGGCCCATGCAGGTCTCTGTTTATCGCTTGTGGTATGGTATCATGCCCAATGAGCCTGCGATAGGATAGAAATTATTAGCTCTCATCCACTTTGATTATCGCCTTTGAACCTCCTTCGCATTTGATTAATGGAATATCTGCATCTTGTTCGTTATTTTCGTACTCTTTTAATAAAGTTTTATTTCTTGCAGCAAGATGAACTTGCGCAGCGGACGCGAGGCATACGGTGTCATTGTGCCATCCGCCACCGTGCAGAGGGAGGATACACCCCCTGGACCACCCGGAGAGCAGCCAACACCACAGGCCCCGGTGATCCCTCATGCCCCTATGATACATTGGCACCAGACTTCTCCTGACGACCAGACACAGCAGCCCAAGGGACAGACTTCACAGACGGTCCCGACACAACATCTCGAGGGTCAGACTTTGGGAGCTACGCCGATGTCGTAGTCTGAGAGGCCGAC
This sequence comes from Iris macrosiphon, assembly GCA_036927795.1. Taxonomy (NCBI): domain Eukaryota; kingdom Viridiplantae; phylum Streptophyta; class Magnoliopsida; order Asparagales; family Iridaceae; genus Iris; species Iris macrosiphon. The sequence continues at coordinate 123,415,605 of JAYESA010000010.1, read as the reverse complement.
ATCTGAGGAGACCCCTACGACGCAGCCGGAGGTACAATTGCCATCACCTCCGCCCTTTTCACCACAGATGCCACAGCTAGAGGGACAGTCACAGATGTTCCAATTCTTTCAGACTATGATGTAGGCGCAGTGGCATCAGACCGAGATATTGAGACAGAGCTTGATGACAGTTCTAGAGAGGACACCTGCCCCAGCACCCGCACCAGCACCTGCACCAGTTCAATAGCTGGTACTGTTCGAGGTTTTCGTCAGATGGGTCCGGATACCTTTTCAGGCAGCGAGACTGCAGAAGAGATCTCCGATTGGGTCGCCAACACGAAGATGCTACTGGAGGCTTCTCAGCTACATCCAGACCTTTGGATGGCCGCAGTGAGGGCCCAACTGAAAGGCAACGCCCATCATTGGTGGGACTCCATAGAGCGTAACGTAGGCAAGACGCAAACGTGGAACTAGTTCTTAGAGTACTTCAATGCGAAGTATTTTTTGGCTTTAGTCAGGAATGCCCTATACTCCCAGTTCCTGCACCTGGAGCAAGGGAACATGACCATAGACGCATACGACGCAGAGTTTAGTCGACTTAGACGATTCGGTACCGCCTTGATACCCAACAATCTGGTGAAGGCCAGGAGATTCCATCACGGCCTGACTTTCGAGCTGCAGAGGTACACGACCACCCAGGCAAGGATCTCTTATGAGGAGGTTCTGTCAGAGGTTAGGATCCAAGAGGCTATTAGCAGAGGATCGAGACGTTCCATTGCAGCTGCACCAGCTAAGGCACAACCAGGAGCAGGAGGATCGATCCGTCATCCAGGAGTACAGACGCAACAGAAGATTGTGCCCTATCAGCAGAAAGAACTACCGACATGTCACTTTTGCAGAAAGAAGGGACATGTTCAGAAAGATAGGAGAAGAAGATTAGGACTGTATTTGAGGTACGGATCAAACCAATATCAAGCTCAGGAGTGTTCCCAGTATGTCGATAGAGCCCAGCAGATAGTCCAGAGGCCAAATGCACCAGTCCCAGGTATGTCCGTAGCATTGCTTGATGAGATATAGTTTATTGTGCGTTTATTTTAATTTCGAGGACAAAATTCTTATAAGTTGGGTAGATTGTAAAACCCCTCGACCAAATTTAGGTCTACTTAACTTAGATAGAGAGACTAGGGTTAATTTGGAGCCAATTAGAATTAGAACGCAGTATTTTAGAATTATTGTGCAACATTTATACCACTTAGTGCACCTTACCGTTGCTTCGATATTTAGAGCACTACACTAGCTATTACCTTCAAACAAATTCCATACACTTTTTCTAGACATGCCTGCCTATCATTCTGACCTCTGTGTAACTTATAACTACTCTATCTTGTGCTTCATTTTAGTCACACAATATTCATTACAAACGTCCGTTCTTAAATTCAATTAAATCCAACTTTGCATCTTTGTCCGTTCCAATCAAAATTGGAGACGCAACCTCGACCCATTTTGTCCAACCCAAATCATGACATTATTCTATTCTAAGTCTACCATGTTCATGATACTTGTGTCCCATCCATTTTTAACCCCATGTATTTCCAATTAATTAAAGAGCACCAATTACACTAATTGTAATTAAATTGGTGTAAGGACCCAACCTCACCCAAAACTAGACCCAACTCCAACCCAAACCCACACTCACACCCTCAAGGTTCATACTAAACACCACACACCATTTTAGCCCACTACATAACACCAAACATGGTGTTTTGCCTCATCCAATCCCAAATTCTATTAATTGTGCAATTTCCTAATTGTTTAGGGACTTTTATGCAAATAAGCAATGAGGTGTCCCCCTCTCATTGGCCCCAACCCATAAAGAACCTCATTCTTACCCTTGACCAGGCCACCCTACATTTTCCCCCTCATTGGTTGTACTTGCTATAACTTTCCACCCTCACATCACCACCCTACAATTCAAATCCCCATCATCCTAGCCACATGTTCATCATGTGGAGGCTTCCCTCAACCCTAGAAAAATATACCCAGCCGGCCCTAATCCTAAGGAGAGCCTCCTCCTCCTCTCTCTCTCTCATACATATACTATACTCTTTCTCTCTCTAAAATTAACTCATAGCCACCCTCACCTCTAGAAAACCCTAGAAACACCATCACCACCACCCGACCTTATCCCAGCCACCTCCCTCTCCCGACTCTGATCGCCACCACCAGTCCCCCGCCGACCTTCCTTCTCCACCACCACCAGCATCACCGCCCCCTCCGCCTGTCTCAACGACACCATCACCAGCACCCCGACTCCCCTCCACGCACCTCCGCCACCTCAGTCGCCCTCGACACTGCCACCTTAGCCACTGTCATCCCCCCTCATCGTCTCCACCACCATCGACAACCATCTCCACCGCTACCGTCGTCATTATCCCCCTCGACATCACCGGCCGATCACCATCAATAACCCCATCATCATCATCCCCAGTCACCCCCACCGCCACCACAGTGACCCGGCCACCTACACCACCGCTTTAGCCACCGCCCCGCCACTGCCAGCAACTCGCCGCCACCCCACGACCACCCTGCCACCGCTACTGCCGATACAGCTGCTGCCAGAGCTGCTGCTAGTGCCTGCCATTTCCAGGGAGCTGCTACTGCTGCTGTGCAGCCGAAGCTCCGCCCTCCCTCGCCGGAGGCCGATCGTCTCGTACAGCAGACACACACACCCCCGGACACGAGCGTTGCCAAGGTATATCCCTAGCAATTCGTATACGTACGTATTAGTTTAAATACGTATGTGTTAATGTGTATTTGTGTATTGTGTAGTGATATGTATTATGGTATTTATATTTAATGTAATAATTTATTTATATATCAATGTATAATATCTAATGTATTAATCTATCTATATACTAATGCATTTAATGTATTTATATTTATTATATTTATGTATTTACGTATTTACGTATTTGTATTTATATGTATTTATGTATATGCGTATATATATATATATATGTATATATATATATATATATATATATATATATATATATATATATATATATGCATTAAGGGGTATTTATTATTTTATGTATATGTATTTACGTATTAATGCTTATTTATATGTATTTATGTATATGTGTATTCATATATTTTTAGTATTAAATGCTACTATACGTATTTAAGTATTAATATTTATTATATGTATTTATGTTAATAAATTACATTATAGAAATTATGGTTAATTTATGTGAATACTTGTGTTGACCCAGAGCTTAGACAACTGACTTTATGCATTACCATGTTAGCTAGGACTGGTAGTTTGTATTATACATTATTGAGTTTTGTAACGTGTTTTGGTAAGTCGTATTCTCGTTGTGCACGGTATCTGAGGACATGACGTCCCCGTGCATGGAGACCTAGATGGCTACCCACATTCGACGTGTCCTAGAAATAATTAGGATACCTGGTACCCATGTGTTGGAGGTGCGACTTAGCACCTACACTAATTATAGCGGTGACCATAATTGTTACATGTGAGAAATGATACTAAGTGTACCCCTAACCCTCTTGACCCATGACTAGTCAACCCTAGCCAACGTATTTGATTAGAACGTTTATTCTGTTTGGTATCTGTCTAACTCATGATATTGCATAAGTCGTACTTGTGTACATAATTAGCATAGTGTAATATAGTAATTAATATTTATTGTTATTTATTCGCAGGTAGCCAAGATGATACTATCTTGGCTGTTGGTTCCGGAGCATTGCTTGTGCACACCAGAGATCCAAGCAAGTATACCTTGCCTTGTTGTACTATTTAAATTCAGATATTATCTAGTTGCATATTTTATTGTTTTAATATTAACTGTGTGCGTCCGAGAAAGACTCGGGTGCAGTCAACGAAGGCGTTGACGTTAGGACTTGTGTCTGACCTAGTGTCTAGTGGACCCACCTAAAGTTGTGGAGTTATCGATATGACTCCCCGGGCCTTGACATATATCATTACACGTCACAGAGTGAGTTCATGTAGGGACGCGTGTTTCATGACTGACTGACCATCAGTATGAGCAGCACGTGTGACGGTATTTAGCTTAGTTGTATAGCGACTTGCATTTAGTATGAGATATCCATGTCGTGTTCGCGACTTGTACATTGTCATTGGGCAGAGAAGACAATTAGTAGGCGTATGGGACAGACATTTGGCTGCTGTAGTTTCAGAGTAAACTACGGGGCCGTGAGCCTTAGTGTTACCCGATTATGGGCCATGTGTTACCCGGTTATGGGCTCAGGTTACCCGGTTATGGGCATATATGCTTGTCGATACATCCGGCAGAGGTTACTAGCTGCACGCTATCATGATCGGTGATATAGTCAGCATATACTCCTGGCATCCAGTTTACAGCTAATGCCAGGTACTTAGCCTCTGGCTCGACGCTACGCTTTATACCTTTCACCTACCCATACGTACCAAGGTTGTCTTCAAATGTATTTCACTTAGCTGGTTAGATCACCCTTGAGTTTACACAGTATTTACTTTATGGCATATATTTTTGTATCTTGTTACGTCCCTCTGAGGATCTGGTTCCCTTCCAGATCTGGACGAGCACTTGTACCCGACCATCTACGGAGTAGGAGTAGAGACAAGATTCCTGATTGAGGACTTCAAGGCATTTTTAGAGGAGTTTCTGTGATTTGGGTACGCAGCTGTTTTTGACTAGGGCATTCTTATCTAGCTAGTTGATACCCTAGTCTAGTTATCTTACTTCTTTCCGCACTGTTATCTCATTGCTGTATTTCAGTGGGTTTGTCCCCATCAGACTTTTCAGATATATTATGGATATTCAAACTCTTGTATTTCATTTACCAGCACTTGTTTCAGTCATTTATTATATTGTATTCTGTGGATGAGATTAGACATTTATCTATTATATGTTAGCATATTAGACTTGTTAGTATTTTAGGACACCGTAGTACGCTTCGTCGGATCCATTAAATTGGATTATCCCTCAGAGTCGTATTAGCTGGCCATTGTCACGTGGCCTAGTCCCATATATTTTGGGACTGGGGCGTGACATAAGTCAAAACAGTCAAAATAGATCAACTCTAAGTCAGACTGGTCAAACTTGGTCAAATTACCTATTTCTAGGTTGCATGAGTCTATCTCAAATATATTGGGTTCATACACTAAGAATCTAGGTCATATAAGTTAACTCTAAGATACTAGGAAAATAACAGGATACTGTATCCTAAGATACGCAAGTTTTTAATATAAAAATATTAATTTATATATATACGCAAGGCAATACCTATAGTACCTTAGTTAACTAATACAAATAGGATACCATGGCTTTGAACCAAAGTGTATCACACTACCTACACACCCCTCCCGATACTCAAACCCAATACCTTAAGTATCACCCAATTACCTTGACATTTACCTTGGTATCACAAGGTAAGTCAAATCCTCATTCATAGCTCACTACCCAAACACTAAACCATAGAGTAATAGATATTGCACCCCCCATATACTAAACTATACTAACCTAACTAAACTATATGCTAACTTATAGTTATTAATCTATTTAACACTAACCATGCATATCAATATTACCTACTAACTTACAATACATAACAAAACATAGATACCTATACTATATATCTAACAAGTATTAATATATCTATCTAACTACCAATAGCTAAACTATAATAACTAACATTAACACTAAACTAACTGAATACACTAACCATCTACTAGCTAAGCACCTTAACCCATACCTTAGTATTCACCTAGACACACCCTCAAGTATCTATGTATCATATTGGTACTAATAAACTAATACCTTAACATTAACACACTCTTATATTTACCCTTACTAACCAATACTTAACATACATTAACTATAATACTAACATACTCTAACTACACTAACTCAAACCAACTCACCTTGCTGCAGATACCCTGCGTTGCTGCTGCTGCTGCTACTAGAGCTCTCCAGGCTGCTACTGCTCCTGGTACTTGCTGCGCTGTGAAACTGTTGCTGCTGCTGCTGCTTAGCTGCAGCGCTGCTGCGCGCCTCGCTGCTGCAGCTGCTGCGCTGTGTTGCTGTAGTGCGCTGCTGCTGCTGCCTGTTGTGCACCGCGCTGCTGCTTGCTGCAGCCGCGTGCCTCGCGCTGAGCTGCAGACCGCTGCGCACCGTGCCTCGCTGCTGCTGCAGCACTTCGCTTCGCTACACCCCCACCCCTTAGCACACACACAAACTATACATATATATATATATATATATATATATATATATATATATATATATATATATATATATATATATGTTGATATCTACTTATAGTTTTATATATATATATATATATATATATATATATATATATATATAAAACTATAAGTAGATATCAACATATATATATATATATATATATATATATATATATACATCACAACACTCTCACACACACACAAGTATATATACACAAACACCTATAAGTATACAACTAGATATATATATTTATACACATATACACATACATATGTAAACATACACATAGCTATACATATATCAATATACATCTCATACATACACATTTATATATATATAAACATACACATATACATATAGATATATACTCTCTCATACATGTACACATATATACAACCATACACATATATACTTAGATATATCATATATACATATATAATACATAGCTATATATATACATACCTATATAAACATATATTCATATATCACTACTTATGTACATATATATAAATCATACTTCACACATATATATATAGAACTATGAATACACATTTACATATAGATGCACATAATATCAATATACATATACAAACACACAATCGCATAGCTATATATACATAACTATATGATATAATATAAATACATACATATATATATATATATATATATATATATATATATATATATATATATATATATATATATATATATATATATCATATCTAATATATTATATTAATAGTTATACACAAGTCAATTGAATTGAAAAGCAATGAAGCAAATACGTGGAGTGCATTACATCTCTATCACACTAGATCTATGATACGCTTGCGATACGAGTCCACCACACAACCAAATATACCCCAAAAGACATAAGCAAGTCTAAAATAATAGATATAAATAATACGAAGAGTCAATTACATATCTACGTGTCCGTATCAAAATTTAACATGCTCAAAGCCCCGTGTCGGAGAAAAAACTCCCAAATCAACACGTATCACCAAATTGTTGGGATATAGCCTACACGTATCCAATTATGGATACGACACTAGCCACAAACATATAAACACATGCCAATTTGATCTGTAGGACCAATTGACAAACACAACAAGTGTCAATCTCGAAATTTCCCCAAAATTGACACAAAAAATAACATAACTTTCTCAATAGGCCTCCTATGAACTCAATTCCAATTCCTATGGGTAGCCTATACATATGGGTTAGTTTCTCATGGTTAATTCTCAGATTTAGAACCTAAATTAAGAAAAAAACTGAATCGTAACCTATTGGGAGATAGATTTCCAATGCAACCTCCAAATTTGATGAAATTTGCCTTCAACTAATAGATCCTTGCTCCTTTTTGTAGATCCTTGCTTCCTCCTTCTAGATCCTTGATCTACTAGTCTCCAATGGTGATTTCGAAAGAAATTGGAGAGAAATTTGGTAAGGATTTGATGGAATTTGGTTGAGGAAAATTCTAGATCTAGATTTAGAATGAAAAATGAAGGGAGAGAAAGTTTTCATCCCCTTTATATAGGCCTCACTTGCCCCCTCCCTCAAGCTACTATGTAAAGTCTAAAATAACTCTTGGGACCTCTCATGAAGAAATTAATTAAGGAGGGAAGGTTCTAGTCCAATGGGTTTAACATAATTAATCATCCTCCTAATGATTGAGCTTCTAATTATTGGGCTCAATTCTAACTAGAATTAAATATTGGTCTATGGATCTAATCTACACTAGTTAGGTCCACTAACACAAGTCCAAAAATAAATCTAACATGCTAATAATAAATAAATAATACAATAAATAATATTTAATATGCACAATATTTAATAAATTATGAAATGACTAAAATATTCTTTCCTAGAAAATGTGGTAGTGACACTATCTTGCTCCATTATTCTCTATTTTTTTTAGCGATCTAGCTAAGTTTGGTCGAAAAGGCTTACACGGGTCTTCGAGGAGGAAGTTTGTGCGCTACACGGGTCAAAGCAAAGGAAAAATTACTAAGTTCGTGATAGTTGGGTCCTAACTTAGACCTCAAAATTTTATTTGGATAATAATTAAAAGAAACAGAGCAAAATTGTAGCATTCAGAGCAACTGTCAGTGTATGTTATGAATTTTGTCAGAACTCATAGTATACTGGCAGTATACCCCGGTATATTAGTGAGCCTAAAATAGGTTAGCAATAGCCTAATTTTTCTCACTTCGACTTTTTGACCCGACTCTTTAGTCTATTGTCCTAAAATTTGCATATTATACCATGGTACTATTATGCGTAATTTGGATCATTGGATATAACATATCAGATTTATTCCATTCATGTCGATAATATATGGTATTTCTTTATACATTTTTATAGCTTGATTTCAAATTGTTATAGTGGGTAGATGGTTGTTTAATACTCAATTATATCGAATGGGTTTGCGATTGGTATGTGCACGTATGGTGTAGCATTTAGGATGCCTCACTACTTATTCATATATTTAAACTTTACTGCTTATTGCTTGTCATGAACGATACCAAGGACTATGGACCATAGGAATTAACCATTGGCTTGTAGATAATCTGTGTGTCTTATACAACAGTAACTGTACTTTAGGGTACAAGCATACTCAGTAGTGTGTAGCTGGCCTATATCCGCCCTGCTCTCCAGTTCTAGTTTTAGGTCGTGACACATGACCTCCCTAATAATCCACACCAGACCCAATTATTGAAAGTTCCCTGATGGTAAATATTGGGAAAATACTATAAGTATCTTTATATAGTTAAGATTTGGCTAGGGCAAGCAAATTTGTCGAGATTGACTCATTGGAACATGTTGATTGAGAAAAGTATGATGTCGAATGAAGCCAAGATAACCAACCTCGTGGAAACATATATTATATTTGCTCGAGTCCACGAGTGGATCCTGAATCCACAAAAGGTATCAAAATCCACAAAAGGCCTGGAGTCCACTAGAGATAGACAAAATGTTTCTCAATGAAAAGTAGTAATATTTTTGATGTTAACTAAAACTAGTATATTGAAAAAAATTACGTAGGCTTTGCCAAACTTGAAGAAGAAGAAGAAAATAACTAACCCTAATCTTAAACAAATTCCTAGGAAACCTAATCCTATATCAACAAATGAATTATATGAGTCAAATCATGGTTAAACATTTGATCATAGTTATAAGGTTATATATATATATATATATATATATATATATATATATATATATATATATATGAGAATAGATCCACATCCCCTCTATTAAGCATCCGCAAGGGATCTTGTTTAAGTCATCTAATCTTAACCGTTGATTTGAACCATTCAAATCAATGGTTAAGATTATATGACTTAAACAAGATCCAATGGTTGATAACATGGGGATGCTTGGGGATAAAAAAAATTGAAAATGTGGATCTCTCTCTCTCTCTCTATATATATATATATATATATATATATATATATATATATATATAATTTTTTTATCAAAATCCTTCTCGTATATTAATAAAGACCAAAATGAACACTGTCTTTACAAGTATATCCCAAAAGAAGGCATTTGATAAGGGCACTACAAAGTTTACTAAGGGCTAACCCAGGATTGGGGCTAGCCCATTAGTGAACAAAGTTTACTCACACTAGCCCATTAGTTTACTCATACTAGCCCAAACTTGAAACCCTCCTCCCAAACCCTCCAAACCCCACCGGAGCCCTCCCCCCTCCCGCCGGAGCCGTTATCCTCGACTTCGTCCTCCTCCTCCTTGTCGATGGCTCCCAAAGTCTTGAAAGAATCAAGGTACAATTCTTCCTTCTCCTTGTTCTATTGCATTTACAAAATTTTCCAAAAATTTTAAAAATTCCTATTGCATTTCAAAATTTTTGAGTGATTTTCTTTCCATTCTTCAAATGAGGGCATACAAGTCCTAAATGTAGTTTAGACGTTTACTTGGATGGTCGTACCCGATTTTAGGGTATATAATGTCGACAATTGTCGAAAGTATAGAGCAGTATCGGACGGGACTGTAGAAAATTCTACAGTCCTATATAAATTAAGGACTGTAGAAATTTCTACAGTCCTAAATTGATAAAGGACTGTAGAAATTTCAACAGTCCTAAAAAATTAGGACTGTTAAAATTGTTGCAGTCCTGTATACGTATAGGACTGTATATATTTCTACAGTCCTGAATGTTAAATTAATTTATAATGTTAAATAAAATTTTATTTTTTGTCTTATAGTCATGACCCTCGGAAGGGCACTGCGGATGAAGATATCATCAGAAGACACCCTACTGCGTCGATGCGTAAGGAACGCAATGTTTCGCGTACTATTGAACCAGGTGTCACTATCCGCGATCCCGAGGCACGCCCTGAAGTTAGAAAATGTCGATTGACGAAGAAGACTGTCACTCGTTCGAAGAGACGTGCTCCTCCTAGTTCTTCTGGTTCTTCTTCCTCCTCCGATGAGGACATGCCAAATATCCCAAATCGGCCTACTGATGGTTCAGGACCTTCTCAGCCTACAAATAGTCCTTTCGAGAGTCTCCCACAAACCCTCAAAAACTGGGCTACTGATGGTTTAGGACCTTCTGAGCAGCCAGATAGTCCAGTCGAGACTCGTCCAAATGGTTGCTCTATGTTACCGTCGATCAAAAACCATATTGCATACCAAATACGGAACAATCCGGTAAGTACATTACGTTATAATAATTTTATATATAGTTGTAAGTTCAAAGTTCTTCCAATTATTTATAGATAAGTACATTTTACATAGAGGTATAACTTTATCCAATTGTTTACTTTTCAGGAGAGTTCTCGTATGTTGACAGTGATCAACCACGGGAAAAAATGTAATACATGGAGGTATGAATTATTGGGAGACGATGTGAAGGCAAAAATCAGTACCACAGGTTTACAATATTTGGGTAGCTACTCATATACGACAGTGGATAATGCACTGATATCAGCATTTGTAGAACAATGGCATCCAGAAACTAACACTTTTCATCTACCCAATGGGGAGTTGACGATTATCCTTGATGACGTCCATCATATATTGGGACTTAGGGTTGATGGTCGAGTCATGATGAATCAAACTTTTGATAAGTCGAGCATCAACTTTTACGACCATATTGTGGATTATGTATCAGGGTGTCTGGGAGTTGATGCCACTAGTTTTACCACTCTTCGAGAATTCAAGAAGTCCTACGGACTTCCTCTAAAGTATTTGGAGGAGATATTCGCTGATCCGGACCCCGAAATAGATAATAGCGATAATGTGCCCCGCGGATATATGCAGTTCATCTTAGGGGCTGTCGGCATTACGGATAAGTCTGGAACGTCCATACATGCCAAATATCTCCTCAATTTGGACAACATTGACACGGTGGAAGAAATATCTTGAGAAAGCGGTATACTAGCATACCTTTACCGCGAGCTTGGTGCGGCATCCCGCGTGGGTTCAAAGACAATATCCGGATGCCAGACTCTACTCCATGTATAGATATATCTTTGTCAACTTGTATACATAATTTAAAATTTTGTTATTAATTTTTGGACTAATGTTTTTTTAACCTGGTTACGTGAAGGCATGGATATACGAGCACTTTCCAACCCTGCAGTGGACTAAACTGAACCGAGGGCATGACGAGAACCTTCCTAGAATGTACCGATGGAAGCCAACTAAGGAAGATGCCAAACGTCCTCACACATTGGCCGTCCTACGGAATGCACTCGAAGATATGACGACAGAAGAGGTGAATTAAGACCTAATTTTTTACGTTTGGTAATAATTGACTACGTTATGCTAAATGACGTTATGCTAAATTTTATGCGGTACAGATTGTTTGGGATCCATACCGTGATTTGCGACAGACTACTTGTCCATTGCAACCAGTCGCTTTATATCACAGTCTTATAAGTTGTCATGAAATCTAGGAGACTTATATGCCGGATAGAGTGCTCTGTCAGTTTGACTACGTACAAACTATCCCAAAGTGCACTTTGAAAATGATAACTGCTCCGCGAGGTACCAAACCGCTAAACTATATTCCTGCGGCGTTCAACTGGGTCTCAGACTTTTTCACAGAGTGGCAACGCCACATTATTAGAGACACTAAACGGCAAGCAGTAGTAAATATGACGGAATGTAGCAATGACTACCTCGCCTACTACGCTGGTGTCGGAGTACCTACCTTGTTCCAACACAAAGACAATATTGTGCGTGTACCTTCAGATCTTCCTGCCAAATCCGTCTTGTATACTGCATTGGTTAAGATGGTGAGACAACTTCATCACTTTCAGTTTGATATTTGTAAATGTTAATAACATAATTTTTTTTTTTAATTCTCATGAATAGGCTAGGAAAGTGAAGAAGTTGGGAAGAAGCCTCGTAAGTTGCCAGGGTTCGAATTATATGGCAATCAATGACGAACTACAACAAATCGACAACGCTGAAGATTTTATTTTCTTGGAAAATAGCGAGCAACGTACAAAGAGGCGGCATAAAGTTTAGGTCCCGTTTGAAGACTTATAAAACTTTCAAAGAATTTGAGTTTAGAGACATGTAAAAGTTTTAAGTTTGAATTTGACTTGTAAAACTTTGAATGAATTTGCTACAATTCGTACTTTGAATATTTGTGTTCTAAGTTTGCTATAATTGCTACAATTGCTATAATTTGAAAATTTGCTACAATTGCTACATACATACAATTTGTGTTCTAAGTTTGCTACATACATACAGTTGTCAAATGTGCAGATTTTGACAGTGGAGATAGTTTAGGACTGTCAAAGTTTTGACAATCCAACTTTCTTCTAGGACTGTGAAAATTTTGACAGTCATAAACTTACATATAACTGTCCAGAGACAGTGGGTAAAGTTTAGGACTGTCAAAATTTTGACAGTGCTACTTTCTACTAGGACTGTCAAAATTTTGACAGTTCTAAACTTACATATAACTGTCCAAAGACAGTGGGTAAAGTTTAGGACTGTCAAAATTTTGACAGTCCTAATATCTTCCAGGACTGTCATAATTTTGACAGTCCTAAACTTACATATCTGTCCACAAACAATGGATAAAGTTTAGGACTGTCATAATTTTGACAGTCCTAAACTTACATATAATTGTCCACAGATAGTGGATAAAGTTTAGGCCTGTCATAATTTTGATAGTCCTACTTTCTTCTAGGACTGTCAAAATTTTAACAGTCCTAAACTTACATATAACTGTCCACAGACAGTGGGTAAAGTTTAGGACTGTCAAAATTTTGACAGTCCTAGTATCTTCCAAGACTGTCATAATTTTGATAGTCCTAAACTTACATATAACTGTCCACAGACAGTGAAGAAAGTTTAGGACTGTCAAAATCTTGACAGTCCTAATTTTCTGACAGTTTTACATATAATTTTGACAGTCCTAGTATCGATTAGTATCAATGCACAACATACAGTCAAAATCGATTAGTATCAATGCACAACATACAGTCCTAGGGTTTAGATAACTTCTTTCATTGCACAACATACACACAACATACAGTTCAATATACAGTTAAACATACATGGCTCTTTGCACAACATATATTTCAATATACAGTATCAATCGATTAGAATATCAAAGTAGTCGTTCGACATAATTTTTGGATCCTCCATCTTCATCATCTTCTTATAGGCAGCCATTGCATCCGTGTAGGGTATCGTCCATGCGATCGCTTCCTCTGGTGCATGTTTATACCAAAGCGTAGAAGGTGGCGGAATAGGAGAATAATCGATCAACCTTGGGATGACTTAGTGTTGTCCGACAAGCCCTATCGAACATAGATTGGATACTCCGTGTTCGGCCGGGGGAGCATACATTGGAAAGAAAGTATTGTTAATGCCTTGTGAGATAATTACAATAAGTATCTTATACCTATTAGAGAATACGTAAGCAGCAGCCGGGACATCCATGTAATGGTCTGGTCCGGTAACTGTTTCCGTACAAGGTAAGCTTGCCAACAAATCTCCAACAATTTCTTCGCCGAGTATCTGCCTATAGAAGGGTAGTCGAGACTCCAACTCCTCGTACAGCTCTTCCCTAACCTGTCTCCATCCTGCTTCAACTGAATAGCCTAGTTGTCTTGCTAGTGCATGATATCCACAATGGCCATCCTTAGAAACATCAACAATAGACCAAATAAAATCCCGTATCTCAGGTAATTTTTTTTTAATGTATAGACTATATGAATCAGAAAAGTTATCTAAACCCTCCGCCGTGACTGCATCGTTCATGTTCTGTTTCTTCCTCCTTCAAATAGTAAGTTTACTCTTTTTCTGCGAAAATCCACCCTTTCGATTACGGACTTTGCCTCCAAACTGCGTTCAATATGTTCAAACAAGGATGGATCTTTTTTAGTTGACTCATTCTCCTTCTTTTTTGCTCTACTCTTTCTTGAGTGTGGTCTTCCCTTAGTAGTTCGAACAACATATGGCTCTTGCAATCGAGTTATTGTCGGGACTACAATTTCTTGGATTTTAACCTCAATGGATCTTTTTTTCGGTTCTGATGTGACACACCACCTTGCGTGCAGGAGTTTCACTTGTGGCAAAGAAAAGAAATCATCTTGAACTTCCACCGTCGGCATTATCGACAGCTGTCTCCAACGTTGATCAACAACATCTATTGGAATAGGTATAGATTTACGACGATATTCGTTAATCTCATGTGCACAAGGAAGTCCGAGTGAATGTCGATATGAACAACCATAAACCTCGGGATCATAACCAACCGACTTTGACCTACCAATCTCCTCAAACAATAAGCCCAAGGCCTTGTGAGATACTACATGGATTAAACCATCCAAGAGGTGTTCATGCTTGTATTCATGCTTTGCAATATTGAGGCTCATCTCAAATGATGCTACAATCTCGTTCACCGTGGAAATAATCATCAAATGAATCGATTGCCAAACAGAGACAAAATTACCGACCGATGACCGTAGATATCTTTTTAAACTTGAGTATGATCCTTCGACCCGGTTCGTAGTGATTGTGCCATAATGCTTCACTATGTTCGTCCATGCTAAGATGAATTGCTCTTTATGTGGTTCTAGCCAAGTATCTTTGATATAAGATATGCATGTCGGGTTACTCGTCTCCCACTTTTGTTGGAACATGTACCATGCTGTGTCGTAGCTGTCTGTAGTACTTGCTCGCCATACAAGACTCCAATCACTGTAGAATTCTTCGAAGCGAAGCATGTCGATTTTACCGTCCACATTTTCAAATTTTCTCTTGCATTGAGCTTGGATATTTCGATTTATATGCCAAGTGCAAAGTAGTCTATGTGCATGAGGAAATACAATATCTATAGCATTTATCAGCGCATATTCTCTGTCGGTAACAAAAACAGAGGGCTCTTTGTAACCTGTGTAAAGGGATTGTAGTTTCCTCAACGCCTATGTGTAATCCTCTACTGTCTCACTCTTCATAAAACAAAAAGCGATTGTAAATATTTTTTTCGTAGACATAAACCCAACAACGTGAAAAAGAGGCATCTTGAACTTGTTGGTCTTATATGTACAATCAAGGATCAACACGTTTACGAAGGACCGAGCCAAGTGTGTGCAATCAGGATGAGCCCAAAACAACGAAAGGAGTTCATCAGTTTGTGGATGTCTTCTATGGTACTCAACGTAGTGATGCTCCCCAAGCAACTTTAATACTTGCTGCATTACCATTCTTCCTTTCATACTATTACATTTTGCTCTGGCCAAACTATTATAGATCGTCCTCATGGTAGACTTGTTCCCATCTTCTTTTTGTCGCACGGCAGAATATATTTGTTTCGGTGCAACTCCGGAAAGGAACAATTCTTCAACAAACTTTCTCTCATCCTCCTTCAACCGTGCCACGTAGGCATGACCCTTAAGTGTCCCTGGAATAGGATGATTGTGTCTTCCATTCTTAACTTCGATTATCCACTTTACATCTTCTACTTTTACAATCAACACCTTAAATGGACAACCACATTTTCTCGTCCCAACGTTTTTCTTAGGGATTTTTTTCAACAACACCCTTTTTTTATGATACTCCCTAAACACACCTCCTCTTTCGCAGCCCAGCTCTACATATTTTTGGCCCGGCCGAGATCTGATGGATCTTGCAATGACAATTATTATGTTATGTCGTCTTTCAACTTCTCTGCACCAATCTAATGCTTCTTCCTAGGTTGCAAATTGAATATCCGTTGAGAATATATCATCCACATCAACCCCAATAGCAGGATGTACCACAATATCTGTACAAGGTTGGTCCTATAACCAATATAAAATAATATAAAAATTAATAACTTCATATAATTGGCACTTCAAATAATTTAGTTTTTAAGATCCAGGACTGTCACTATTTTGACAGTCCTATTAGTATATAGAACTGTCAAAATTATGGCAGTCCTACTTTTATATAGGACTGTCAAAATTCTGACAGTCCTGTATTTATATAGGTCTGCCGAATTATTGACAGTCCTATATTTATATAGGACTGTCTAATTTTATACAGTCCTTACACGATGACTGGCGAAATATGGTTGTCGTTTTACGTATCGTACGTGCTTCGGAACAACCGACATGTTATTCGGAACGTTCGGAGTGCATATTTAATAGATTGCATGATCCGACTTCGTCATCGAAGATATTTTCATGTATTATTCCTACAATAGTAAAAAAAAACTAAATTTTTTTCTGATAATCGCAAAACTTATTCATCGTATGTTGTTGAAGACATACCGGAAGAATATTCGTTGGACAATCACCAAAGCAAAATTCTCTTCCACTTGGGACCACAACTATCAATTTCCAAATTTAGGTTTAGACTTGTAAAATGAGAATTTCTTCAAAAGATGGTGAAAAGCCTAAAATAGAAAATTTGTTCACTTATATAAATTAGTGTGGACTAGCCCTAAGTAACTTTAAGAGTGACAAACTTGTAATTTTGAAAAAAATTACATTGGACTAGTCCCGAGTAATATGTGTAATGCCCTTATCCAAAGTCCAAAAGAAAAGGGCCAAAAAAACCAACAACCAAATGAGGGTCCCAAAGATCGAACCCGACCCAAACCGCAAGACAAAGCACACCCTATCCCTACACAACCTGTAAAGACTTCCAAGCAACAGATCACCGTTAAATTGGTACTCCTCGAATCTTAGTTTATTACGGTTCTTCCACAGGACCCATACCATAACCGCTGCGGTGATCTGTTGGCCGTGGCTTGCCACACACCAAACCTTAAGAAGCTCAGTAAAGTTTCCATCCGTCCCCGCTAAGATGAACAGACGACCGAAGTGGCCCCATGCAGAGGAATATGGGGTATGGTTTCCCCAGCA
Organism: Iris macrosiphon; assembly: GCA_036927795.1. Lineage (NCBI taxonomy): Eukaryota > Viridiplantae > Streptophyta > Magnoliopsida > Asparagales > Iridaceae > Iris > Iris macrosiphon. The sequence goes on along the minus strand of JAYESA010000010.1, from coordinate 123,398,002 downwards.
GGCTCTAAGCAGTAGTAACATCTCTACGCGAGGCTGAAACCGAAGGAGGGATGTACGTCGTCAGTGGGAAGCTTGTTGCGGATGGCCCTCCACAAGAGAAAGGACCATTTAGAAGGAATACACGAGTGCCAAAAGAACCCGTCAATCACAGACTGGCTGAGGTCGACGGACCTGCTCCCAAGCAGACCTGTCGGAGAAGGAGCCACTTACACCTGGAACTAATACCAGGGCTTTTGGTATTGCAAACAACCGAGTGCCCGCGTTCGAGATAGCCCTTGCCCCAGCGTCCCAAAACAACCTGGACGTCCTCGCCATGTCCCACTCCCCTGGCCATTATCAAGCGATCGGATGGCACTATCAGCCGGCAAAACCGACCGCAAGATCAACAGATCGACGCCTGTCCACCGCTCGAAGAGGATGCTGGACGTGCCATTTCCCACCGTAAGCTGAATTTGCCATTCGCCAGAGTCCTGCCGTGCAATATTCTCTTCCACACAGCCGACGCCTTGCTGTTCGCGATAACTTGAGCAGGGTGGATGTGGCAAAAGTATCTTGCTTTGATATATCTGCTCCACAACGATAGTTGTGTTCTTATTTTCCACCACAGGTTGACCAAGAAAGGGTCAATGATATCGTCCAGACTCCGAACCCCCAATCCCCCCTCTCCCGTTGGGTGTTCTAATATTTTCCAGCTAGACCACTGACGTTTGTTACTTTCCTATTTGTGTCCCCAGAAGAATGTCGCGAACATCTTTTTAATGTTTTTATCCACCTACTTTCATGTTAGATGAGAGGAGTATTTTATTCTTGGAATGAATAATTTGTGTTATGTTCAACCTCAACTTGACCTTTAAATAGCCATTTACAACTCTAACAGAATACATAAAGATAGCATCCTCCAACTATTTTCTAACTAACAAATCAAAACAAATTAACCGCATAGAACAAACAAAATTTCTAAAGACTAGGAATTTGTTGAAATCCAAATAGCAACCGCTTCAACCTCCTCAACAGGATTAAATCTAACAATTCACCCCCTAAGTCTGTTGCATGAGATTCACCTCTATGACGCCAAGCTTCTGTCTCATCTCAATGAACCTGACTCGCCCGAGCGCCTTGGTAAGAATGTCTGCAAGCTGCTCTTCAGTGTTGATGTACTCGACCTCAACCTTCCCTCTCTCGACACACTCCCGAATGAAATGATACCTTGTATCAATATGTTTGCTTCGGTCATGGAAGACGGGATTCTTGCTGAGGAAAATGGCGGACTTGTTGTCTACCTTGAGCATGACGTTGTCGGTCTCCTTGTTCTTCAAGTCACCAAGGAGTTTTGCAAGCCAAATGCCTTGGCATGCCGCCGTTGTCGCGGCAATGTACTCGGCCTCGTACGATGACAATGCCACGACCTTCTGCTTCTGAGATTGCCAGCTAATGAGGCTACGACCGAGAAAAAATAACACGCCAGTGATGCTCTTGTGGGTGTTGATGTCACCTGCCATGTCACTGTCGCTGTAGCCGATCAGCCGTGGTTCCTCCACCTTCTTTGCGTAGAGACAACCAAAGTGACGTGTGTCGGTGACGTAGCGAAGGATGCGCTTGACGGCAACAAGGTGTTCGGTTGTCGGGTTCTCCATAAACCGACTCACGTAGCCCACCGCGTACGAGATATTTGGGCGCATATGCACCAAGTACTGGAGGCTCCCGACGATGCTCCTGTAGGATGTGGCGTCAGTCGGAGGGGCTGAGCTTACCTTGCTTAGCTTGAACCTCGGTTCCATAGGGACGTGGCACGGGTTACAATCCACCATGCCACTCTTCTCCAAGATTTTGAGCGCATACGCCTCCTGACTGAGGGTGATGAAGCGATTGGACTGCTGCACCCAGATGCCGAGGTAGAAAGTGAGCAATCCCAAGTCACTCATTTTGAACAAGGCCTTCATCTCCTCCTTGAACCTGGCAATATCTTGTGGGTCTGTTCTGGTGATGATGAGATCGTCGACGTACACACCCACAAGTAGGCGAGTTGGACCTTTGTCGCGTGTATACACAGCGTGCTCCTATGCACTCCGGTGGAAACCAAGTGACAGTAGGCAACTGTCAAGCTTGGTGTTCCAAGCCCTTGGTGCTTGCCGCAGCCCGTACAGTGCCTTGTCAAGTTTCAGCACTTTGTGCTCCTGTCCTTCGATAACAAAGCCGGGAGGTTGGACGACGTACACCTCCTCCTTGAGGTCGTTGTTGAGGAACGCCGTCTTCACGTCCATGTGGTGCACCGCCCACCCCTCATGCACGACGAGTGCGATCAACAAACGGACGGACTCGAGGCGAGCAATCGGCGCGAACACTTCCTCGAAGTCTACTCCTTGCCTTTGTACATAGCCTTTTGCCACGAGCCGCGCCTTGTGCTTGAGGACGGCGCTGTGCTCGTCCTTCTTGAGCTTGTAGACCCACCTCAAACCGATCGGACGGTGGCCCGGTGGGAGGTCTACTATGTGCCATGTACGGTTCTCCTCAATGGAGCTCATCTCCTCGAGCATCGCTTGGCGCCAACATCGGTGTTTCTCGGCTTCAAAGAAAGTGGCAGGTTTCTCGTCAACCATGAGGAGCAGCTCGTCGACATCGAGATCGCGGACGATGGTCGTGTCAAGCAAGCTCGCGAAGGTCCTGTACCTGCGTGGCCCGTCGTCATCGGTGTCGAGCATGGCCGAGGCGTTGGTGGGTGGCGAGACAAATTCCACTCCACGTTGTACCACCGAGTCGGATGTTTCTGCCCCAGATGCCGGCGTCAACGGCCCTGGACTGGGTGCCACTGGTGTTGATGGATCGCTACCCCCGTGCACCGGCGTACCTGCGTGTTCAACATGTGGTATAGTATACTCAACAGTAAATGTGTCACCTACATTGTCTTGCACGCCCCAGTCCCACTTGGCTTCCTCGTCGAAGACAACGTCGCGTGTAACGTGCATGCGCTTGCCGACTGGGTCGTATACCCGGTACGCCTTGGTGCCGGGCTCGTAGCCGATGAAGACCATGTGCTTGCTGCGATCTTCTAGCTTCTGTAAGTTCGGCTTGACCACCTTGACGTGTGCGACACAGCCGAAGGTGCGGAGGAAGTGCACGCTTGGCTTGTGTCTGTGCCATGCCTCGTACGGCGTCTTGCCGTCGACGCTCCGTGTCGATGAGCGATTAAGGATGTAGACAACCATCGTGACCGCCTCGCCCCAGAACTTTTCGGGCATATCCTTTACCTTCAGAAGACTACGCGCCATCGCGACGACCGTCTGGTTCCGGCGCTCGATGACGCCGTTTTGCTGTGGTGAGTATGGTGCTGTGAGTTGTCGTTTGATGCCGAGGCCAGCGCAATACTCACCAAATGCTACAGATGTGAACTCGCCCCCACAATCAGTACGGAGCGTGCGCAGTTTGCGCCCTGTCTCCACCTCGACATGGGCTTGAAAGTGTTTGATGGATGTCGACTCTTCATCCTTCGAACCAAGTAGCGTCAACCATATGTAGCGGCTGAAATCGTCGACGAGGAGCAAGAAGTAGCGCTTACCACCAGGTGTCACCGGTGTGATCGGCCCGCAGATATCACCGTGAACGAGATCTAGCAGGTTGTCAGCACGGTACTTGGTCTCCTGCGGAAATGGCGTGCGGCGCTGCTTTCCGACAAGACAACTATCGCAGATTTGATTGACGTGTTCGATCTGTGGTAGCCCGTGCACCATGTTGCGGCGAGCTAACTTCCTGAGTGCTTCGAAGTTAAGGTGGCCAAACCGTGCATGCCACCGCCATGCATTGTCATTGAGTTGTGCTGCTAAACACACTGGTTGTACAATATCAAGAGATATAATGTAAAGTCGGTTTCAGGCACGTTTTACCTTGGCGAGGAGGCATTGCTGACGATATCGAATCGAGAGCACGCTGCCTTCGATCAAGACTTGGCAGCCGTTCTCATCGAGCTGCCCAAGGCTGATGATATTGCTTCGTAGCTTCGGGATGAAATAGACGCCGGTGAGGGCGCGGTGCTTGTCGTTCTGGCACGTGAACATCACCGTGCCACGCCCTCAGATGTCGACGACGGATCCGTCCCCAAATTTAATGGATCTCGTGACTTCAGTGTCCAGCTCGACAAAGACCTCCTTGCAGCCAGTCATGTGGTTGTTGGCACTGGTGTCGAGGTACCATGTGTAATCACCTGAATTTTTTTAAAATTTTAAATTTAATTTTCTGGAATTAATTAGCAATTTTCGGTAATTTTTAAATCAATAAATTAAAGCTGTCTAAGTTAGAATGAATTTTTAAATGAAATTAAATAATATTAAAAAGTGGTGGAAATTATATTTTCAAGTGTAAAATTAAAAACCGAGCCTGGGATATTTTTCAGGGAATTTATTGGACCCCGGATGAATTTTTAAAGGATTAAAAACTATTGTTAAATTTATCTGATTATTTAAACCTATATATTATTTAAACCAAACCATTTATCTAAACCGAACCCTGAACCGGACCGAGCCGGCCGGTCAAACTAGACCGAACCGCTCAGGCTAGCGGGTCGGATCCGGGTAAGAACCCGACCCGCCAGCACCAGACCCGACCCGACCCGTTCTAAACCCTAACCCCCAAATCTGAAGAGCCCCGACCCCTCGCCTGGCCGGCGGCCGTTTCCGTCGCCGTGGCCGCCGGGCGACCCTGCGATTCAGCTCCTCCACACCCGGCGACCCATCCCCTTCCTCTTCCAGCCAACGTCCGGCCGATTCCCATCCCCAACCTCCTATAAAAGCCTAGCTAGGCCGACCGGAATCCTCTTCACACCCGACGCCACCGAACCACCTGTTGGACCTCCCCTCCACTCAGCCGACCAGCGCCGGCGCCGCATCTCCAGACTCCGCCGCCACCTCCCAGAACCCGGACCCGGCCGCAGCACCTCCAGTGACCACCCCGGACCTCCAACCCTCCGGCCATTCGCCTACCCGACTCCAGAACCTCCCCGAGCGCTGTCGTGGACAGTCCTCCTCCGACGAACGGTGCCTTCACGACCTCGTCGACCCGCCAGTACAGCCCCGAGCCTCCCAGACCTCCGCCCAGTGCCGTGAGGTGTCGACGCACCTCTGACCTAGCCCAGACACAGCTTGGATACGGAATCAGGACACAGAGACTCGAACTTGACACGCGCAGATCGAATTTTTCAAGCCCTGTTCAGGTAACCACGACTTTCTGCTCGTAGCTCGGTTTCCTATTCCGTCAGTTTTATCACGAAGCCGGTATGACCCCCTCGATGCCCGTGCAACCCGCTCGGGGCATCGCGTCCTGAGGTGATCGTGAACCGCGATCCAAAACAGGAAAAATTAACGTCCTATTTCACCTCGGAACTGGGAACGCCCCGTCAAACGGGACGACTTGGTCACGTGCGGTCTTCACCGACACGTCAGCGTCGTTAATACGGACGTGCGGGATTTCGCAGAAGCTGATTCGGATGTGCGTGCACACCGGAATCAGTGCGTATCCGCGGACAATACTCCGTATCCGGCTTTTCTGTAATTAGCTGTAACTTAGTGTATACATGTCAGATCGAGACGAAACTTGCGCCATCGGACTCGTAGCAATACGCTGGTCCTGTGGGTCAAGTTTGGTTCGATTCTGAGAACGTTGGAAAACCGCGTGTCGTGGGCCCCACAGGCTCCAACTGACAGGCGATTTTGAGAACGGCTCATCGGAATCCAATTCTGGAAGTTCCGTTGGGTTCGTATCAACGTTCCTGACTTGTTGGCACTAAGTTGGACTGATTTGGAGACCTTTGACCCTGACCCGGTTTTCGGTACAAAGCGACCTACACATGGACCCGCTTTGGCCCAGAAATGTCGTTTTTGCCCTTGTGTCCAAACTGGACTCAAGGACAGGCGTTTCTAACTATTTCCTATGTTCTGAGACTGTTGGTAATATTCATTTCAGCTTTTGGAGGAGTTATTGCTGAACCCACTGTTACAAGGACCGCCACTGATATTCCAATCCCAGGCAAGTGTACCTTGCCATAAATTGCAGATTATTAGTTTAGTTAGTTCTCTTGTTTTACTTTTCTGTGACTATTGTACATGTTATATCCTAGGACCGTATGACATACTTAGCGTCCGATCACAGTCGGGTGCCAACCCCGTACGCGGAGTTGTGTACGTCATTTAGTGATGGATATTCGAGACCCTTTATATTCTTGTGCTTGTTTATCAAGTACACTATAACCTAGGACACCTGACACCATACATTGACAGAATCTTCCTGACATATTCAAGGTGATTCTGTATAGGATACAGGATGGACATAGTTATATATTCTTAGTTTATGACTGTTGCATTAGATCTGATCTCACGTGACATGGACATGAGACGTGTGGTTACATTGGGTGGGGAGAGACACACAGGCTACAGGCTGTTCTATACATATATACTACTATTGTGAGGTTGTAGACTCTCGAGCAGAGCTAGACCACTACTAGATATTGCTGCTACCGGCTCCCCGACACAGAGCTTGTAGCAGTCTCAGCCTGAGTACTAGTGTTGCTCTCAGTTGCATTTTCACTTAGATGGTTATGTAGTTACCCTGCTTATTCATTTACTATTTTACTGCATTTATTTCTGGCTTGTATTATTTGTACCTTGCTATGTCCTCTGAGGACCTGGAATGGATGATGTCCCCAGGTTTAGCAGAAGAGCATTATCCCGAGGTTTACGGGACAGGAGCTGAAGCTATACCAGGAGCTGTTGCTGAAGGAGAACCTAACATAGAAGCAGAGGTGATGGCATAAGATTTTACTTGAGATTATGTTATTTGTACTCTTCAGATACTTTATTTTGGACTCTTTTGTTCTGGTCGGATGAACCAGTGTTTTTAGACTCTTGTCGGGTTGTTCCCCGACATACTCTGCTGAGACTGGACTTGATGTACTTTCTTTTATTTGCTGTTGTTCTTATTATTCTGTGTGTGGATGAGATTAGTCTTTACTTGATATTGTAGACCTTATATTTACAGCTTAAGTGTGCCCGATGGATCCATTAAATTGGGTCAGTCCATCGGTGCTTACTGCTGGCCATTGACACGTGTCTGGTCCCTCGTTATTTTGGGACTGGGGTGTGACATGGTTTTTGTGGTGGCCCATGCAGGTCTACGACAAAATTGTTTGGTCTCAACTTAGGGGCCAAACAAACCTGTAAAAGGATAGGATAGGCTATAGGATCTCATCCATTTGTTGAACGTTTTTGAAACTCTATATCGCATTCGAATTAAGTACTTGATTTTGCATCCTGCTTGACTCTACTAAACGTTCTCATAAAGTTTATTTTGCATGCAGAAAAATGGATCCGAGAAATGGAGATGAAGTTCCTTTTACACCACAAGACGCTGTGGTTACCTATGGTGATGGGGTTACACCAGAGAACAGAGGTCAATCCTCTCAGAGTGGACAAGATGAGCAGCATAACTCAAGGTTCAGGCGCGATGATATCCCACCTCCGCCACAGTTCACTCCACAGATGCCTGTCTTCCCACCAGGACAAGCAATGGATGGGCAGCAAATGTTCCAGATGTTTTATGCTATGATGCAAGCTCAACAACAAGTTCAACAGGAGGCGCAGCGTCAGAAGGCAGAGAACTTGAGAAACAGCCTAGTAAATGCATTGGAGCAGGCGAACCCGCAAGCTAGGCGACCAGCGATGGGATCTATCACTGATTTCCGTCAACTCAAGCCCCGTACCTTTTCGGGAAAGGAAGGACCAACTGAAGTGCACGAGTGGCTTACGAACACACAACATCAGTTGGATGCAGCTGAACTTCCTCGGGAGAGATGGATGACTGCTGTCCGAATGCAACTGACGGACAACGCGCACCATTGGTGGCTAGCTGAAGAGAGGAGGCTCGGACATGACCGAGTCACTTGGGAGGAGTTCTCCAGACTCTTCCAAGAGATGTATATCCCAACCGTTGCTAGATCAGAACTCCGAGATAAGTTCAACCGCCTCATCCAGGGCAACATGACTGTGGAGGAGTATAATGCTGAATTCATTCGCCTGAGTCGTTTCGCCCCTTCTCTAATTCCTACCGAAGAAGAGAAGGCGGAGAAATTCTTTGACGGACTCAGGTTCGAGCTTCAGAGGTTGATTGGATCTGTTGCCCCTACATCGTACAACGACGTCCTTGCGGCAGCACGACGCATGGAGCGCGTCACCAGGAGGGAGTCAAGCCTGAAGCGACCATTTTCCTCAGCACCATCCAAGGCAGCACAAGGGGATTCTGCAAAGTGACTCCAAAGGAATCTACCGCAGAGGGCAGCACAAAGAACCCTACCTACTTGTCATTTCTACGGCAAGTTAGGTCACATTGAAAAGGAGTGCAGACGCAAATTGGGACTGTGCCTGGTTTGCGGATCCAACCAGCATCTATCCAGGGACTGCACAGCACGTCGAGAGGGAGCACCACGACCAGCTCTACCTGCACCAAGGCCAGATTATCCAGCAGTGGGAGCACAGCAGACGGGAGTTGGAGGAGTCAGACCACCAGCTCCAGGAGGATATCAGCCAAGACCTCCATTGCCACCTCAAGCAGCACTATTCCAACAGGCTCGTCAGCAGAGGGGACCAGCACAGGGACGAGGACAGACTTTTGCATTGGCTGTTCAGGAAGAAGCTATTGCTGGAGAAGTTATAGCAGGTACCATCTTAGTAGCTTCATTACCTGCTGTAGCTTTATTTGATTCTGGGGCATCGCACTCATTTATAGCTGCTAGCTTCGTAGCCACACATAGAGTAGCTACTGCACCCCTTCCGAAGACTAAGAGAATTCTTACGGGAGGTGGAATCATACCTGTTAGTGATATCTGTAGATCATGCTCAGTAGTAGTCTGCGGAAGAGAGATGCGAGCCCAATTTCTGATCTTTTCTATGCCTGACTATGATGTGGTACTTGGTATGGACTGGTTAAGTCAGTATCATGCTACTCTTGATTGTCGGCTTGGAAAAGTTATATTCAGACCACCTGGACACTCAGAGTTTGAATTTCTTCGAGGAGCTGTAGAACAAGGTGTTCAGCCAACTCTTAGGGCATTAACTGTAGAAGGGGAGTCAAGTTACCCAAGAGTTATATCAGAGTTTGTGGATGTATTTCCCGATGATCTTCCAGGTCTACCACCTGATCGGGAAATAGAATTCACTATAGACTTAACTCCAGGAGCAGAACCTATCACTTCAACAGTTTATAGACTAGCACCTAAGGAGTTAGTAGAGTTGAAGAAGCAAGTTGATGAACTTCTGGACAAAGGTTTCATCCGGCCCAGTGTATCACCTTGGGGAGCACCTATACTTTTTGTACCGAAGAAGGATGGAACAATTCGCCTATGCATTGATTATAGGGCGTTAAACACTGTGACCATTAAGAACCGGTATCCCTTGCCTCGTATTGATGACTTGTTTGATCAGTTGAGTGGAGCTAGGGTATTTTCGAAGATTGACCTAAGATCCGGTTATCACCAGATTAGGGTGAGAAAGGAAGATATTCCGAAGACAGCCTTTAGAACCAAGTATGGACACTATGAGTTCTTAGTAATGCCATTTGGTTTAACCAACGCACCTGCTGTGTTCATGAGCTTGATGAACCGAGTTTTCCATCAATACTTGGATAAATTCGTGGTGGTATTTATAGATGACATTCTGGTATATTCCAAAAGCCATGAAGAGCACGAAGAGCATCTCAGAATCGTGCTAGAGACGTTGAGGCAGGAGAAGCTTTATGCTAAGCTCAGTAAATGTGAGTTTTGCATGGATAAGGTGCCATTCTTGGGACATATTATCTCAGGAGAAGGGTTATCAGTTGATCCAGAGAAGATTGCTGCTATTGAGACTTGGCCTACACCAACATCAGTTGCTGAGGTGAGGAGTTTTCTAGGACTTGCCGGATATTACAGAAGGTTCGTAGAAAATTTCTCAAGGATTGCAGAGCCAATGACGAAGTTGACACGGAAAGATCAGGACTTTGCATGGACAGAAGAATGTCAGAGGGCCTTTGAAGAATTGAAGAGGCGTCTAACAACAGCACCAGTCTTGACTCTTCCTTCAGGGTCAGGCGGTTTTGTTGTTTATAGCGATGCGTCAGGTAGTGGCCTTGGATGTGTTTTGATGCAACACGGCAAAGTTATTGCTTATGCATCGAGACAGTTGAAGGTCCATGAGAAGAACTATCCAACGCATGATCTGAAGCTAGCTGCTGTAATATTTGCACTGAAGATTTGGAGGCATTATCTTTATGGGGAGAAGGTGGAAATCTTCACTGACCACAAAAGTCTGAAGTATGTATATACTCAGAAGGAGCTTAACATGAGGCAAAGATGCTGGCTGGAGTTGATGGTGGACTTTGATATAGATCTGCAGTACCACCCAGGGAAGGCGAATGTAGTAGCAGATGCACTTAGCAGGAAGCCTACAGCTTATTTCTTGACAATGCAACCTGAGCTATTGAAAGATCTACAGGAGCTTCAGATAGAGGTTATTCTACCAAGGCAGAGTGGCTTGCTGGCTAACCTGGAAGTGAAGTCATCGCTCGTGGAAAGGATTAAGGAAGTTTTGCCCACTGATGCAAGATTTCGAAGACTCAAAGAGAAGACAGAAGCAGGCTTGCAGACGGGACTTCGCATACATGAGGATGGTACATTAAGGTACGGAGATCGTCTATATATTCCAAATGGAGAACTGAGACAGGAGCTAATGACTGAAGCGCATAGCTCGATATACTCTGTTCATCCAGGAGGAACAAAGATGTATCGAGATCTAAGGCAGTATTACTGGTGGCATGGAATGAAGAGGGAGATTGCGAGATTCGTAGCTAAATGCTTAGTCTGCCAACAAGTGAAAGCCGAACATCAAAGGACTGCCGGAATGCTGCAGCCGCTTCCCATACCAGAATGGAAGTGGGAACATATCACCATGGACTTCGTCACAGGATTACCAAGGAGCCCTAGTGGAAAAGATGCGGTATGGGTTATCGTGGACCGACTCACTAAGTCTGCGCACTTCTTGCCATTTAGAGTTGGGCAGTCCACAGAGATACTAGCCGACATGTATATGCGACAAATAGTAAGATTGCATGGAGTGCCGGTTAGTATTGTATCAGATCGAGATTCGAGATTCACCTCTCATTTCTGGCGAAGTATGCAAGAGAGTCTTGGCACCAGACTAAAATTCAGCACGGCCTATCACCCCCAGACAGATGGTCAATCAGAACGTACAATCCAGATCTTGGAGGATATGCTGAGATCTTGTATGTTAGACTTTGGAGGGTCTTGGGAAGATCATTTGCATTTGGTAGAGTTCTCATATAACAATAGTTACCAGGCAAGTATCAAGATGGCACCTTTTGAGGCGTTATATGGTAGAAAGTGCAGATCGCCAATATGCTGGAGTGATGTCGGAGAGCGACAAATCTTGGGACCAGAGTTGGTGATGCAAACAGTGGAGAAGGTTAAACAAATCCAGAATCATCTTCGTGCAGCTCAGGACAGACAGAAGCATTGGGCTGATACACACCGACGTCCATTAGAGTTCAAGGAGGGAGAACATGTGTTTCTGAGGATTTCACCTACTCGAGGAACCATCCGCTTTGGGAGCAGAGGCAAATTGAGTCCAAGGTACATTGGGCCCTTCGATATCCTGGAGCGCATTGGTGAGGTGGCCTATCGTCTTGCATTACCTCCATCTTTAGAGGGAGTGCATGATGTGTTCCATGTCTCACAGTTGAGAAGATATGTGACTGATCCAAGTCATATAGTGGATCATTCTGAGATCGCAGTAGGCCCAAGCCTGAGGTACGAAGAACAACCAGTGGGTATACTTGGCACCAGTGAGAAGACACTGAGAGGGCATACAATTAAACTGGTTCGTGTGGCTTGGAAGCAACACTCTCCTGGTGAATCTACTTGGGAGAGAGAAGATATCATGCGCCAGAAATACCCCCATTTATTCGAGGATGCAGGTATAATTTAAAGTAATTATTGTAATTCCTGTAGTTCTGTTCTTTTAGTAGTATAATCTTTAAATTGCGAGGACGCAATTTTCTTAAGGGGGTAGATTATAATCACCTGAATTTTTTTAAAATTTTAAATTTAATTTTCTGGAATTAATTAGCAATTTTCGGTAATTTTTAAATCAATAAATTAAAGCTGTCTAAGTTAGAATGAATTTTTAAATGAAATTAAATAATATTAAAAAGTGGTGGAAATTATATTTTCAAGTGTAAAATTAAAAACCGAGCCTGGGGTATTTTTCAGGGAATTTATTGGACCCCGGATGAATTTTTAAAGGATTAAAAACTATTGTTAAATTTATCTGATTATTTAAACCTATATATTATTTAAACCAAACCATTTATCTAAACCGAACCCTGAACCGGACCGAGCCGGCCGGTCAAACTAGACCGAACCGCTCAGGCTAGCGGGTCGGATCCGGGTAAGAACCCGACCCGCCAGCACCAGACCCGACCCGACCTGTTCTAAACCCTAACCCCCAAATCTGAAGAGCCCCGACCCCTCGCCTGGCCGGCGGCCGTTTCCGCCGCCGTGGCCGCCGGGCGACCCTGCGATTCAGCTCCTCCACACCCGGCGACCCATCCCCTTCCTCTTCCAGCCAACGTCCGGCCGATTCCCATCCCCAACCTCCTATAAAAGCCTAGATAGGCCGACCGGAATCCTCTTCACACCCGACGCCACCGAACCACCTGCTGGACCTCCCCTCCACTCAGCCGACCAGCGCCGGCGCCGCATCTCCAGACTCCGCCGCCACCTCCCAGAACCCGGACCCGGCCGCAGCACCTCCAGTGACCACCCCGGACCTCCAACCCTCCGGCCATTCGCCTACCCGACTCCAGAACCTCCCCGAGCGCTGTCGTGGACAGTCCTCCTCCGACGAACGGTGCCTTCACGACCTCGTCGACCCGCCAGTACAGCCCCGAGCCACCCAGACCTCCGCCCAGTGCCGTGAGGTGTCGACGCACCTCTGACCTAGCCCAGACACAGCTTGGATACGGAATCAGGACACAGAGACTCGAACTTGACACGCGCAGATCGAATTTTTCAAGCCCTGTTCAGGTAACCACGACTTTCTGCTCGTAGCTCGGTTTCCTATTCCGTCAGTTTTATCACGAAGCCGGTATGACTCCCTCGATGCCCGTGCAACCCGCTCGGGGCATCGCGTCCTGAGGTGATCGTGAACCGCGATCCAAAACAGGAAAAATTAACGTCCTATTTCACCTCGAAACTGGGAACGCCCCGTCAAACGGGACGACTTGGTCACGTGCGGTCTTCACCGACACATCAGCGTCGTTAATACGGACGTGCGGGATTTCGCAGAAGCTGATTCGGATGTGCGTGCACACCGGAATCAGTGCGTATCCGCGGACAACACTCCGTATCCGGCTTTTCTGTAATTAGCTGTAACTTAGTGTATACATGTCAGATCGAGACGAAACTTGCGCCATCGGACTCGTAGTAATACGCTGGTCCTGTGGGTCAAGTTTGGTTCGATTCTGAGAACGTTGGAAAACCGCGTGTCGTGGGCCCCACAGGCTCCAACTGATAGGCGATTTTGAGAACGGCTCATCGGAATCCAATTCTGGAAGTTCCGTTGGGTTCGTATCAACGTTCCTGACTTGTTGGCACTAAGTTGGACTGATTTGGAGACCTTTGACCCTGACCCGGTTTTCGGTACAAAGCGACCTACACATGGACCCGCTTTGGCCCAGAAATGTCGTTTTTGCCCTTGTGTCCAAACTGGACTCAAGGACAGGCGTTTCTAACTATTTCCTATGTTCTGAGACTGTTGGTAATGTTCATTTCAGCTTTTGGAGGAGTTATTGCTGAACCCACTGTTACAAGGACCGCCACTGATATTCCAATCCCAGGCAAGTGTACCTTGCCATAAATTGCAGATTATTAGTTTAATTAGTTCTCTTGTTTTACTTTTCTGTGACTATTGTACATGTTATATCCTAGGACCGTATGACATACTTAGCGTCCGATCACAGTCGGGTGCCAACCCCGTACGCGGAGTTGTGTACGTTTATATTCTTGTGCTTGTTTATCAAGTACACTATAACCTAGGACACCTGACACCATACATTGACAGAATCTTCCTGACATATTCAAGGTGATTCTGTATAGGATACAGGATGGACATAGTTATATATTCTTAGTTTATGACTGTTGCATTAGATCTGATCTCACGTGACATGGACATGAGACATGTGGTTACATTGGGTGGGGAGAGACACACAGGCTACAGGCTGTTCTATACATATATACTACTATTGTGAGGTTGTAGACTCTCGAGCAGAGCTAGACCACTACTAGATATTGCTGCTACCGGCTCCCCGACACAGAGCTTGTAGCAGTCTCAGCCTGAGTACTAGTGTTGCTCTCAGTTGCATTTTCACTTAGATGGTTATGTAGTTACCCTGCTTATTCATTTACTATTTCACTGTATTTATTTCTGGCTTGTATTATTTGTACCTTGCTATGTCCCCTGAGGACCTGGAATGGATGATGTCCCCAGGTTTAGCAGAAGAGCATTATCCCGAGGTTTACGGGACAGGAGCTGAAGCTATACCAGGAGCTGTTGCTGAAGGAGAACCTAACATAGAAGCAGAGGTGATGGCAGAAGATTTTACTTGAGATTATGTTATTTGTACTCTTCAGATACTTTATTTTGGACTCTTTTGTTCTGGTCGGATGAACCAGTGTTTTTAGACTCTTGTCGGGTTGTTCCCCGACATACTCTGCTGAGACTGGACTTGATGTACTTTCTTTTATTTGCTGTTGTTCTTATTATTCTGTGTGTGGATGAGATTAGTCTTTACTTGATATTGTAGACCTTATATTTACAGCTTAAGTGTGTCCGATGGATCCATTAAATTGGGTCAGTCCATCGGTGCTTACTGCTGGCCATTGACACGTGTCTGGTCCCTCGTTATTTTGGGACTGGGGTGTGACACCATGCTTCGCCGTGGTGGTCGTCCTCACGGCCCAGATGCACCTGAGCGTGCACCTTGTCGAGTACGACGTTGTTGGTCGTGCCCACGATGGTCTCGGCGAGCGTGTACTCCTGCGCCATCAGCAGTGCGGGCTCATCGTCGTCGACTTGCGTCAGATTGGCACGCTCATCGTGCTTCGGCTTGCGGTAGTCCTTCGCCCAGTGGCCGTAGATGCCACAATTGTGGCACTTACCCTTCTTGTCGCGCATGCTACCGGACGCACTGCCGTTGCCGTAGTTTGTGTTGCCGCGACCACGACCTCTTGGCTTGCCGTGCCCACGACCATAACTTTTGCCACCGTCGGAGTAGGCGTCGCTTTCCTTCCTCTGCTTCGTGTGAGCGAGCCACTCCTCTTCGGAGAGGAGAAGGCGGTTGCTTGAGTCGCCGGAGTTGCTGCCAAGATCGTACCGCTCCTCGACGGCTAGAAGACGACCGGTAAGCTCTTCAATTGACAGTGTCTTGAGATCCACTAAAGTCTCAATGGCGATGGCGACTTGCGTGTACTTGGATGGAACGACTCGAAGGAATTTTTTAACTACCTTCTCGTCGTCCATTTCGTTGCCGAGTAGTTGCAGGTCGCTGACGAGTCCCGTGAGCCGCATCGCGAAGTCCTCGACGGACTGGCCGTCCTTGAACTTCATTGATTCGAAGTCAGTGCGCAATTTCTGCGCCTTGGCCTCGCGCACGCGCTCGACCCCCATCCGCATCATCTTCACAGCGTCCCATGCTTCCTTGGCAGTGTCTTTTACTGCCAGTGTCCGCACCATCTCTGGCCGCACGACACGGAGTATGACGGACAGGGCCATCCTGTCGTCGCGGTAGTCGGCTTTCCCGGGTTCGATCGCCTCCCACAGGTCTTGCGCCTGCATGTTGACTCTCATTAAGAGAGCCCAATCCGCATAGTTGGTTCGTGTCAGCATGGGGTACTTGAAGGTGAATGACGTCTCCTTCATAGATGTCGACGTCGTGGGGCTTTGCTCGTCGTTGGTTGCCATAGCTCTGATACCAAATGTAAGATGAGAGGAGTATTTTATTCTTGGAATGAATAATTTGTGTTATGTTCAACCTCAACTTGACCTTTAAATAGGCATTTACAACTCTAACAGAATGCATAAAGATAGCATCCTCTAACTATTTTCTAACTAACAAATCAAAACAAATTAACCGCATAGAACAAACAAAATTTCTAAAGACTAAGAATTTGTTGAAATCCAAATAGCAACCGCTTCAACCTACTCACCAGAATTAAATCTAACACTTCATGGGTATGCAAGCCACCAGGGTGTATATGGGAATGGAACACAGTGCTTGAGAAGTACTAGTCTTCCGTCGTGTGATAGGATACTGTTATGCCATCCCCCCCAGCTTCTTTCGAATTTTCCCCACCAAAGTGTTGTACATCACGGCATTTCGACGACCGTACACCATTGGACATCCGAGGAAGATAAAAAAGGGGGGCCGTGCACTGAGAATCCCGTGATTTGAGTGTGTTCCTCGTTCTTCTCTACCGAAGAAGAGTGGTGGACATAGACTACGATCTTTCTACCACTGATCCTCTAGCCTGAAGCCCTCGAGTATTGCCACAGGATGCTCACAACAGCCGAGACTGACCCTTCATCCCTCGCCGAGAAGATGAGGACATCGTCCGCGTACCCCAAGTGGGTGATGATTGGGCAATCGCTCGCCGTGTGGAAATATTTGAATCGAGAGATATTCCCCAACTTGTTAATATTTCTACTAAATGCCTCCGCTGTGATGATAAAGATAGTCGGGGATAGGGGTCCCCTTGTCTGACGCTGCAGAAGGATTTAAAGAATCCCTCTACCTGTCCATTGATAGCCGTAGAGAACCAATAGTTGGACACCAATCTCCATAGGATGTCGATCCACTTCTCAGCAAAACCGAACGCCCTAAGGACCCAGATCAAGAATTGCCAATCCACTATGTTGTATGCTTTCTCCATGTCCAACTTGATGGCAACGTTGCCGCCATGGCGGGGGTATTTGAGGTAGCTAACCGGATCCTGGGCTAACTTGATGTTGTCTAATATAGTTTGCCCCTTCATGAAGCCACTTTGTTCCACAGAGATAATCCTCCGGAGAATATCTGCCATTCTGTTAGCAATGAGTTTATAGATGATTTTGTTGAGGAAAGTGCACATACTCAGAGGACGGAAGTCGACGAACGACGAGGGGTTTTCCGGCTTTGGAATCAAAACTAAATTAGTGCTCGACACCACTTTGGGGTAGCTGGTAACCAGACCCTGGGCTGCTACCACTTGCATTGGAGCCTGATCGTGCACCATGTTGCCTCTTACATCATGAATAGAATAGATATGCAACTGCTTCCTTCTACCACTAACACATGCGTGAAAGTATTTTGTGTTTCTGTCTTCCTCAGTGTCCCCGGTGACTCTTGACTTTTGTCTCCAGAAGTCTTGTCCTGTTTTCAGGCAAATTTTCAGATTGGCCCGCCGAGTTAACCGAGACACGGTTCTGAGGGGAGCACTCCCTGTCGAGAAGAGTTTTTGCCTTACCCACCTCCTCCTCTGCCTTACGAACCTTTTGAAAGATGTCTCCAAACATGTTCCGGCTCCACCCGAAGAGGACACACCTGGTCTCTTTAAGTCGAAGAGTCTTGCGATTGAGAGGATTAGAATGATCGACCGATGTCCAAGATCTTTCAACCACTCCCAGAAAGCTCTGGTGTTGGGTCCAAAAATTGTGGAATCTGAAAACTTTGGTAGAAGGCTTCTTACGGATACAGACCTCCACAAGCAACAGTGCGTTATCGGACTCCGTGTAATTCAGGTGAGCCAACGAAGTGTCAAGAGCCATGAGGGACCATTGATGGTCAACCAATACCCTGTCCAAATGAGAGCGCTGACGACGATCTCTATTCTGCATGTTACTCCAGGTGAAGGCGTTGCCTGTGTAGCGGATGAATTGAAGCCCAGCCTCGAGGATGAAGTTAGCAAATTCGTGCATCGCAGAAGATGCAGGCGGGCATCCCCCACTTTCTTAGCCGCCTCAGTGATGATATTGAAGTCTCCTCCACAAATCCACGGCAGGTCCAAGTGCTCTTCCTGAATCCGAATAAACAGATCCCATAGCTCTCGCCTTTCACGCTGTGAGCAACTTCCGTGAACAACAGTCAACATCGATCTCTGGGCAAGAAGAGGATGTTTAAAGGTGACGAAAAGGGCTTGTTCGTAGTCGTAGACAATGCTGAATATAACATCATTCTTGAAGAAGATCCAGGTGTCCGTATAGCCATCAATCGCCGAGGAGAAACCTAGTTGCATCTTGATATGGTTCAATTTCTTTACAGGAACTTTAGGCTCTATAATGGCCATAATTGAAGCTGAGTGCATCTTGTAAAGATATTTGATCCTCCCGATGGTAGGCTTGTTAGCCACCCCCTCACATTCCATATTATGATTTTACACATTGGGATGGGGGAGTCGCCTTGAGGGCACTGCTTTGACTGCAGTTCTAAGGATCATGGGGGTCTGGGTTCTTCCAGTTTTGTTTCCCTTTCTTTTGAAGATTTTGCAAAGACTTCCCCTAATCCTCTGGATCTCCACCGTTTGGATACTCCATAGGCGGAGTAATAGTGTCAGACTCCAAGGATGTGCCCTCGATCGCTCCGCTAATGAATTCCTCTTCCGGATGAATGTAAGTGACATCCTCGAGCTCCGCCAATACTCCAAACTGGTTAAAGATCTTTGGAACCTCTGGTTGCTCACTAGTCTCTCCAATAAATAAGGAGAATTTATAAGGGCACTACACTTATTGCTTGGGGCTAGTCTAAAGTTATTTTTTTCAAAATTATAAGTTTGCAACTCATAAAATTATTTGGGACTAGTCCACACCAAGGTATATAAGTGAAAACAATTTCTATTTAAGGCATTTTTTTTTGACTTGAAGAAACTCTCGTTCTCCAAGTGAAAACCTAAATTTGGAAATTGAAAGTTGTGGTCCCAAGTGGAGGAGAATTTTGCTTTGGTTATTGTCCAACGAATATTCTTTCGGTATGTCTTCGACAACATATGATGAATAAGTTTTGAGATTGTCAGAAAAAGATTTAGTTTTTTTTTACTATTGTAGGAACAATGCATAAAAATATCTTCGATGACGAAATCGGATCATCCAATCCATTAAATATGCACTCCGGACGTTCCGAAGAACATGTCGGTTGTTCCGAAGCACGTACGGTATGTCAAACGACAACCCTAATTCGACAGTCATCGTGTAAGGACTGTAAAAATTAGACAGTCCTATATAAATATAGGACTGTCAATAGTTCTACAGTCCTATATAAATATAGGACTGTCAGAATTTCGACAGTCCTATATAAAAGTAGGACTGTCAAACTAGTGACAGTTCTGGATAATTATATGAAGTTATTAATGTTTATATTATTTTATATTGGTTATAGGACCAACCTTGTACAAATATTATGGTACATCCTGCTATTGGTGTTGATGTGGATAATATATTCTCAACGGATATTCAATTTGCAACACAGGAAGAAGCATTAGAGTGGTGCAGAGAAGTTGGAAGACGACATAACGTAGTAATTGTCATTACAAGATCCATCAGATCTCGGCCGGGCCGAAAATATGTAGAGCTGGGGTGCGAAAGATGAGGTGTGTTTAGGGAGCATCATAAAAATAAGGGTGTTGTTGAAAAAAAATTTCCTAAGAAAAACGTTGGGACGAGAAAATGTGGTTGTCCATTGAAGGTGTTGATTGTAAAAGTAGAAGATGTGAAGTGGATAATCGAAGTTAAGAATGGAAGACACAATCATCCTATTCCAGGGACACTTACGGGTCATGTCTATGTGGCACGGTTGAAGGAGCATAAGAGAAAGTTGGTTGAAGAATTGTTCCTTTCCGGAGTTGCGCCAAAAAAAATTTATTCTGCCGTGCGACAAAAAGATGGGAACAAATCTACCATTAGGACCATCTATAATAGTTTGGCCAGAGCAAAAATTAAAAGTATGAAAGGAAGAATGGCGATGCAGCAAGTATTGAAGTTGCTTGGGGAGCATCACTACGTGGAGTACCATAGAAGACATCCACAAACTTATGAACTCCTTTCGTTATTTTGGGCTCATCCTGATTGCACACACTTGGCTCGGTCCTTCGCAAACGTGTTGATTCTTGATTGTACATGTAAGACCAACAAGTTCAAGATGTCTCTTTTTTACGTTGTTGGGTTTACGTCTACGGGAAAAATATTTACAGTCGCTTTTTGTTTTAGGAAGAGTGAGACAGTAGAGGATTACACATGGGCGTTGAGAAAACTACAATCCCTTTACACAGGTTACAAAAAGCCCTCTATTTTTGTTACCGACAGAGATATATCTATACATGGAGTAGAGTCTGGCATCCGGATATTGTCTTTGAACCCACGCGGGATGCCGCACCAAGCTCGCGGTAAAGGTATGCTAGTATACCGCTTCCCCAAGAGATTTCTTCCAATGTGTTAATGTTGTCCAAATTGAGGAGATATTTGGCATGTATGGACATTCCAGACTTATCCGTAATGCCAACAACCCCTAAGATGAACTGCATATATCCGCGGACCACATTATCGCTATTATCCATTTCGGGGTCCGGATCAGCGAATATCTCCTTCAAATATTTTAGAGGAACTCCGTAGGACTTCTTGAATTCTCGAAGACCGATAAAACTAGTAGCATCAACTCCCAGACACCCTGATACATAATCCACAATATGGTCGTAAAAGTTGATGCTCGACTCATCAAAAGTTTGATTCATCATGACTCGACCATCAATCCTAAGTCCCAATATATGATGGACATCATCAAGGGTAATCGTCAACTCCCCATTGGGTAGATGGAAAGTGTTAGTTTCAGGATGCCATCGTTCGATAAATGTTGATAGCAGTGCATTATCCACCGTCGTATATGAGTAGCTACCCAAATATTGTAAACCGATGGGACTGATTTTTGCCTTCACATTGTCTCCCAATAATTCATACCTCCACGTATTGCATTTTTTCCCGTGGTTAATCACCGTCAACATACGAGATCTCTCCTAAAAAGTAAACAATTGGATGAAGTTATACCTCTATGTAAAATATACTTATCTATAAATAATTGGATAAACTTTGAACTTACAACTATATATAAAATTCTCATAACGTAATGTACTTACCGGATTGTTCCATATTTTGTATGCAATATGGTTTTCGATCGACGGTAACATAAATCAACCGTTTGGACGAGTCTCGACTGGACTATGTGGCTGCTTAGAAGGTCCTGAACCATCAGTAGCCCGGTTTTTGAAGGTTTGTGGGAGACTCTCGACAGGACTATCTGTAGGTTGCGAAGGTCCTGAACCATCAGTAGGCCGATGTGGGACATTTGGCATGTCCTCATCGGAGGAGGAAGAAGAACCGAAAGAACTAGGAGGAGCACGTCTCTTCGAACGAGTGACAGTTTTCTTCGTCAATCGACGCTTCCTCACTTCAGGGCGTGCCTTAGGCTCGCGGATAGTGACACCTGGTGCAATAGTACGTGAAACATTGTGTTCCTTACACATCGATGCAGTATGGCGTCTTTTGATGATATCTTCATCCACAGTGCCCTTCCGAGGGTCATGACTATAAGACAAAAAATAAAATTTCATTTAACATTCTAAATTAATTTAACATTCAGGACTGTAGAAATTCTTACAGTCCTATACGTATATAGGACTGTAAAAATGTCAACTGTCCTAATTTTTTAGGACTGTTGGAATTTCTACAATCCTTTCTAAATTAAGGACTGTAGAAAATTCTACAGTCCTTAATTTATATAGGACTGTAGGTAACTCTGCAGTCCTAAATCTATATGGGACTGTAGAAAATTCTACAGTTGTCACGACCCGCACCCGATATAGGGGTACGAGAGCGTGGGTACGTCCAGCCTACGCCGCAGCATCGGCGGTAGAACGCTGTCTAGGTCATGTAACTATCTAATCAATCTCACATGAATACCTAACTCCATAAGGAGACGTGGATATTACAAAATAATGCTGGAAGTACTCAATCACATAAACTAAAGCACGATGAGATATCAAGGCAAGCAAGAAAATACAAGACATCTAAAAAAAACAAATAGCCATACCTGCAATCAGTAACATCCAATCCTCAAGTGTCAGAACCAAGTCCACTAAGGTCACAGTCTGAAAAATATTTTTCAGTCAGGAAGGAGCAAAGTACATCTCTAAATAGCAGTTCTATATTAATGATATAAACTATGTAGCAGTTCTAGATGGAAATATACGAGATGCATGTATAGGTACGAGAAATGTACAATAAAAGAAATACTGAAAATACTGTAAGTAAATGTAGGAAAAGAAACAATATGTCAATGAGCAAGAAACCTATGACTAAGTGTGTGAGTACTAGCTTTAACATGTGATCGGCTTGGGAACTTGATCAGGCTGGTTACATGTGATTAGCTATGATTCATGTAAGGTCAGGCTAGCCGTTGGTTAGCTATGATGCATGTAGAGGTCAGGCTAATCATACGTAACAGCTATGAAGCATATAAATGGTCAGGCCGCACCCGACGTGAGATGTGGGGTGAGCTATGATGCATGTAGATTTGGGTATGATCACATATCTATACTAAAATACTCTCCATTCCCGACTGGTATAGTAGATCCAATCATGGTACGCTATGGCACGGGATTCCCTAGGGTGGTAGCAAATCTCCGCGGGTCTCAGTGTCTATACATGCACAAGATAACAAGGAAACAAGTCTTGTATAAGCTACACCATGAATAAGGAATAACATCTCATGACGAGATCCGTGTATACCAATCCGTGTAACCAGCGTGTCAAGAGCATGGATATCTACACTAGATACAGTGAACATTGGGGATATCATAAATAAGAAACTACTCAGAGAATGTACTCGCCTGGGTCCTTAGCTGGTGAATACTGAGGTCCTGTTCCAGAGTATCGCCTGGAGGAACCAACAGTCCTAAAGACATATAATATTGAATCAGATGCTACACTAACACACAATATAAATGCACTGGCCTCAGGGCTATGCCAGGCATGACACTCAGTCAACTAGGGTCATCTGGTAGGGATATATATCTTTAACTAGCATATATACTAAAATTATGTTTTTATTAAACATATAGCAAAATAAATATGTATATTTATTTTTGTGTATTCACCAATTAATAATTACATACATATACTAAAAATGTTTGTATACGTATATACCAAATTTTTTTTATATATAGCAAATATATAATAAGTGTATACAAAATGTATATATATATATACATATATACACAAGTTGATTTAAATACATACATATACCTACCTATTTACCAATCATGTTAAATATATACGTATACATTACTATTAAACATTAATTAAATACCTAATTGCATACATATAAATACATAAGTACTAATACGTTAATTTAATTTACACTAATAATATAGTGTACATTTTATAAAATACAATTTTATGGAAATACCAGTATACATATATGTATACTAATTTTATTAAATATATACATATACCTGTATATATATACTAATTTGAAAACACACTTATACATTTACACATACACCAAAATACGTTTATACATATATATACTAATAAAACATTTTCATATATCATATATATATATATATATATATATATATATATGTATACATTAATACATACATATACTAATTTATATATATATATACTATGCTTATACTGGTTTATCATTTAATTAAATAAATAATATACATGTACATATATTAAATTATACATTATTAATGTATTTATATACTATACATATTCATGTATTAACATTAATTAATAAATACTATTTATATACATATACGTATATACGTATGTGTATATATATATATAAATATATATACAAGGAAAAAGGAAGAGGGAGAAGAGAAGAAAAAAACTTACAGAGGTGGTGGTGGTGGAGCACAGCTGCCGGAGAGGAGCTTGGCCGGACTGTGGGGAGGAGCACGGTGGAGCTCCGGGCTTGTGATGGTGGTGGTAATGGTGATGATAGTGGTGGTGATGGTGGTGGTGATAATGGTGGTGATAGTGGTGGTGTATTGTGGTGATAATGGTGGTGATAATGGTGGTGTATGGTGGTGATAATGGTGGTGATAGTGGTGGTGTATGGTGGTGATAATGGTCGGAGCTCAGCAGTGCAGCGGCAGCGGCCGGAGCAGCAGCAGCAGCGGCAGCGGCCGGAGCAGCAACAGCCGGCGGCAGCAGCAACAGCGGCAGCAGCAGGCGGCGGCGGTCGGCGGCAAGTCGTTGGTCGCCGGAGGTGGGGCTCAGCCGGAGAGGAGTAGGGAAGGAGAAGATGGTGAAGGGAAGAAGAAGAATAATGGAGGGAGGAGTTTGTTTGCATGGAGAAATAATTGGAAGAGGGAGGAGAGAGAGAGAGGGGGTTTTCTTGGTTCCTTGGGATTAGGGCCTGCTTGGGGAGTTGTGAGGGTGAGGTGATGTATTGTTTTATAGGGAGTGGTGAATGGATGGAGGGTGGAGATGCTCCTATTCAAAATGGAGGGATAGGATTTGTCATGAAGAGAAATAGTTTCTTCATGAGGGGTGGTGAAAGGGTGAGTGTAAATTGGACCCAAGTTTGTGACCCCCTTCCATTTGGTTTTGGCCAATGGGGTAAGGGCACCTAATTCATTAATTGCAACTTAGCCCCTTAAATTTGGGAAATTGCACGGACACATAAAATGACACAAAAATTATGGAGAAAAATATGTTTAGAAATTTTCATGGTGAGAGGGTGTTGTGCGTTAGGCACGGGTTTAATTAATCGGGTATTAGAATTAAATTAGGATTTATGAAATCAGTCAAAATGTTATCCTCAATTTAATTAGAAATAAAATGCAAGCTGTGTTCTAAAATTAATTAGGAGTACTTGGGACCAAAATCAGGTCGGGTCATCAATAGCATAAATAAAGAAGACTCAGAACAGAATATTACCCTAATTTGGGTCAGACGAAAAATAGGTCAAGATTGCCTCCAATTTCGATTGGAACGCACAACGATACAAAAATAGGAATTTATTAAATAACGTCCGCGACGATTTTTGTGCGGCTAGAAATAAGGTACAGAGAGCATAATTATGAGTTACAAAAATAGCAGAATGGAAGGCGGGCATGTCTAGGGCAAGATTGTAAAATTTGTTGGAAGGCAAAAGCCAGGTAGCGCTCCAAATATCGAAGCAACGACAGTGCGCAACAATTAAATAAATTACGGTAATTAAATACAACCTCCAATAATTTAATTCTAAAATAAACAATTAAATACATAATCCCTACTATTCGATCAGGTGTTCGTCTAGTGGCCTCTAGGTCAAGTCTACAGCTCAGACGTTGAGAACACAGTATATTTTTTAAATACACCTCATGCAATTATTTAATTTAAATACAAATATTGAGAAATTATTTAGTATAAATACCACAATACTAATAATTATAAAAAGTCGAAAATACCCCTGTTTTCAGAATGTGGTAGTGACAAGTCTACCCTCCTTAAAAGAATTTCGTCCTCGAAATTTAAAGTCCTCATAGTAGTGTTTATTCATTATTTTATTTCTATCAAATTTAAATTTCAAACCAAATAATCATGAAGTAATTCCATATTGTTATTTTACACCCTCTCAAAAATTCTATAACATCATATTCCTGAAAATCTTCCAGTTAAAAATCAAATTCAATTTTTTTTGTCATAATCTCCTCCAAAATTTTACGTTCGTATCTAAATACTCTAGGATTTTAATATCCAATCCTCCAATTGAAATCCAATCAATGCATATTTATAAAAATCGTATCCCAATTTAAATTTTAAACACTAATCCATCAATCATCTTACTCCTCTAACTCAAATTCAATTGATGCTTATTCAAATCTAAATCCTCATCCCGAGAATTGAATTCGACACTATTCCATTAACGATTTTATTTCCTGATTTCCTTTTTCCTCAAAATACTCAACAATGCGATACTTACGGAATCTTCAATGCAATACTCATAATATAAAATTTCTATCTTGCAATCAATTTGATATAATGATAATTTTCCAAATTTTCTCAAATTTTTATAACCAATTCAATCATATCTAGACCTTCCTAAAATTAATAATCCTCAAATTTTGCCCTGTGAATTTTCTTAATTCTCCATTTAAGTTAATATTTATCCTCGAATTTCAATCATACCTCGATTTTCGTAAAATCAATGATCCATCAATTCTGTTATATTAACTCTTTATTTAAATGAATGCTTATCCTTGAATTTTTTTTTAAATCATCTTGTCCCTTTTTGTCAAGTCATAACCTTGTCATAGATCTTTGCTATGGTCAAAATCCCAACGATTATGGTCTAAGAAAAATTCTACCTACAGCCATGCAATCTAAAAAAATATATAGGTCATGTGTCTTCTGTCATGGTACTGCAGTCTCTGTCAGGGTGTACTACCAATTTTATTCTAACAAGAAATCATGCATACAACTACAGTACTAGGAAAATCAATCAATCGAAAGACGGAAAAAGGAACATTAGGAGGGAAAGAAAGAACCTGGTAACATATTACTTGTAGTATCAACTATCTCTAACAAACACTTAACTCTAGCACATTCACTAACCAATTCCTATTCCTGTACACTGGTACCCATCTCAACTAATCATTAATCCACAAGATCCATGATATATCTGTATTGCACACACCTGTCTATTAATGCCAAAATCTGATACCAAGAACCTCTAACACGATTATAGGTCAATTGATGCATGTAAAGTTTGATACCTCTATCTCTTTAGGTACCCCTGTTCTACTATAGTACACCCACTGTTAGTTCTCGTTCCTACTACAATTGTCCATACTATTTGTTCTTATCACTCAAGTGCCCACCAAGTGGAACACCATACTAAGTGCTAAACCCTTTCTAATACAACTCTAGATGGACACCCAAGTCAGTCTGCGGTGCCATCTCAATCATGCTCAAGTCATCAGATCCTTACACATGTATATCATCTACTCATATATTAATATTCATATCTCTCATCTACCATAAAATTAATCCTCAAAATAATTGTCAAGGGTTAACTTCTCGATCAACTTAAAAATAAATTGCATATACCTCCTCAAAGTCAGATACTCAACATCGGAATAAAATTTTTAATCACTTCTAAAATCTTTGTAGCCTTGACCATGTTTATTGAATCAATATTTGAAATCCTCAAAATTTTAATGACACAATCTCAACTCCTCAATAATTCTCTAAATAAAAATTTATTTCTACTCTTTAATTTATAAATCCACAAATATACATATCAGTGCTCACGGTCTCTGATACTCTAGGTGCACTCAATACATTTAGGGTCCATAATTGTGTACTAAAATTGTACTGCCCGAATCACTTGCACTATTATCCAATGATCAAGGTTATCATCACATGTATTTTCTTCCATGATTTTCAATCTATATTAACTGGTATATCATCCAATTTTTATCACGCAGAGTGCTTACTGTTTTGAGCGTCATTCTCGACTAACCTCGATATAGAATCATTAGCACTCTTGGTATTATATCACTAGCTTCATTAATGGATCATCTCATCAAGCTCATTGTAACTCATGATTACCTGTACCTTCTATAACACTCATGTTCTTTACTCTCATGGGCAAGTATATGGTTCTCATCTCAATTGATGTATATATATTTCCCTTTAACCTTTCATAGCCTGTTACACTAATCTGTGATACGCTTCACCATCTTCATTACCAATTCCGATATTTCTCTACTCATGACACCTCATTATAACTCCTCATGCATATAAATTTTTTAACCTTTAACACGCCCGATATCAATCATCAGATTGAACGCTATGCTCCATTAATCCTTAACACAATTCCTTGATACCTAATTGTTTACATAGATCACTCAATTACATAATCATGATTATCCAGGACGGGTTTATTGGCTCTGATACTAACTCTGAGAACTATCACTGATAATCTATACTCTCTTTCTACTCTCAGTCTCTAATGACACTTATCCCAGAACCATTGTTACAAGGTACTATGCTAAGGTTAACTCTAGGTTAATGCCTACTGCTCACATGTCCAACTAAGAAACACTTACAAACTCACAAGTCACACTCAGTCAAACTAATACAAGACACAACCAAAATTGCAAGTCACTAATTATCACACTAACAAGGATCCTTAAAGAAATAAGGCTCAAAAGAACTGGGTTAAGGACTGAAGGTATCTTTACTGCTAGTAAAGAAAAGAAGCGATGGAACAAAGTCCTGGAATAACAGAAATAGATAAGTCTTGAGATGATACTTTAAGAACCAATTTAAGATACAACCTGATAATCATATACGTCTGTCTGAAATCATGACACTCAGAATCCTCGCCACGCCAGTAAGCATAGATGAGATAAACGATAGGTTCCGTAACTAAGGTATGCAACTCTATAATCATGTTATCTAGAATCTTCGCCACGTCAACTGGTATGGCTGCGAGAGACTCTAAGTTTCATAACTAAAGTATGTACATCCAAGTCAGGTTCCTACGTTCTCGTCACGACAGCTAATATGGCTGCGATAAACTCTAGGTTCCATAACCAAAGTAGACGTTACCTTTCTCACTGTCCTCATCAATATATGTCATCAGATGATACCGTAAATTTTATCCCGTAAAATTCATCTCAATATAAAATTAACTCAACAACGATACCAAGAATTAAATTTAACAACTGGTCAACAAGAATCAAACTCAACAATGATACCAAGATTTTAATTTAATAACTGATCAACAAGAATCAAGTTCAATAACAACAAGCGAGAGCAGACGGAAACAAGGAAAGATTTAAATTATAAATTATAATAAGATTCTCAAGGGGTCGTCCCAGGAATCTCTCAAGAATTTGTGATTGAGTATCCTCTCTCATCCTAGTATCCTATGTCCTATATTCTATAGCAGGTATGTATTAGTACAACTATGACATCGCACTACTACGACATCGCACAACTTGCGAAGTCTGACCTGCATGGGCCACCACTAAAAATGTGTCACGACCCGCACCCGATATAGGGGTACGAGAGCGTGGGTACGTCCAGCCTACGCCACAGCATCGGCGGTAGAACGCTGTCTAGGTCATGTAACTATCTAATCAATCTCACATGAATACCCAACTCCATAAGGAGACGTGGATATTACAAAATAATGCTGGAAGTACTCAATCACATAAACTAAAGCACGATGAGATATCAAGGCAAGCAAGGACATACAAGACATCTAAAAAAACAAATAGCCATACCTGCAATCAGTAACATCCAATCCTCAAGTGTCAGAACCAAGTCCACTAAGGTCACAGTCTGGAAAATATTTTCCAGTCAGGAAGGAGCAAAGTACATCTCTAAATAGCAGTTCTATATTAATGATATAAACTATGTAGCAGTTCTAGATAGAAATATACGAGATGCATGTATAGGTACGAGAAATGTACAATAAAAGAAATACTGGAAATACTGTAAGTAAATGCAGGAAAAGAAACAATATGTCAATGAGCAAGAAACCTATGACTAAGTGTGTGAGTACTAGCTTTAACATGTGATCGGCTTGGGAACTTGATCAGGCTGGTTACATGTGATTAGCTATGATTCATGTAAGGTCAGGCTAACCATTAGTTAGCTATGATGCATGTAGAGGTCAGGCTAATCACACGTAACAGCTATGAAGCATATAAATGGTCAGGCCGCACCCGACGTGAGATGTGGGGTGAGCTATGATGCATGTAAAGTTGGGTATGATCACATATCTATACTAAAATAATCTCCACCCCCGACTGGTATAGTAGATCCAATCATGGTACGCTATGGCACGGGATTCCCTAGGGAGGTAGCAAATCTCCCCGGGTCTCAGTGTCTGTACATGCACAAGATAACAAGGAAACAAGTCTTGTACAAGCTACACCATGAATAAGGAATAACATCTCATGACGAGATCCGTGTATACCAATCCGTGTAACCAGCGTGTCAAGAGCATGGATATCTACACTAGATACAGTGAACATAGGGGATATCATAAATAAGAAACTACTCAGAGAATGTACTCGCCTGGGTCCTTAGCTGGTGAATACCGAGGTCCTGTTCTAGAGTATCGCCTGGAGGAACCAACAGTCCTAAAGACATATAATATTGAATCAGTTGCTACACTAACACAGAATATAAATGCACTGGCCTCAGGGCTATGCCAGGCATGACACTCAGTCAACTAGGGTCATCTGGTAGGGATATATATCTTTAACTCGCATATATACTAAAATTATGTTTTTATTAAACATATAGCAAAATAAATATGTATATTTATTTTTGTATATTCACCAATTAATAATTACATACATATACTAAAAATGTTTGTATACGTATATACCAATTTTTTTTATATATAGCAAATATATAATAAGTGTATACAAAATGTATATATATATATACATATATACACAAGTTGATTTAAATACATACATATACCTACCTATATACCAATCATGTTAAATATATACGTATACATTACTATTAAACATTAATTAAATACCTAATTGCATACATATAAATACATAAGTACTAATACGTTAATTTAATTTACACTAATAATATAGTGTACATTTTATAAAATACAATTTTATGGAAATACCAGTATACATATATGTATACTAATTTTATTAAATATATACATATACCTGTATATATATACTAATTTGAAAACACACTTATACATTTACACATACACCAAAATACGTTTATACATATATATACTAATAAAACATTTTCATATATCATATATATATATATATATATATATATATATATATATATATATATATATATATATATATATATATATGTATACATTAATACATACATATACTTTTACATATATATACTATGCTTATATTGGTTTATCATTTAATTAAATAAATAATATACATGTACATATATTAAATTATACATTACTAATGTATTTATATACTATACATATTCATGTATTAACATTAATTAATAAATACTATTTATATACATATACGTATATACGTATGTGTATATATATATATAAATATATATACAAGGAAAAAGGAAGAAGGAGAAGAGAAGAAAAAACTTACAGAGGTGGTGGTGGTGGAGCACAGCTGCCGGAGGGGAGCTTGGCCGGACTGTGGGGAGGAGCACGGTGGAGCTCCGGGCTTGTGATGGTGGTGGTAATGGTGATGATAGTGGTGGTGATGGTGGTGGTGTATGGTGGTGATAATGGTGGTGATAGTGGTGGTGTATGGTGGTGATAATGGTGGTGTATGGTGGTGATAATGGTGGTGATAGTGGTGGTGTATGGTGGTGATAATGGTGGTGATAGTGGTGGTGTATGGTGGTGATAATGGTCGGAGCTCAGCAGTGCAGCGGCAGCGGCCGGAGCAGCAGCAGCAGCGGCAGCGGCCGGAGCAGCAGCAGCCGGCGGCAGCAGCAGCAGCGGCAGCAGCAGGCGGCGGCGGCAGCAGCAGGCGGCGGCGGTCGGCGGCAAGTCGTTGGCCGCCGAAGGTGGGGCTCAGCCGGAGAGGAGTAGGGAAGGAGAAGATGGTGAAGGGAAGAAGAAGAATAATGGAGGGAGGAGTTTGTTTGCATGGAGAAATAATTGGAAGAGGGAGGAGAGAGAGAGAGAGGGGGTTTTCTAGGTTCCTTGGGATTAGGGCCTGCTTGGGAAGTTGTGAGGGTGAGGTGATGTATTGTTTTATAGGGAGTGGTGAATGGATGGAGGGTGGAGATGCTCCTATTCAAAATGGAGGGATAGGATTTGTCATGAAGAGAAATAGTTTCTTCATGAGGGGTGGTGAAAGGGTGAGTGTAAATTGGACCCAAGTTTGTGACCCCCTTCCATTTGGTTTTGGCCAATGGGGTGAGGGCACCTAATTCATTAATTGCAACTTAGCCCCTTAAATTTGGAAAATTGCACGGACACATAAAATGACACAAAAATTGTGGAAAAAAAATATGTTTAGAAATTTTTATGGTGAGAGGGTGTTGTGCGTTAGGCACGGGTTTAATTAATCGGGTATTAGAATTAAATTAGGATTTATAAAATCAGTCAAAATGTTATCTTCAATTTAATTAGAAATAAAATGCAAGCTGTGTTCTAAAATTAATTAGGAGTACCTGGGACCAAAATCAGGTCGGGTCATCAATAGCATAAATAAAGAAGACTCAGAACAGAATATTACCTTAATTTGGGTCGGACAAAAAATAGGTCAAGATTGCCTCCAATTTCGATTGGAACGCACAACGATACAAAAATAGGAATTTATTAAATAACATCCGCGACAATTTTTGTGATACAGAGAGCATAATTATGAGTTACAAAAATAGCAGAATGGAAGACGGACATGTCTAGGGCAAGATTGTAAAATTTGTTGTAAGGCAAAAGCCAGGTAGCGCTCCAAATATCGAAGCAACGATAGCGCGCAACAATTAAATAAATTACGGTAATTAAATACAACCTCCAATAATTTAATTCTAAAATAAATAATTAAATACATAATCCCCACTATTCGATCAGGTGTTCGTCTAGTGGCCTCTAGGTCAAGTCTATAGCTCAGACGTTGAGAACACAGTATATATTTTTAAATACACCTCATGCAATTATTTAATTTAAATACAAATATTGAGAAATCATTTAGTATAAATACCACAATACTAATAATTATAAAAAGTCAAAAATACCCCTATTTTCAGAATGTGGTAGTGACAACAGTCCCGCCCGATACTGCTCGACACTGTCGACGATTGTCGATATTGTATGCCGTAAAATCGGGTTCGACCATCCAAGTAAACGTCTAAACTATATCCTAAACTCCATTCAGGACTTGTATGCCCTCATTTGAAGAATGGAAAGAAAATCACTCAAAAATTTTGAAATACAATAGGATTTTTTAAATTTTTGGGAGAATTTTGTAAATGCAATAGAACAACGAGAAAGAAGATTTGTACCTTCATTCTTTCGAGACTTTGGGAGCCATCGACAAGGAGGAGGAGGACGAACTCGAGGAGAAGGGCTCTGGCGCGAGGGGGGAGTTCTCCGGTGGCTTTGGGAGGGTTTGGGAGGAGTGTGAGTAAACTTTGTTTGGGCTAGTATGAGTAAAAAATGGGCTAGTATGAGTAAACTTTCTTCATTAATGGGCTAGCCCCAATCCTGGGTAGCCCTTAGTAAACTTTGTAGTGCCCTTATAAATTCCCTAAATAAGTCTGTTACCTCTCCTGCTACAGAGGTGTTAATGGCACCTGCCTCGACTTCTGCGGTATAAGTTGGGTCATCTGCCTCAGTGGCCTGCTGCACGACCCTAGTGCCCTGGTTGGCTATCTTCTTCACCTGTTTTTTTAAACCCACATAATTTTTAAATTACAATTTTAAGTATTTTTTTAATATATATATATTATTTTATTAGATATTATTAATCACCTTGTTAAGTAATGAATAAAACACTTTGATTAAATATATAATTATTATGAAAATTTTATTTTTATAAAATTATCCCTTTTTATTTTTAAAAGTGTCATAATTTTTTTCCTAGAAATTAATTCGTGTACTAAAAATATTATGTTACTTTTTTATACACTCACTTATATAAAAATAAATATTTATTAAAAAAAGAAGTAAAATCCTCCAACCAAAAGACTATCCTACCCAAACCCCCTAATACCAAACCTAACTCTAACACATACACATGCACACAAACTACCCTACCAGACTCGTGCGGCCAGGCAAATCCCGACTTAACTCCCCTTTTTGATATATATATATATATATATATATATATATATATATATATATATATATATACACGAAACCAAAACAAAACCCTAATCCTATTCCTAATCCTTTTCCTCCTCTCCGTCGACGTCAGACCCGCCGTCATACGCTCGTCGAACTGACGAACTCGACAGTCAACTCAGGAACCGACCCCCCCAGGTACCTAACTTCTCTTGCTTGTATCTCCCAATCTACTTGGCCAGTCTCATGATCCGTAAAGTTTTCTGGGCAGCTTACTTAACCCTCTCTAGGAAATTTTGGTTTTCTGTAATTAATATAATGTTTTAGTTGATGAAAATCAGGTGCAAAAACTAAAAAAAACTAATTTCAAGTATGTATATATACAACGATTTTATGTTTTAAAACCCTATTTTCAAGGGCGAATAATCACCATAATAATGGGTAATTTAGAGAAATAAGTATAAAGTCCTGAAGAGAACCTAAACAGCTTCAAAACGACCTATTGTTTGCATATATTTGGACATTAATTTTATGTTAATTAATTAGTTGAAAATCATGAAAAATAGTTTTCAACAACTTGGAAAACTTGCGATACGGAGTGCGTCCCACCAAACCAGACCATCTTATCGCATACCAGTTGTACCGAAAGGCTCATATGGTATATCCTGACATGTAGACTTTCCTGAAAGTTGATTTGGACGTGTGTGAACGCCAGGATCAACCCGTATCGGTTGAAAGTCTCCCGTATCGATGTTTTGCAAAATACCCTTGAATATTGTAACCGCTCGTCGGAATGCGACAAAACTTGTGCCAACAGATCCGTGGTATAACGTTGGTCCTGTGACCCAAGTTTTATTCGATTCTGAGACAGTTGACTGAATCACCTATTCTCGGGCCCCACTATTTGACTTGACGAGCGATTTTCTGATCGGCTCATCGGAATCCAAAATTGGACACCGTTGAGTTCGTATTTTTGTTTAGGATTTGTTGACCTATAATTTGTCTAATTTAGAGACCTTTATCCCTGGTATTTTTTTGGGTGCAAAGTGGACCACATATGGACACCGCTTTGACCCAAAAAATTATCTTTTTGCCCCTGTTGTCCAAATTGGACGAAAGGGTAGAGTTTTTTTGACTATCTTACTAATTCTAGAGATGTTAGTGATATTTATTTTAGCATCCAGAGATATTCGTTCAGAGTCCCTACCTTCCGGTCTATTGTGCTTGTCGTCTGACATTTATACTCCACATATTGCGTGCCAGACAAGTATACCTTGCCATAGTACTGTTTAGTTACATTCATTTGCTGTATATTTATTTTCTGTTGTTTATTTTCATTTATTTTTCTATATTAAACTACACATCCAAGAAAGACTTGGGTGCAACGACGGTTGCATCATCTTTTGTCTTTTATTTATATTATGCATGTTGACATAATTTTACGAGATGACCCCATGAGTTGAGGCATCATTATATTTTATTTGGCCGTGAAACATTTGTTACATGATTTATGAGTCTCATATAGGACACAATTTATCAGTCTCATGTAGCACACGAACTTGCGTATTAGGCTGGCCACCACTACGTAAAGGTTGTACGAATGATAAGGAATAACTACTAATAGAAATATCATATTTTAGCGGACTTAGTAGTTACTAGAGCTATTTGCGTGTTATGGATGTGATACATTAGTAGCATTGGGTGGGGAGAATAATGAGTAAGCGTATGTGATAAGGAATAACTACTAATAGCAGCCGGCCTCAAAGGATATTTTTGGTCGGCCTAAGGGGTTCGGCCAAGGGCTTTGGGTGGTCGGCCTTGAGGGAAAAGATGGAGGGAAGTAAAGAGATGGAAAAAAGAGAAGAGTGGGAGGGGAAGAGTCTTCTTGGTTATGGATTTGAGAGTGAGAGAGAGGTCGTCTATTAGGTTTAGGTGTTGGGGGGTTGCTAAATATAAGTAGTTTAAATAGGTGGGTAGTTAGGATTTGATTTAGTGTTTCCATTTATGGATATGATTTAAAGAGACTAAAATATAGTGAGAGAGTGATCTTGAATCTTTAAATTTGATTTTAAATGATTTATTTTAGATTTAAATTGATATGTAAAAGATTTCATATGGGTCTTTCCTAATTTGAAAACTACATATTTAATTAAGATCCTAATTTGTAGAAAAATAAATCAAAGATTTGATTTATGAATTTAAATTGGTGGATGCTATCAAGAAAGAATAGATGAAATATTTAAAGTAGAGGGTTTTCAAATATGGAAATATTAGAATTGGATTGGCTCTAAAAGTGGATAAGTTGCAAATGTTGACCATATTATCTTATTTTAAGCCACTAGTGTCCAATAAATTAATTCATGGCTTTGGGTTGGGTATTTGGATTGGAAAATAACCATAAATAAATTATATATATAAAAATCTCTAAATATTAAATACATGAAACTATGGTTGTTATACTAGTGCCATACTAATGTTAAATGATCAAATTTTGTATCATACGAAAATCCTTCGAGTTGTGTCTCTCGTGTAGGCTACTTCCTACGAAGGACGATGTAGATTTTAGGGTTGTCCTACGTCACTAATATCCAAACTACAGTGAAGTATCCTAATAAAATAGTTGGATTTTAATTGACTATTAGGAATAAATATAATAAATATAAAATACACATAAAATATCTATTTTTGGGTGAGAGGATTTACAGTTTTGTATGGCCAGATTTAGAGTCAGCACCCGATGATCAAGCATACTTTCCCCTAAACGATGGCGAGCACCAGACGGATGGCCACTAAGGGAAACGAGTTGGTCTCTTCTTCCCTGCTCGTTATTGCATACTTTACCTATTTTGGGCGTTTAGCCACCGGTACTTGTTAGCCATGAATCTGGATATTTAGTTTTCCTACATGATTGTAATTAATCAGACTGCATCTGATTATGGTAATGTACTTTTGATACTCTGCCAGCTTTCTTATTTTTGCATAGCTGGTTTCCAGAATATCGTGGCAGCGCATTTATGATACCTTACTTCCTTGTCATATATGTTCTATGTTTACTGTTCTTACTTGACTGATTGAGATAATAGATGTGCTAGGTAAACCTAAATGACTTGCTTGTAGTTTGCATACCGTTGTCTAGTTACAGCCATGACCGTCGTACGATATTCTATACCTTGTACGGTGGAGCTGGCCATGTCCGTCTCCGTATTTTGGTACTGGACATGATAATGTTTTAGTGGTGGCTTATACAGGTCTGTATTTTCAAACTTGTGGGGTGTTATGATCATAGGAGTCTCAATCAAACATGTGCCTTTGAAATTCTAAATTCGTTCTTCTCAAAGCCTCGCTTGATTATCGAATCAATTATTTTCCTGATTCTTCCCGTCCCGTTCTTGATATTTTTTATCCTTTTCTTTAGGTCTTCTTCAGTTGCTGGAGCAGCAGGTATGATAGGACAGGGTTTCCTTAGGCAACAACGGAAGGTAGCACATGTTCAGAGTCAAATTTGAGTAGAGCCAGTAGTTGAACAAGTTGGCACAGTGGAACCGAAAGTTGGACATGTTGAGCAACCCACCCCCGAGATCCTCGTACCCCCAGTAGTACCAGCAGTATCAGCGGTACTTGACACCCCGATATTACTGGAGATCCTCCAGGGAATAATGGCTACACAGCAGCATCAGATGGCAGTGCAACCTCATCAGCAGTTTCAACAATAAGAGAAGAATGTCTAGTTGAGTTAAGGTTACAGACGACTCTGAAAAGAGGCGGGAGGACTGATTCGGGGGCGTCGATTAAATTTTTTTGACTTAACCCAAGGTACTTCGATGGCACGAAGGACGCCATCACAGAAGATGCATGGTTATAAGATATTAAGGTTATTCTAGCAGCAATGAGGGTCCCGATGGATGAACAAGTTGATCAAGTTTGATTGTAGCTTCAAGACCTTTCCCGTGACTAGTGGGCGTCAGTAGAGGTTGGCTTGAGGCATCCTATCTCCTGGGATAGTTTCAGGGCTCAATTCTAGGCCAAGTACTTTGGAGTCATCGAACAATATGAGCTCCAGCAGAGATTTATCGTCTTAAGTAGGCCGTTAGAACAGTGGATGGATATGCAACCGAGTTTTGCAGGTTGAGTAAATTCGCTCCGACTATAGTGGCTACGGAGTCAGATAGAGCAATGAGGTTCTTGCAAGGACTTCATCTGGAGATTCTACAACTGGTAGAGGGGCACGACTACCAGACTTATGAAGAAGTACTGATAGTAGCTCGGAGGTACGAGCTTACCATGCGGAGGTTATCAGCAAGGACAGGAGGCCAGAAGAGGTCTCATGCTCAGAGTGGAGGAGAAGGTAGAGGAGTACCTCGGACGTCAGCACAATCACTTGGCGTTCGCATCCATGATTCAGGGCCAAGGAGGGCGATAGTTTCAACAGTGACAGTACCAGCTCGACAGCAGCCAAGACATCAACAACAACAATAGCGCCAGGGAGCACCGGTGGGTTATACTTATTGTGGCAAGGGAGGCCATAATAGAGATGTATATAGGACAGCTAATAAGTTATGTATGAGGTATGGCAGTCTAGATCACCGAATTGTCAATTATCCGATGATGTAGAGGCCAGGAGGGCCAGTCCAACAGTTACCAACACTTCCAGCACCAGGGGCAGTCCAACAGAGAGGGCCAGGAATAGCAGTATGGCCATTAGCTCAACGTCTACTACCAACGCAAGCTCAGATGTACCAATAATAACAGAATAAACAGCAGGGCCAACAGAGGCCACAACAATATGTCCAAGGGAGGCAACAATGAGGAGCTCAGCAGGGCCAAGGATACGCTTTCACTTTATCTCTGGAGGAGGCTTTGGTTTCTGGCAACGTGGTGGAAGGTAATATCTCTGTCGTATCTTATCCTGCCATAGCATTGTTTGATTCAGGTGCATCTCATTCATTTGTATCTGCACGATTTGCAATACGCATTGGATTAGAGTTTGAGGCATTGCTAGAGAGGTTGAATATACTCACTGGTAATAGGCCCGTTGGAGCTAGTAGAATATGTATAGCGTGTCCGGTGGTAGTGTGCGGACGTTTACTACTATCATCGTTGATCGAGTTCCCTATAGGTAACTCTGATGTTACCTTTGGCATGGACTGGCTGAGAGACAGTAATGCTACAATATATTTCGATAAGGGTAAGGTATTATTTATTATCCCGGTAATGAAAGATTTTACCTTTGAAAGATCTGTGGGAGACTAGCATGAAGAGAGGATCGCAGCGACAGTAATAGCAGAAGAACAACTTTTTGAGATAGTTAAAGAATTATTAGACGTCTTCTCAGAAGAACTACCAGGGTTACCCCCAGTAAGAGATGTTGAGTTTTGTATAGAGTTGATCCCTGGAGAAGGGCCAATATCTTGTAAAATTTACCAAATAGCACAATCAGAACTACACCAGCTGTATCAACACGTAGAAGAGGTGAAGGCAAAGAAGTTTATTCGAGCCAGTGGATCACCTTGGGGAGAGCCAGTGGTTCTAGTGAAAAAGAAGGATGGGTCATCACGGTTATGTATCAGCTATACACAGTTGAACGCAATAACTATGAAGAACAAGTATCCATTACCAAAGATTGATGATTTGTTTGATCAGCTGCGTAAAGCCAAGGTTTTCTCCAAGATCAATCTTCGATCAGGGTATCATCAAGTAAGAGTTCGGGGGCAAGACAAACCCAAGGCAATATTTAGGTCACGATATAGGCATTACGAATTCTTAGTTATGCCATTCGGACTAACTAATGTTCCAGCGATATTTATGTATTTGATGAACTGCATTTTCATGCCGTATCTAGATCAGTTCGTAGTAGTTTTTATAGACGACATTCTTGTTTATTCCAGTAACAAAGAAGAACATAAGGAACATCTTCGGAAGGTCTTAAAGATTTTGACGGAACATCAATTGTATGCAAATTTTAGCAAGTGTAAGTTTTGGTTGGATCACGTGTCATTCTTGGGTCACATCATCTCTGGAGCAGGAGTAGTAGTAGATCCGAAGAAGGTTGAGGCCATAGAGAGTTGGCCAATTCCTAAGACAGTAGTTGAAGTGTGCAGTTTCCTGGGATTGACAGGATACTACAGAAGGTTCGTGGCAGACTTTGTAAGAATTTTAGCACCGCTGACTCGATTGATGCGCAATAAGCTAAGTTTGATTGGTCAGCAGAGTGCCATACATCATTTAAAGAATTAAAGAAGAGATTGATTTCAGCTCCGATTCTCACGCTTCTAATGTGTCACTACCCGCACCCGAAATTTGGGGCACAAGTACGTGGGTAAGTCCAGCCTACGCCGCAGCATCGGCGGTAGAACATTGTCTAGGTCACAATACTAGCTAATCACTCTCACATGAATATCCAACTCCATAAGGAGACACAGATATCACAAAATAATACGGAATATACTCAATCACATAAGCTAAAGCACGATGAGATATCAAAGCAAGCAATAAATTATAATACAAGTCTAAACAACAATAAATAGTCTAACCTGCAATCAATAACATCCGGTCTCCAACCTGAATATTATTATTTATCATAAACATTAATACTAACTAATTTTAAGTATAATAGATATATGCATCTAGATATACTTAAATAGAATTAATACTACGTACGTATATATATTAAACATGTATTAGGGATACATGCACCATACATATACATATGTACATATATACTAGTTGAGAGTATACTATATATATATATACACATATATATGCCAAAAAATATATTTAGATATATATACTAGTACATATACCCTACATATATACCAATTAGGTTCATACACATATAGATATATAATGTGTACATACAACACACCAATATACCAATACACATACCAATACCAACTACAATACGCATGTACACAATAAAGAATACGCATATATCCACCCACAACAATCACGAGAAATGCTCCTCACCTTGGCTTCGGCGTGCACGTGCACGAGATCGGCTTGGCGACGACGACGATGGCGATGGTGTTGTCGATGTCGATGGTGAAGGTGAGTCAAGGTGAAGGTGTTGGTGATGATCATGGTGATGGTAATGGTGACGATGTTGACGATGAACAGGTGGTGGTGTTGATGATGGCGAGGCTCGACAGGTGGTTCAACGAGGTTGTGGTGACGAGGAAGGGGAAGAGAGTCGACGAGGGACTGCGGGGACTGTTCAGGCGTACGCGGGCTGGGGTACAACGGTTCAGGCAAGGGCTCTGGTCTAGGAGTCTCCGGTGAGGGGAGGCGTCAGGAAGAAGTCGACAAGTGGTGGTGATGGGAAGAGGATGATGATATGGCTGAGGTGATCGTGGCCGGAGGGGAAGGCAAAGTCGGGCTGCGGGTCTCCGACGTTCAGGTGAACAGCAAGTCGGCGGGATCTGTTCAGGCGAGGGTCGTGGCCGTCGTCTGCTTCAGGCGACGGTCGACGAGGTGGACGGGATACGGGGCAGTCAATGACAGCGTCGGTTGGATTCAGGTGACTCCGGCGAGTTCAGTGGGAGGGTCGGCAGGCGACTTCTTGCGAGGCTGGGCTGCCCCAGTCGGGGAGACGACGGGTGATGAGTTGACATAGCAGTCAGGGAGAAGGGGTGATGATGTTGAATAGGGTCGGCTGTGTAGTTTTTGGGTAAACTCCGGCGAGGCTGAAGGAAAGGGGGTGCGGTGGCCGGACCTGGTGGACTGGACAGAGGAGGGAACTGCTCCGGCGTCGGGTCTGAGGGGAGAAAGGAGGTTGAACAGGAAATGATGGGGGATGTCGGCTGGGAACTTTAGGTGTTTAGGTATAGGAAAAATAGAGGAAAAGAAATAAGAAGGAATATTTATACAAAGGGGGTGGGTATTTGACCTAAACAAGTTTGACTGGTCAACCCTCTTGGAATTTGGGCTTCTCATATATTATTTCAAGGGCCATGATTCAAATGGGTTCCAAATAAAAGGCTATGATGCATTGGTTCAAGGTTTGGAGGACCATGGTCTTAAGGAGGTTGATGTTGAATTACACACTCCCAAAAATCATAGAAAAATACACATAAAGGAAAAATGGGTTTATTCACGTGTCATGTCCAACGGGGTGGACACCTTAATGCACTTCTGCATAAAAATGCCCAACAATTGGAAAAATGCACAAAGTTGAATTTATGGTTTAATTAATTAAATAAATTGTGATTGGTGTTCAAAAATTAATTACAAGTACAAGGGACTGAAATTAAGTGGGACACAAGTATCATAAATGAAGTAGACTCAGAATAGAATATTACCCTAATTTGGGTTGCTCAAAATGGCTCAAGATTGTGTCTCCAATTTCGATTGGAACGCACAAGGCTACAAAATTGGATTTATATCGAATTAAATAAACACGTCCACGACGAATATCGTGCGACTAAAATAAAGCACAAGAGAACATAATTATAAGTTACACAAGGGTCTGAATAAAAGGCGGGCTTGTTTAGGACAAGGTTGTGAAATTTGTTGGAAGACAAAAGCTAGGGTACCGCTCCAAATATCGAAGTAACGGTAAGGCGCAACAATAAAATAAAAATTGCGATAATTAATTATAATTAAATATTATGCAATCATTTATACATTAATTTAGAAAAAGACGAAAATACCCCTAATCTGAAATGTGGGGGTGACAAGTCTACTCTCCTTAAAAGAATTTTGTCCTCGAAATTTACGATCCATAATAGTTCTATTTTACTCATTATATTATTTTTCATCAAAATTTAAATTTATCGAACCCCATAATCATGAAGTAATCCCACATTGTTAGTTCACAAACTTTCATAATTCTATAGATATCATATTTTTGAAAAAAAAATCCTCAAATTTAAAAATCGAATTCCATTCGTATCATAATCTCCTCAAAAATTTGATGTTAATAATTAAATGCTCAAAAATTTAATATCCAATCGTCTAATTTTAAATCCAATCAATGCACATTTATAAAATTTAAAATCTTATTCAAAAAGTTTGTATTCAACACTAACCCATTAATCATCTTACTCCTCAAATTTTGAGTAAATCACTAAATACAAAATTTACTATCCATTCCTTTAATTGAAATCCAGTCAATACATATTTATAAAATTTAAAAAATCTTATCCCAAAATTCGAATTCAACACTAATCCATTAATCATCTTACTCCTCTAATTTAAATCCAATTGATGCATGTTTATAAAATTTAAATCCTTATCCCAAAATTTAAAATCGAACACTAACCCATTAGTGATCTTAATCCTCGATTTCTTTTTCCACACAAAATCAAATAATGTAATAGTTATAAAAGTTTTAAATACCATATTCAATATAAGTTCATAACTTGTAGTCCAATGAATATAATGATAATCTCCTTAATTTCCTCAAATGTTTGTGACATTCAATCATACCACAATCTTCATAAAAATTTATGATTTAATAAATCGTCAATTCTGTCATATTAAATTCTCAACTCTCTTCATTTAAATAAATATTTATCCTCGAAATTTAAGGCACATTGTCTCTCTTTGTCAAATCATAACCTCTTCATTAATTCTTCACTACGGTCAAACCCTCAACAATCAAAGTCTAAGAGAATCTTACCTATAGTCATACAACACGCAGTATAATACGCAATCTAGATAAATATGCAATCTAGATGAAATATGCATGGTCATAGTCTCTGTCAGGGTGTACTACTAACTACATTCTAGTAAGAAGATCATTGATACAAACTACGGTACTAATGAATTAATCAATCAATCAATCAAACAGACGGAAAAGAAACAGAAGGAAAGATTAGAACATAGCCTTCTAACCCATTACTTGGACATCTTCAACCTCTATCATACACTTAACTCGGGCATATTTTTTTACAAATTCCTGTCCCTATACACTGTTACCCATATCAACTAATCCCTAGTCCACGAGGTATCCATAGATACATCCATATTACACATATCTGTCTATTAATATCAAAATCTGATACCAAGGACCTCTTAACATAATCATAGGTCAAATGATGCATCTAAAGTTTGATACCCCTATCATTTGGTACCACTATTTCTACTACTAGCACACCCACTGCTAGCATCTCTTTCTTACTATAATTGTTCATACTAGTTGTTCTTATCACTCAAGTGCACATCAAGTGCAACATACCATACTAAGTACTACTCATTCTAAATACAACTCTAGATGGACACCCAAGTCTGTTTGCAGTGCCATCCCAAGCATGCTCAAGCCAATAGATCCTTACACATGCACATCAACCACTTATATACTAATATATATTTCTTACGCAGCATAAAATTTTATCCTCAAAATAAAATCATCAAAATTTACTTCTTGAACGATTTAAAATAAAATGCATATACTTTCCTCAAAAGTCAAAAGCTCAAATATCGAA
This sequence comes from Iris macrosiphon, assembly GCA_036927795.1. Taxonomy (NCBI): domain Eukaryota; kingdom Viridiplantae; phylum Streptophyta; class Magnoliopsida; order Asparagales; family Iridaceae; genus Iris; species Iris macrosiphon. Next base: position 123,353,681 of record JAYESA010000010.1, on the reverse strand, counting down.
ATAATTTTTTTTAATTACTTCTAAAATCTTTATAGCTTTGACTATGTTTATTGAATTGAATTTGAATCCTCAAAAATTTTAATAACATAAAATCTCAACTCCTCAAAATTATTTAAAAATTGAAGTTCATTTCCACTCTTCAAATTATAATTTTAAATCCATAAGCATATATATAAATACTCACAGTCCCTAATACTCAAGGTGCACACAAATACACCAATTGTCTACAACCCTCAACTGTGTACTGAATATTGCACTGCCTAGATTAGTTGCACTATTAATTCCAATAATCAAAGTTATCATCACACATAATTTCTCCAATAAATTTCTATCTATATTAATTGATACACCAATCTATTTATCATCACACGAAGTACTTACTATTATTAGCACAATTCTCAACAAATCCTTGATATAGAAACACTAGCACTATTGACATGGTAACACTAACTTTATTATTAGATTACCTCATCACACTTATTAGAACTCATGATCACTTGTACCTTTTATAATACACCTGTTTTACTTCAATCTCAAGGGTAGGCATATGGTTCCATATCTCAATTGATGTATAAGTACCTCCCTTTTTAATCTTTTAACGACTGATACACTATATATCTTCCATTACAAATCTTGATATCTCTCAACCCATGGCACACTATTGGAATTTTCTAATACTCATGCTTCCACTTTCATGAACTTTCATTTTTTGATACTTATCACCCACTGTGCATCCTGCACATACTTTCTAGGCACTATTTCACCTATTGCTTTCAATACATCACTCGTCTCAATATCAGGTGGTACATTCATTATTAGTCATATATCGGTAAACTCAGATCAAATCATATATCAAGGTCCTTCTTTTATCTGTAACACAAGTCTCACTACTTAGTACAATGTATTCTTATTCTCTCACACTCTCTTATATACTTATGGGTATCCTCCTACTATGGCACACTCATAAATTCTCTTTATGCATATATATTTCTTTACTCTTGATACACCCAAGTATCAACCATCAAATTGAATATCATGCTCCATTAATTTTTAATACAATTCTTCGATACTTAATTGTTTACATAGATCACCCAATTACATAAATTTATGACTATCCAGGACTGGCATATTGATTCTGATGCTTACTCTTGGAACCATCACTGATACTTTTTTCTCCTTCTATCTATAGTGCCAATATTAATTATAATAACACCTATCATAGAACTATTGCTACAAGGTACTATGCTATGGGTATCTCTAGATTAATGCCTACTGCTCACATGTCCAACTAAGAAACACTTATAACTAACAAGTCACACTCAGTCAACACTAATACAAGACACAGACATAATTCCAAGTCACTAATTATCATACTAACAAGGAATCCTCAAAGAAAAGAAGCTCAAAAAGGAACTGGATTAAGGACTGAAGGTATTTCTACTGCTAGTAAAGAAAAGAAGCGATGGAACAAGGTCTGTAATAACGAAATATATGAGTATTAAGATGAGACTTTAAGAACCATTTTAAGATACAACCTGATAATCATACACGTCTATCAGAAATCATGACACTCAGAATCCTTGCCACGCCAGTAAGCATAGATGCGATAAACGATAGGTTCCATAACTAAGGTATACAACTCTATAATCATGTTATCTAGAATCTTTACCACGCCAACCGGTATGGCTGCGAGAGACTCTAAGTTTCATAACTACAGTATGTACATCCAAGTCAGGTTCTTACGTTCTTGTCACGACAGCTAATATGGCTGCGATAAACTGTAGGTTCCATAATCAAAGTAGACGTTTTACCTTTCTTACTGTCCTCATCAATATATGTCATCAGATGATACCGTAAATTTTAGCCCGTAAAATTCATCTCAATATGAAATCAAAACTCAACAACGATACCAAGAATTAAATTGATAAATGATCAACAAGAATCAAACTCAATATCAACAAGTGAGAATGGACGAAAATAAGGGAGAAGGATTTAAATTAGAAATTATAATAAGATTCTCAAGGATCGTCCTAGGAATCTCTCAAATAATTTATGATTGAGTATCCTCTCTCATCCTAGTATCCTATGTCCTATATCCTATCGCAAACATGCAGTAGTACAACTAATATGTCGTACTACCACGATATCGCACAACTTGCAAAATCTGACCTGCATGGGCCACCACTAAAAATGTGTCACGACCCGCACCCAGAATTTGGGGCACGAGTACGTGGGTACGTCCAGCCTACGCCGCAGCATCGATGATATAACACTGTCTAGGTCACAATACTAGCTAATCACTCTCACAAAATAATACGAAATATACTCAATCACATAAGCTAAAGCACGATGAGATATCAAAGCAAGCAATAAATTATAATACAAGTCTAAACAACAATAAATAGTCTAACCTGCAATCAATAACATCCGATCTCCAACCTGAATATTATTATTTATCATAAACATTAATACTAACTAATTTTAAGTATAATAGATATATGCATTTAGATATACTTAAATAGAATTAATACTACGTACGTATATATATTAAACATGTATTAGGGATACATGCACCATACATATACGTATGTACATATATACTAGTTGAGAATATACTATATATATATACACATATATATATATATCAATTAGGTTCATACACATATAGATATATAATGTGTACATACAACACACCAATATACCAATACACATACCAATACCAACTATAATACGCATGTATACAATGAAGAATACGCGTATATGCGCACACAACAATCACGAGAAATTCTTCTCACCTTGGCTTCGGTGTGTACGTGCACGAGATCGGCTTGGCAACGACGACGATGGCGATGGTGTTATCGATGATGATGGTGAAGGTGAGTCAAGGTGAAGGTGTTGGTGATGATCATGGTGATGGTAATGGTGACGATGTTGATGATGAACAGGTGGTGGTATTGATGATGGCGAGGCTCGACAGGTGGTTCAGCGAGGTTGTGGCGACGAGGACGGAGAGGAGAGTCGACGAGGGACTGCGGGGACTGTTCAGGCATACGGGGGCTGGGGTACAGTGGTTCGGGCAAGGGCTCTGGTCGAGGAGTCTCCGGTGAGGGGAGGCGTCAGGAAGAAGTCGACAAGTGGTGGTGTTGGGAGGAGGATGATGATACGGGGGAGGTGATCGTGGCCGGAGGGGAAGGTGAAGTCGGGCTGCGGGTCTCCGATGTTCAGGTGAACAACCAGTTGGCGGGATCTGTTCAGGCGAGGGTCATGGCTGTCGTCGACTTCAGGCGATGGGTCGACGAGGTGGACGTGATGTAGGGCAGTCGATGGCAGCGTTGGTTGGGTTCAGGTGACTCCGGCGAGTTCAGTAGGAGGGTCGACAGGCAACTTCAGGCGAGGCTGGGCTGCTCCGGTCGTGGAGACGGCGAGGGATGGGTTGATATGGCGGTCAGGGAGAAGAGGTGATGATATTGAATAGGGTCGGCTGGGTAGTTTTTGGGTGAACTCCGGCGAGGCTGAAGGAAATAGGGTACGGTGGCCGGACCTGGTGGACTGGCCGGAGGAGGGAACTGCTCCGGTGTCGGGTCTGAGGGGAGGAAGGAGGTTGAACAGGAAAGGATGGGGGATGTCAGCTGGGAACTTTAGGTGTTTAAGTATAGGAAAAATAGAGGAAAAGAAATAAGAAGGAATATTTATACAAAGGGGGTGGGTGTTTGACCTAAACAAGTTTGACTGGTCAACCCCTCTTAGAATTTGGGCTTCTCATGTATGATTTTATGGGCCATGATTCAAATGGGTTCCAAATGAAAGGCTATGATGCATTGGTTCAAGGTTTGGAGGACCATGGTTTTAAGGAGGTTGATGTTGAATTACACACTCCCAAAAATTATAGAAAAATACACATGAGGGAAAAATAGGTTTATTCACGTGTCATGTCCAACGGGGTGGACATCTTAATACACTTTTGCATAAAATGCCCAACAATTAGAAAAATGCACAAAGTTGAATTTATGGTTTAATTAATTAAAATAAATTGCGATTGGTGTTCAAAAATTAATTAGAAGTACAAGGGACTAAAATTAAGTGGGACACAAGTGTCATAAATGAAGTAGACTTAGAATATAATATTATTCTAATTTGGGTTGCACAAAATGGGTCAAGATTGTGTCTCCAATTTCGATTGGAACGCACAAAGATACAAAATTAGATTTATATCGAATTAAATAAACACGTCCGCGACGAATATCGTGCAACTAAAATGAAGCACAAGAGAACCTAATTATAAGTTATACAAGGGTCAGAATGGAAGGCGGGCTTGTCTAGGACAAGGTTGTAAAATTTGTTGGAAGACAAAAGTTAGGGTAGTGCTCCAAATATCGAAGCAACGGTAAGACGCAACAATAAAATAAAAATCATGACAATTAGTTATAATTAAATATTATGCAATCATTATACATTAATTTATGAAAAGATAAAAATACCCCTAATCTGAAATGTGGGGGTGACGTAGTGGGTTCTGGAGGGTTTATAGTATATTGTGACAGTCAGGCAAAGAACTTGGGTGTGTGTTGATGCAACATGGAAGAGTGATAGCTTATGCATCACATCAGCTTCAAGATGATGAGAAGAATTATCCAACTCATGATTTGGAGTTAGCGGCGGTAGTATTTGCACTCAAGATGTGGAGGTATTACTTATATGTAGATCGGGTAAAAGTATTTACGGATCACAAGATCTTAAAGTATATATTCACCCAGAAGGACTTGAACATGAGGCCGAGAAGGTGGCTAAAATTGATAAAGGACTATGATGTGGAACTTTAGTACCATCCAGGCAAGGCAAATGTGGTAGCAGATGCTCTTAGTAGGAGAGGTGGTATATTTATGTTGACATCGCAGCGGCACATCTTAGCAGCACCCCTTAGGTATAAAAATTATCTCTGTGTACCAAGTGGAGATATCCGAGAAGAATTAATAACCGAGGCACACAGTTCCTAGTATTCAATTCATCTAAGAGGTACTAAAATGTATCAAGACATCAAGCACTATTTTTGGTGGAACGGGATGAAGAGGGAGATAGCACGATTCGTTTCTCGGTGTTTAGTATGCCAGCAAGTGAAGGCTGACCAAAAAAGGCCGACATGATTATTAGATCTGCTTCCTATTCCAGTGTAAAAGTGGAAACATATCACGATGGACTTTGTGACCTGTTTACCTAGATCCCCGACTGGTCGTGATACAGTTTGGGTAATAGTGGATCGTCTCATAAAAGTATTTCATTTTCTTCCCTTCCGAGCAGGGCAATCCACAAAGCAGCTAGCGGAGATGTACATATGATAGATAGTAAGACAATATGGTATCCCAGTGAGTATCATATTAGATCGAGACACTTGGTTCACTTTAAATTTTTGGAAGAGCTTGCACTAGAGTTTGGGCACCAAGTTAAGATTCTATACAACCTACCATCCTAAAACGAATGGGTAATCAGAGAGAACCATCCAAACCTTGGAAGATATGCTTTGAGCTTGTACTTTAGATTTTGGAGGGTCTTGGAAAGATCACCTTCATCTCGTTGAGTTCTCGTACAACAATAGTTATCAAGCAAGTATTCAGATGGAACCCTTTGAAGCATTATATGGGAGAAAGTTTAGACCACCATTGGCAAAGAATAATATAGGTAAGCAAAAGATGTTAGGCAAAGAGATGATTACGTAGTCAGTAGAAGTTGTCAAGCAAATCAGAGAGTGACTTCGGGTTACGCAAGATAGGCATCGATATTGGGCAGATCAACATCGTTGGCCTTTAGATTTTTGTGTCAGCGACCACGTGTTCTTGCATATTTTGCCAACCTATGGAGTCATTATATTCGGGGTTCGTGGGAAGCTTAGTCCATGATACGTCGGTTCATTCAATATTCTCGAGCGGGTGGGCGATATTGCTTATCGTCTTTTCCTTCCGCCTTTGCTATGTGAGGTGCACGATGTATTTTATGTATCTTAAATGTGTAGGTATGTCCCAGATTTGAGTCATATCCTCGACCATTTTGAGCTAGTCATGGGTACTTGTCTTACGAGGAGTAACCCGTATCCATTTTGGACCAAAGGGAGAAGGTGCTCAAGAATCGGACTATCCATCTTGTCCGAGTTGCTTGAGGTCATCACCCTTTAGGAGAGTCAACGTGGGAGCATGATGACAATATCCGGTCTCAATATCCGGACATATTCAACATGGAATGTATATTCGTTCTTATGCCTTCGTATCTCGAATTTTATGATTCGTTTACCCATGCTATGTGACACTTATTTTCTTTATATGCTTGAATTTGATTGCATGTGTATATGAGCTTATAGTTAGCGTAGTACTTAGTCTGATTTCTATAGCTAGCCTTGGTTTGAATTCCGATGACAAAATTTTTCTAAGGTGGGTAGAGATGTCACTCTCCATTCTCGATATACGTATATGTGACCCATGCGGCCATGCGACCCAACTTTCTATGCGACTTGAGCCTATGTGACAGTGACTCTTTGCGTCCCTGACCCTATGCGGCCTTGTGTGCATGATTTGTTGATTTTTCTTTGTTTAATGCTTTATTGGATTTTTGTGATTCTAAGTGTGAGATTGATTATTAGAATGCATGAGAACTGAGTGACCATGTGTTAAACCTGACTATATGCTTGATCCAACTATGAATAGAAATAGACCTTGCAACCAAGTGACTATGACTACCTATGTGCCTGACTTGACCTACATATTGCTATGTGCTAGAACTCATGTGATTTACCAATAATTGATAACTTGACTCGACTATTGGTATCCGTACTGATACACTTACTACATGCTATGTGTTCCTATATGCTAAGTGTTTTTACGTGATTATGTTACATGTTTTACATCGAGGTGTGCCTACGTGCTAAGCGACATGTGATGTAATAAATTTCTCCAGCAAGGACATAATAGTTGGTCAATAACCAAGCGTGGCTATGATTAGTTTGACTGTTGCATCATGCTGGGTAAATCCAAGTTGAATTACAAAGTAATAAAGTAGATTCATATCTAGCGCGCCCGTATTATTGTACGACATGTAAGGGAGTAACATGTGACCACGCTATATGATTCCAGCTAACCGTAGGGTTAACTAGGCAACTAAAATATATAGAGAATTGGGAGGGATAAAATTCTGAGATCGCGCTTAACTAGCCACCCTTAATCATTATATGGGGAGTGAAGGCTGGCCCCCATGGAATTGTTTAAATCCTCATTAGTGGATGGCAATATCTGACTATTATATTATACTATGTGTTCTATGCGATCTTAACACAGTGGCCTTACGAGAGACCGGTGCATACTACTATGTGCTATACGGCGATTCTTGGCTTGGCTAGCCACTACTAAAATATGGTTCGATCTGAGGATTCCTATTATATGCATAATACCTCTGGGATAACCTAGAATCCATATCGTAAGCCGTACAAGTGATTGGCCGATTATGTAACTGAGCTTGTTTGTGTATTGTATCTGCTATTAAATAGTCTAAGGACATGATCTATTATGGTACGATGGTCTAACCATTATCCTTTTTTGGTTGTAGGGTTAGATTATTGTGTCACGATAGGCTATGAACTGAAACTACAAGACAGAACTATATATATATATATATATATATATATATATATATCCTAGTTTTATTTCTTCATTCGTGCTTTCTTAGTGGTACTTGCTATTTAGGGTCTAACCCCACTGGTTTTGCATGGCCAGATTTTGAGCCAGCACCCGAGGATCAAGCGTACTTTTCCCTGAACCATGGCACGCACCAGACGGATGGCCACTAAGGGAAACGAGTGAGCCTCTTCTTCCCTGCTCGTTATTGCACACTTTACCTATTTTGGGCATTTAGCCACCTGTATTTGTTAGCGGTGAATCTGGACATTTAGTTTTCCTATATGATTGTAATTAATTAGACTACAGCTGATCATGGTCATGTACTTTTGATACTCTGCCAGCTTTCTTATTTTTGTACAACTGGTTTCCAGAATATCGTGGCAGGGCATTTGGGATACCTTATTTTCTTGTCATATATGTTCTATGTTTACTATTCTTACTTGACTGATTAAGATAATAGATGTGTTGTGTGACCCTAAGTGACTTGATTATAGTATGCACCCCCTTGTCTAGTTACAGCTATGACCGTCTAACGACGTTCTATACCTTGTACTGGAGAGCTGGCCATATCCGTCTACGTATTTTGGTACTGGGGCATGACATGCCTTCTCATGGAATCCCGTGTCATAGCGTGTCATGGATTGGATCTACTATACCAGTCGGGGACGGGGAGTATTTAGTGTAGATATGTGATCATACCCCCGCAGTTCTTGTTTTCCTTGTATAGTGTTACTTATACACCGTACCTATGATTAACCAGGCTCATGGATCTTGAGCAATACCTAAGTCGATCACATGTTGAAGCTAATACTCACTTACTTAGATAGTTGTCTCTTTATTTACATATATGATGTTCATAACTCTTGTATGTATTCCTATATTTTCTTATTCCTATATATTTCTACCATTACCAGTGAGTATATTCAACCTCTATGGCAATGCCCCGAACTCTAATCCAATACTTGTCACAAATTGTTCAGATACAAATGAATGCGAAACTCCTGAATCAAATAATGCTATTATAGGAAAAGATGAGACATAAATATTACCTGTAATTATATCACCAGATACCAAAGCCTCCTACAGTGATAAAGTGAATGTCTGCCCTTGGACTTGTTGCGATCCATGTTGTGGCCTCCCTTGGTAACGCTGCAGTAGCCTCTGTTGTCCCTATTGCTGGTCCCTCTATCGGAACATATGTGCATGTGTCAATAATGGACACTGATATACTGGTCGTGCTGCTACTGTTGGCCCTCTATACTGCACAACCCCTGGTGTTGGTAGTACCAAAAATTGCTGAGCTGGCCCTCCTTGCCTCTGCATCATCGGGCCATTAACAATCTTGTGGCCCGGATCACCACCCCCTAAGCAAAGTCCATTCGCCGCTGTGGACGTCTCTACTATGGCCTCCCTTGCCAGAATAGGTGCAATCAACCTGCATCCCCTAACATTGTTGTTTTTGCCTCGGTTGCTGCCAAGCTGGAACAGTTATTGTTGAATTTGCCATCCTTCATGGCACTGAGTCATGGATACGAATACCAGGGGATGGTGCTGACGTTCGGGGTGCTGCCACTCCTCCAATCTGAGCATGAGACCTATTTTGGACTCATGTCATAGCTGACAATCTCTGCATGGTCAGCTTGTGCCTCCTAGCTGCTATCAATACTTCCTCATAAGTCTGGTAGTCGTGCCCCTCTACCCGATGTAAAATCTTCAGGTGAAGCCTCTGCTAGAATTTCATTGCTCTGTCTAACTCCGTAGCCATCATTGTCGGAGAAGATCTACTCAGCCAGAAGAACTCGGCTGCATATCCATCTACAGTTCGACCGGCCAGCTTGAGACTGATAAACCTATGCTGGAGCTCATACTGCGCTACAACTCCAAAATACTTGGCCCAAAACTGAATCCTAAAACTATCCCAAGAGATAGGATGTCTCAAGCCAACCTCTACAGACGCCCACCAATCACGGGCAAGGTCCTGAAGCTACAGTCAGACCTGGTCCACTTGCTCATCATCCGGAATCTTTGTCGCTGCTAGAATAACTTCGATGTCTTGGAGACATGCATCTACCGTAATGGCATCCTCCGTGCCTGTCATGGCATCTTAACTCCAAATGGGGGAACAATATGATAATAAGATGAGGTAAACAATACTCAATCATAATATAAAACTAGAGAAAGGTATGGCATGATATGGAATAAAAGAAATGGAAGTCACAAGTCACAAATACCACTCATCACCAAGTCCAATAGACTAGCACAAAAACTCTAATATAATACAGGCCAAAAATGTCTAACTGATAAATGTCTAATACAATAGTCTAACTAGCTGCAACTAGCTGATCATCTCCAAGTATCGGTTTCTCCTGAGCCACCGTCTCAAACTTTACACTTCGGCGTAGGTTGGGCATCGTTCACATACTTGTGCCCTAAACCAGATGCGGGTCGTAACAGCTAGCAACTATAGTGTGATATACTGACAATATATATACATTTATATATACCCTAACTTTTGGTGAACATTATGAGTATCTGTATGTAAATAAATCATCAGGGTCATCAATGCCGTAGTTCCCTCGGAGACTACGGTTTACCAGTTTGTGTGTCCCATACGCCTACCAGTTGTCTTCCCCGCCCATTTTAATGTATATATCGTGATGACTACACGGACACTCTATAACTATCATGCCAGGTCACAAATAATTAGAAACTAACCTAACTACGCACTGTACCGTGATGCGTGTCGCAAATACCGATAGCTAGTCGGGTACGCCAAATCATATCCCAATATGAGTTTGACATCGTGTCGTGAGCAATGTGGGACTGGGTCTTGGAAGATATCAAAATACGTCCACAATATTAGGTGAGTCTGCTAGAGACTATGTCGCTACACTACTCATCGACGCAATCGTCGACTACACCCGAGTTATTCTTGGATGCGAATAGTTATATATAATATTTTTTACAACTCTTGTAACATATAATAACTTAAATTAAACAGTAAATAAGGCAAGGTATACTTGTCTGAATCCTCAAACTGCAAATACAAAAGTCCTGCTCCCGAAGCCTCGCCCAAACGATCCAACGAGCCTATATATAATATAATATTAAATTAGCTATTATACTAAAGAATGCTAACACGAGCAATAAGACAACTAGCACAAGTCAATCTATGGTCAGGGGATTGCTAAGTTGCTACTCAACACAAGGTTACTGGTAACCTCCTTCTAGGTTTCCATGCACGAATATATAAAACTATCCTCGAACACTTGTGCACATCAAGTCAAAGTTTTCAACTACACTATTTACAATTTTCTACAATTCAAGATGTCATGAAGCTCTACCCATGTAGTTAGGGTGTCCCTTTTGTATATAAAAATTATCATGATATCCTCTAATATATAAACCATCACCAACTTCTCATATGTTTGAGCCATTAACAATACTCAAGTGCACACTACATTAATCAAATCTACAATATTCTACCATGGCATCCCAAGCATGACAACATGCAAATTCTCATTCCATTCATTAATATATAAACAAAACTCTATCTAACATGGCAATAAAACTCACATGATACCATTTATATATAAATAACTAGTCTAACATGCTAGGCAACAACCTCATTTAGTAATTTAACATAACAAAACTCAATCCATGCATTTAATCATCACTAACAATATTCTAACTCAAATAATATTCTGAAATTAATTTTAAATTGGAGTATAAAGAGGGATTAAACAAGTGTTTAGATTATGTTCAACATGACAAGATGTCATTTAACATTGGTATGTGTGTGTATATATATATATATATATCATTCAACAATGGAGAACAAGTAAATGGAGATTAAATTGATATATATTATGAAGAAGAAGATCATACATATAAATATAAAGAAGAATAGGATAAAGAACGAGGAGGAGGAGAGTTACCTAGTATGCACTCGAATGGGAGGGAGGAGAAGGGCTCGGTTTGAGTAGGGAGGTGGTGAGGATGATAAAATCAATGAAGGAGAGAGAGAGAGAGAGAGAGAGAGAGAGAGAGAGAGAGAGAGAGAGAGAGAGAGAGAGAGAGAGAGAGAGAGAGTATTAATTGAAGGGGAGAGAGTATTGTATTTAATGAAGAGAGAGGGGGGCTTGGGGATTAGGGCCGGCTAGGTTTCATAGGAATATGTGTGGTATTGTCATGAGAGAATGGGTGGAGGCGATAGGTTAGGATTTGAATGGAGTGTTGAGATGGATTATAGGTTTATGTTGAATAGTCCCATGCAAACAAAGGGAGAGAGAGAGAGAGAGAGAGAGAGAGAGAGAGAGAGAGAGAGAGGTGTATGACCAGTCAAGCATGCCAAGGGGTTTTCTTTATTTGATTTGCTCCTATAGGAGATTGCCACCTAGCATTATATTTGTACTTAGGTCCCTAATTATTTGGGTGTTTACAAATAAGGAAATTAAGGATTTGATGAGGGTAGAAGCCATGTTTGGTGTGTTGTAGTAGGAAAAATTGGTGTGTGGTATTTTGTATGTGCCTTGTGGGTGTGAGTGTGGGTTAATGTTTGGTCTAGTTTTGGGTTAGGTTGAGTCAGTTGTCCCAAAATAAATATAAATCGTGTTTTAGATGTTCTTTAATAAATTGGAAGTGCATGGGGTCTCAATTGGGAGTGACACAAGTGTCATAGACGTAGAAGAATCCGAATAAATTTTTGTCATATATTGGGTTGCAAGAAATGGGTCGATGTTGAGTCTCCAATTTCGATTGGAACGGGCATAGGTGCAAAGTTTGGGTTTAAAATTAGATATTGTTTGACGATTGTTCGAATTAAATAAAGCACAAGGGAGGATATTTTTGAGTGACACAAAGGTCGAAATGGAAGACTAACATATCTAGATCAAGGGTTGTAATATTTGTTTGAAGTCAAAAGCTAGAGTAGTGCTCCAAATATCGAACCAACGGCAAGGTGCGCCAAGTGATACAAAATTCGTATAATTAAAATAAAATACCATTTTCTAATTCTAAATGTCTCTAAACTAACCCTAATTTCTCTCTAAGCCAAGTATACCTAAATTTTGGTCGAGAGAGTTTATAATCTACCCTCCTTAAAGTATTTCGTCCTCAAAATTTAAATAGACATATGGTATCAACTATTGACTAAAAATAAATGCTACCACATACCTAGGACCTCAAAGAGATGGGGAAAATGATGTCGAATATCATCCTCTCATTCCCTGGTCGACTCGTCCGGTGTATGATGCCTCCATGCGACACAAACTAGAGGGATAGTCTGACCTCGCAATACCTTCTCGCTCCTGTCTAGAATCTCTACAGGCTCCTCCTGATATGACAAACTCGGACCGATAGAGATCTTCGAGTGCTCAAGCACATGACTCAGAATTGACACATACCTCCTCAACTGAGATACATGAAATACGTCATGAACTTCCTCCAATGACTATGACAATGCTAACCTGTAATCAACCTATCCGACGCGCTCCAACACGTCGAATGGTTCGATGTACCTCGGACCCAGCTTTTCTCTACCTCTAAACATAATGGTCCCACTGGTAGGTGAGATCTTCAGAAATACATGATCTTTAGCCCGTAACTCTAGGGGTCATTGGCGCGTGTCTGCCCAATGCTTCTGTCTGTCCTGTGCTGCTCGCAGGTGCCCCTGGATTTGCTTTACCTTCTCTACTTATGAACAACCAACTATGGTCCAAGAATTTGCCTCTCGCCCACACCACTCCAACACACTAGGGAATGATACTTTCTGCCATACAATGCCTCAAAGGGAGCTATCTGAATGCACTCCTGATAGCTGTTATTATAGGAAAACTTAACCAAATATAAATGGTCCTTCTATGATCCACTAAAATCAAGCATGCACACCCTCAATATGTCCTCCAGTTTCTGAATGGTGTGTTTGGACTGGCCATCCGTCTGCAGGTTATAAGATGTGCTTAACTTCAGGTGGGTCCCGAGATACTCCTGCATACTGCGCCAAAAGTACTATATGAACCTCGTATCCCTGTCAGACACTATGCTGACTAGTACCCCATGCAGTCGTATGATCTCTCTCATATACATCTCTGCTAAGACCTCTGTAGACTGCCCAACTCTGAAGGGTAAAAAGTGAGCGGACTTGTTGAGTTGGTCCACAATCACCCACACTACATTGCAACCACTAGGAATCCTCGGAAAGTCCGTAACAAAGTACATAGTGATGTTCTCCTATTTCACTCAGGTATTAGGAGCGGCTGAAGTAAGCCTGTAGATCTTTGGTGCTTATCCTTGACTTGTTGACACACCGGGCACTTTGCTACAAAGTGGACTATTTCCCTCTTTATTTTATGCCCCCAATAGTACTACCGCAAATCTCTATACATCTTCGTGCCACCTAGACGGATAGAGTATGCTAAACTGTGCGCCTCTGTCATCAACTCTAGACGAAGCTCACCATTCAGAACATAGAGACAATCTCTATATCTCAAAGTCCTATCCTCATGTATGCGCAATCCGGTCTGCATCCTGGCCTCTGTCCTCTGTCCTCTGTCGGAGTCTCTGGAATCTGGCATCTGATGACAAGGCAACTTTGATCCTCTCAACCAATGACGACTGTACCAGAAGGCTCGTCAATTGTCCGTCTACTCTTGGCATAATGATCTATATTCCCAACTTCTGTAGATCCTCCAATAGGTATTGCTGGGTAGTCAATAAAAATACCATGGGTCTCCTGCTCAACGCGTCAGTTACCACGTTGGCCTTTCCCGGGTGGTACTATAGCTCAATCTCAAAATATATCATCACCTCTAGCCAACATATTTGCCTCAGGTTTAGGTCCTTTGGAGTATAGACGTACTTCAGGATCTTATGGTCTGTGTATATCTCCACCCGTTCTCCATATAGGTAGTTCCTCCAAAGCTTCAGAGCAAAAATCTGTATAGCAAGTTCCAATTCATGAGTGGGATAGTTCTTCTCATGAGTCATCAGCTACCTAGAGAGATAGGCCACAACCTTCCCATGTTGCATCAAGATGCATCATAATCCTTTTCCAGACTTATCGCTGTAGATCATAAATCCTTTTGGTCTAGAAGGTATGGTCAATATAGGTACTGTGGTCAGACGCTTCTTCAGTTCATCGAACGTAATCTGACACTCCTATTACCAAATAAACTCCTGCTCCTTGCGGATCAAGCAGGCCATCGGCTCTGCGATCCTCACAAAGTTTTTTATGAACCTCCGGTAATATCCAAAAAGTTCTAGGAAACTCCTCACCTCTGAGACGTTGCAGGGGTCGACCACATCTCTACTGTTGTGATATTCGTCGGATCTACTAAAATACTATCTTCTGAGATGATGTGTCTGAGGAATGAGACACGGTCTAGGAGGAACTCATACTTTCTCAAATTGGCAGAGAGCCTCTCACGCCTCAGCGTCTCCAATACTGTCCTCAGGTGCTCTTCGTGCTCCTATTGGCTCTTCGAATACACAAGTATGTCGTCGATGAAGACTACCATGAACCGGTCCTAGTACTGGTTGTCACGACCCGCACCCGGAATTTGGGCATGAGTCGTGGGTACGTCCAGCCTACGCCGCAGCATCGGCGGTAGAACGCTGTCTAGGTCACAAACATAGTATATCCTGTCAATAGTCTCAACTCCGTACGGAGGACAATGATAAATAAACCACAGTTCTATAATATACTCAATCACAAACTATAAGAATAATGGCACGATGAGAATAGAAAGAGTTCTATTAAAACCAACCACAATAAGTCCCACTCAAATCCTGGGTCTAAATGACCTCACAAAGTCACAAAAATAATAAATACAACTCAGTCTCAGTCTAAAACAATAAATACAGAAAAATAATCTAAGTACAGGCAGGCAAGTTCTCCTCTAGAATAGGCAACTCCTCTGAGATTTCTGGAGTGAAATCTCCCTCTAATCCTGGTCCGTAATGAGTGGGGCAAAATTCCTCCAGGTCCTTTGAAAATGTTTACCCAGTCAGGATTGGAGCGAAGCACAAGCACTAACAGCAGTTTCATTAAATTGACAAAATCTATAAACAGTGTAAGAGATACAAGATGGAAATAAATGCTGAAAATGAGAAGTACAGGAGAAATGAAATAGACAATAGAGCATCTAGCAATGAATAATAAATAGTGAATGCTAGAACAAATGAATCTGAATAAAGATAAACATCTAGCTAAGTGTTTGAAATATCAGTTTATTATGTGATCGGCCTGGGACTAGATCAGGCTGGTTATATATGATTAGCTATGATTCTTTTAGGTCAGGCTAACCGTATGGTTAGCTATGGTGCATATAGTGGTCAGGCTAATCATATATAACAGCTATGGAGCATATAAATGGTCAGGCTGCACCCGACGTGAGAAGTGGGGTGAGCTATGGTGCATATAAATGTTTGGATATGATCACATAATCTACTAATAGTTCCACATCCCCCAGCTAGCACGATGGATTCCAATCACGACTCCTCATGATGGGGATCTAGGGTGCTAACCCGTGTATCCACAGTGTCGGAATCAAGTATGTAATACACTACAATTTATAGAAGTAATCAACAATGAAAACTGTCAGAGAATGTACTCGCCTGTGGTCCTGAGCAAGGTGTGAGGATCGATGTCCAAGATGGAATCACCAAGACCTAAATATCAAATATTAATATTAAAGAATGATTTGAAGTGATATACATGTGTAACTAGCTAATTGTGATATTTCTAGGCCATGTCTAAGTCCCACTAGATTAATCTAGTCAATACCTTGCTAACTAGATTTTCTGGTCAATCTAGTCATTACTAGACTTATACTAACTAATACTTAGTGAATAAGGCAACACTAGGTGCTACTAATATGTATAACTCATATATACATATTGGTATCAAGTATTTAACTTAATTATATGAATCTTACTTAACTATAAACTAATACTTAACTTTTAACTGATGCTAACTTAATAATCAACTGATACTAACTTAGGACTTAACTGGTGTTAATTTAATAATTAACTGATACTAACTTATGAACTAAAATTCTGACACCCCAAGCAAAACACAATGAATCATCACTCTGGATTATTTCTTACTACACCCATTAGCAACCACATACCTGTACATGCAATTTCAATTGCTGAAAACCCCCCTACTGATACACAACTTATAATACTTACTACCCCTTAACCCAAATAACTGATACACACCTCAGCTATCTAACATACTGAAATTAATTCCTACACACACAGTCACATCTTTACACATAGGTCTCTAGAACTCTGCACCCTCATATCACTGATACTCCCAGACACACAGGAAACTAGGTTCTATGGAACTCACACACACAAGTTCTGAACTGACACAGTACACACACACACATGTGCACACAGACACTTACCTACACCTCTCACTGAAACCAATCACTATACCCAATACTGATACTGAAACACTAGGGAATATACTGATTACATTGGCTCAATATACTGATGTACTGAACCACACAGGTATGCCTCTAACCTCACTGCACACACACAAGTTCAGTCCAATTGAACACAGTTACTTCAGTGACAGTAATACCCCACCAGTTTCTTTTTACCTAGCACTCAAACAATCCTAATGCCACATAGTGCATAAACTGCAGGACTGTGCTATAGCTACTGCTGGGCTGACTGTGCAAACACCAAAAACAACCAAAACCACTCACCTACCTTAACTCCATACTGGAATACACAAACAACAAACTAAACACTCATACCCCCTATTTACTGCCAAATGCAGATGTTCACCCACTGCCAACTACTACTACACACAGACCTTCACAATCACACCCTATACTGGAAATACAATTGTAACCAACATCATATTGTATGTTGTAGTTCACTGATACTATACTGATACTTAAGTATCAGTCCCCATAATACCTTGTTGCTGCCCCCCCTTAGCTGACCCGACACCAAGGTCCCATGCTCAAGTGCACATTGATACTTCAGAGTATCATCTAAGTCCCCCTCCCCCTAAAACTTCAAAAGTCAACCTCTGATACATGCACAAAAATCTTCCTACCCGACTGAAATACACACAGCATTAGTTGCCCTCACACTGTGAACACAGCACAGCCATTAAACCCCCCTTCTCACTGATACTAACACTCAGGTAACACAAATTCACCAACAGTATGCTGATACACTAGACTTATACACCTACACATGGGTATCTAAAGTACTGAACTCACACACACGAGTTCATACTGATACAAAACACACAGATAGGAACTGGAACTCACAGACACACTGACACAGTTAATTCACCTATGCACACGCTGAAATAAATGCACAGTTATGTTCAATATTCAGAAATCTTAATCCTAAACACACACTCAAACACACACAACACATGTACATGTATTTCTCCCAAACACACAGCCACACACACCTCTAATCCTGACTGTGCACAGAATCTCCAAACCCGACTGCTCACAGAACCTTCCCCAACGATGCACACAGCACAGTAAAGACTCGACTCCACAGGAAATCAGAACAACAACACATCCACACATATGCATATATATACACATCAAACATCATACCTCAAATTAGATAATAATAAAGTAGGTTAGATAGGTAATTCCTCCTGTGAAGCATTTCACCAAACACATGATGTGCAAAAAACGAAAACCATACTAAGAACTCCTGAAAACCCAAAGCAAAACCCTAAATCAATATCTAACCTACACGTAGGAGGGTGAAATCAGTCTATAAACAACCACCTAGGGTTAGGGTTCACAAAAATTGGGAATAACAACGTATGAACACCCAAAACCTAATCAAAACCCTAAAATCAAACTCTACACAGAAGGGTGGGTTCCTAATGGCCATTAACCTCTGAAAACAGGATTAAAATGAATAAAAATAGAGTTTTACCTAGGGAGATGGCTTCTTCAATGGAGGTTCTTCTTCTCCAAGGCTTCTTGACCCAACCCCTTGCTTCTCTTTGCTTTGGAGGAGGAAATGGGAACCCTAGGGCTAGATTTCGAATTCTGGAGTGGGGAGATGGCTTTCTCTTGTGGAGGCTAGGGTTTCTCCTTTCTACATGAAGGAAGGGAGGGTTCCTTTTTATATTATGGCCCAGTTAGGGTTTCTAATGCATAGTTTAGGTTAAACCCCCTATGTTAGGTCATGCATAACCTAATTAACTCAGGTTTAGGCCTTCTAGGGTAAGAGGTTCCACCCTAAAATTAGAATTCTAGGGTTTGACTAGAATTGGTTTTCTAATTAGGGTTTGGTCATTAGGGTTTGTCCTAGTGAGTTCTAGGGTTTTTACCTAAAACCAAATATCACTTACAATATATAATTAGTTTATAAAACTCAGCAATTTAATTAAATACATAATTATTCAAAATAGTGAAATTACCCAAATGCCCTTATCTGGAAAAAGTGGTAGTGACAAGTCTACCCTCCTAAAAGAAATTTCGTCCTCGAAATTGGACTGATCTAGAACAAGAATGAAATCAGAAAAGGAATATACCTCAAGTCTAGAAGAGATACGGGTATTGCTCGCGCATTTCGTCCTCTCTCTCCCAGGTCGACTCCCCTGGAGAGTGATGTCTCCATGCAACACGAACCAAAGGAATAGTTTGGTTCCGCAACACCTTCTCTCTGCGGTCCAAGATCTCTACGGGCTGCTCGGGGTAGCTGAGCGTCGGACCAACCTCAATCTCCGAGTGATCAAGTACGTGACTAGGGTCTGCCACGTACCGTCTCAGCTGCGACACGTGGAACACATCATGCACTCTCTCCAATGCAGGCGGCAAGTCTAGTCTATACGCCACTGCACCTATCTTCGCAAGAATACCGAAGGGTCCGATGTAGCATGGGCTAAGCTTCCCGCCTCTACCAAAATGAATCGTTCCACGCGTCGGAGAAATCTGTAGGAATACTAGATCACCAACCTAAAATAAAACAGTCTCAGCACGCAGTCTAAACAAACAAACACAAGCCAGAAAAACAACAATCTATACCTGAAACTCAAGGGGTCTACGGTGGCTGTCGGCCCAATGCCACTGTCTGTCCTGCGCCACTCGCAGTCTGTCTCTGATGAGTTTCACCTTTTCTGCTGCATCCACGACCATTTCTGGTCCTAGCAAGGCTCTCTCTCCAACGTCGTCCCACGATAGCGGTGTACGACACCTCCGTCCATAAAGAGCCTCAAATGGTGACATCTCGATGCTGGCCTGGTAGCTGTTGTTGTAAGCGAACTCTACCAGGTGCAGATGATCCTCCCAAGAACCTCCGAGATCTAAAACGCAAGTGCGTAGCATATCCTCGAGAGTCTGAACAGTCCTTTCAGACTGCCCGTCTGTCTGGGGGTGATATGCGGTACTGAACTTGAGCTGAGTGCCCAAGCTAGCCTGCAGACTCCTCCAGAAGTGGGAAGTGAAACGACTATCCCGATCCGAGACGATGCTCACAGGAACTCCATGAAGTCTAACAATCTGTAGCACGTACATCCCTGAGCCTCTCTGTCGACGTGCCCACCTTGAAAGGTAAGAAATGGGCTGATTTGGTCAACCTGTCCACGATGACCCAAATCGCGTCCTTCCCTCCTAGAGAACGTGGAAGCCCTGAAACGAAATCCATGGTCACGTGCTCCCATTTCCATTCTGGAATCGGTAAAGGTTAAAGCAAACCACCTGGCCTCTGCCGGTCTGCCTTTACCTGCTGGCACACTAGACACCGGGATACGAAGCGTGCTACCTCGCGCTTAATTCCATACCACCATACGTGCTCCCTCAAGTCTCGATACATCTTGTTGGCACCGGGATGCATCGAGTACTGAGAGGGGTGTGCCTCTTGCAAAACCTCCTCGTGCAGCTCCCCGCTCGGCACACATATCCTTGTGCCGTGCCGTAGAGAACCATCATCTGCGATAGTAAAGTCGTCCGACAATCCCATCTGAACCTGTGCTCTGATACTCCTCAGAGTCTCATCATCGTACTGCGCAGCTCTGATCCTGTCCATCAGTTCGGACTGTATCTGCAATCCCCATATTTGAATCTCAGTACCGGGAACTAACACCTCAATCTCCAAGCTTTCCAGATCAGCCAACAAATGCCTATCTGTCGTCAAGTACATAGCCATCGGATACCTGCTCAAGGCATCGGCGACTACGTTGGCCTTCCCTGGATGGTACTGCAATGAGATATCGAAGTCCTTCATCAACTCCAACCACCTCCTCTGCCTCATGTTTAGCTCTTTCTGTGTGAACACGTACTTCAAGCTCTTGTAGTCTGTGAAGATCTCCACACGCTCTCCGTACAGTTAATGTTTCCACAGCTTTAGAGCGAAGATCACTGCTGCCAACTCTAAATCGTGGGTGGGGTAGTTCTTTTCATGAGGGCGTAACTGCCTGGAAGCATAGGCAATTACCTTCCCGTGCTGCTGAAGAACACATCCCAGACCCTTCCCTG
Source organism: Iris macrosiphon (assembly GCA_036927795.1). Classification (NCBI taxonomy): domain Eukaryota; kingdom Viridiplantae; phylum Streptophyta; class Magnoliopsida; order Asparagales; family Iridaceae; genus Iris; species Iris macrosiphon. Next base: position 123,332,545 of record JAYESA010000010.1, on the reverse strand, counting down.
AAGCGTCACTGTAGATGGTAAAACCACCTGTCCCTGCTGGCAACGTCAAAATTGGAGCTGTCGTCAACCTCTTCTTCAGCTCATCAAATGCGGCCTGACACTCCTCCGTCCAGACAAAATCCACATCCTTCCTAGTCAGTCTGGTCATCGGTGCTGCAATCTTGGAGAAGTCTTGTACAAACCTCCTGTAGTATCCTGCTAGCCCGAGAAAACTCCTGATCTCAGCTACCGAACTGGGAGTAGCCCATGACTCCACTGCCTCGATCTTCTGTGGGTTAACCGAGATTCCGTCACCCGATACCACATGCCCAAGAAATTCGACCTTGTCAAGGAAGAATTCACACTTAGAGAGTTTCTCGTACAACTTCTCCCTCCTGAGAGTCTCTAAGACCAATCTCAGGTGCTCTTCGTGCTCCTCCGGTGTCTTGGAATACACAAGAATATCGTCGATGAACACCACCACGAACTTGTCAAGGTACTGGTGGAACACCTTGTTCATCAGGTTCATGAATACTGCCGGTGCATTGGTTAAACCAAATGGCATCACCATAAACTCAAACTGGCCGTATCTGGTCCGAAAAGCTGTCTTTGGCGTGTCTTCTCTCTTCACCTTCACCTGGTGATAGCCTGACCTCAAATCTATCTTTGAAAACACCCTCGCCCCGCTCAACTGGTCGAAAAGATCATCTATCCTCGGCAGCGGGTACTTGTTCTTGATAGTGATATTGTTCAAAGCTCTATAATCAATGCATATGCGCACCGTGCCGTCCTTCTTCGGTACGAACAATACCGGAGCTCCCCATGGTGATGAACTGGATTTGATGAAGCCTTTGTCCTGCAGCTCCTCAACTTGCTTCTTCAGTTCCGCCAGCTCGCTGTTGTTGACTCTATAGACATGTTGTGAAATGGGCTCCGCTCCTGGAACCAAGTCTATAGAGAATTCAACATCTCTGTCTGGCGGCAAGCCTGGCAACTCCTCTGGAAATACATCCAGGAACTCCGCCATCAGAGGATGTGGCAACTCCTCTTCTTCCGTCCTGGCTCCGCAAAATGTGCTCTTCCTCTGTTCCGCTGCTCCTCTGACGACCTCAAACTCCGGCTCTCCTGGTGGTCTAAACAATACTCTGCCTCTATAACAATCTATAGTAGCATGATGCCTACTCAACCAGTCCATTCCGAGTATAATATCGTACCCCGGAAGTGGCATGACAAGTAAGCTCACGCTCAAGTCTCGGCCTCCTACTGACACTCTCCGGTCCTTGCAGTGATCACGGACTAGGATAATACCTCCACCAGTCATGATCTTACAAGTCCTAGCTAATGGTTCTGTGTCTAAATGATGTCGAAGTGCATATGATACAAACACAAAACTATGGGAAGCGCCAGAGTCGAATAAGGTAAATGCGAGAATACAATCGAAAAGAACCGAACCTGTGATCAAGTCTCCTGCTGGCTCGATTTCCTCGATTGCCATGGCGTACGCTCGCCCCTGGGGTGCACCTCTCTGCTGCTGATGCTGGGCAAACCTCTGATTTTGCGGTGGAAGTGGTCCCCTCTGTTGTTGGCCTCCTGGTGCGGCAGGTACCCTGCCTGGTCCTCTCTGGGCGGCTGCTCCACCCTGACCGGGACGAGTCCGAATGGTAGGGCAATCCCTCAGCTGATGTGTCGTCGATCCGCAGGACAGACATGAGCCCAATCTATGTCTGCAGATCTCTCTAGTATGTCCTATCTTCCCGCAGTACGCACACTGGATGGCGGGCTGAGTCTGCCTCTGCTGCTGTTGCTGGACCTGCCCTCGGGCTGGTGCCTGGTGCTGCTGGTGCTGCTGCTGAAAGGGCCTCTGCTGCTGCTGAAAGTGTGGACGCTTGCCCGGTCCCGCACTACTGTTTGCTCCTCCGGAAACATCGCGTCCCCTCTTGGGCCTGAGGTCCAAGTCGTCCTCGGCTATCTGGGCATCCATCAATATGCCCTCGAAAGTAGCGGTGCGACGTCCCGACGTGCGAGACTTGATCTCCCTTGCCAGCCCCTTTCTGAACTTCCGGGCCCTGTCCCCCGGATCTCTAATCATCAACGGCGCGAAGCGGCTCAGGCGACAAAACTCTGCGGCATACTCATCGACGGACGAGCTCCCCTGGACTAAGTCATGGAACTGACTCTCCAAGGCTCCTAGGGCAACGTCAGGAAAGAATTTCTCCTTGAAGAGCTCCCTGAAAGCCTCCCAAGTGAGTCCCCTGCGCAAAAGTCTCGGCTCTGTGCGAAACCATGTCAAGGCAATGTCGAACATCTGGCTGCCAGCGGCCTCGATCTGGAGCGCCTCTGGAAGCTGCGCCAAACGCAAGTTCCTCTCGATGTCCTCTAGCCAATCATCGGCGTAGAGTATCCCTTCTGTCCCCTTGAACTCCCGAGGCATCATCCTCTTGAAGTCCACAATGGTGCCCGGCCTCTGTTGTTGCTGACCAGGATGCTGCTGCTGCTGAGTGACCCTCTCCACAGCCTGGAGAGCCACTTGGTGAGCATTCTCCATGTTCACCCTCATCATCTCTGTCTGGGCCTGATGTGCCTCAGCCTGCACTCTCTGGGCCTCTGCCGACGTCCTCTGGGCATCGACCATGCCCTGAATCAAAGCGAACATCTGTGCCCCATCGACGGGCACACCTCCTGGATACTGAACTGGTGGTGGTGGTGGTGGCTCCGTCGTAGCTGCTGGAACCCTCTGAACAGGTGGTGGAGGACCCCCGAATGCTGCAGATACTCCCACATGTACTGGAGATGTAGGAGGTGCTGCGGATGTCTGTCCGGCAGGGCGAGAGGTGGCAGACCTCTCTGAATCTGCTACTCCGAGTCTCTGGGACCTTCTCGGCGGCATCCTGAAGACAGATCGAAAGATTTAATTAAGGCAATATATACGATATCATCAAGGAAGGACAGTAAATTTCTAAAGGAAAATCATTAAGAGTAGTATCATAAGAATCAGAATTTCCTAATTGTGATTGAGCATATCCTCGGCCTAATTCCTATTTCCTAAAACAGGGTCAAAGTAGTACAACTAAGTTGTCGCACTACCACGACACCGCACAACTTACGAAGCTAGACCTGCATGGGCCACCACTAAAAATGTGTCACGACCCGCACCCGGAATTTGGGCATGAGTCGTGGGTACGTCCAGCCTACGCCGCAGCATCGGCGGTAGAACGCTGTCTAGGTCACAAACATAGTATATCCTGTCAATAGTCTCAACTCCGTACGGAGGACAATGATAAATAAACCACAGTTCTATAATATACTCAATCACAAACTATAAGAATAATGGCACGATGAGAATAGAAAGAGTTCTATTAAAACAAACCATAATAAGTCCCACTCAAATCCTGGGTCTAAATGACCTCACAAAGTCACAAAAATAATAAATACAACTCAGTCTCAGTCTAAAACAATAAATGCAGAAAAATAATCTAAGTACAGGCAGGCAAGTTCTCCTCTAGAATAGGCAACTCCTCTGGGATTTCTGGAGTGAAATCTCCCTCTAATCCTGGTCCGTAATGAGTGGGGCAAAAGTCCTCCAGGTCCTCTGAAAATGTTTACCCGGTCAGGATTGGAGCGAAGCACAAGCACTAACAGCAGTTTCATTAAATTGACAAAATCTATAAAAAGTGTAAGAGATACAAGATGGAAATAAATACTGAAAATGAGAAGTACAGGAGAAATGAAATAGACAATAGAGCATCTAGCAATGAACAATAAATAGTGAATGCTAGAACAAATGAATCTGAATAAAGATAAACATCTAGCTAAGTGTTTGAAATATCAGTTTATTATATGATCGGCTTGGGACTAGATCAGGCTGGTTATATATGATTAGCTATGATTCTTTTAGGTCAGGCTAACCGTATGGTTAGCTATGGTGCATATAGTGGTCAGGCTAATCATATATAACAGCTATGGAGCATATAAATGGTCAGGCTGCACCCGACGTGAGAAGTGGGGTGAGCTATGGTGCATATAAATGTTTGGATATGATCACATAATCTACTAATAGTTCCCCATCCCCCAGCTAGCACGATGGATTCCAATCACGACTCCTCATGATGGGGATCTAGGGTGCTAACCCGTGTATCCACAGTATCGGAATCAAGTATGTAATACACTACAATTTATAGAAGTAATCAACAATAAAAACTGTCAGAGAATGTACTCGCCTGTGGTCCTGAGCAAGGTGTGAGGATCGATGTCCAAGATGGAATCACCAAGACCTAAATATCAAATATTAATATTAAAGAATGATTTGAAGTGATATACATGTGTAACTAGCTAATTGTGATATTTCTAGGCCATGTCTAAGTCCCACTAGATTAATCTAGTCAATACCTTGCTAACTAGGTTTTCTGGTCAATCTAGTCATTACTAGACTTATACTAACTAATACTTAGTGAATAAGGCAACACTAGGTGCTACTAATATGTATAACTCATATATACATATTGGTATCAAGTATTTAACTTAATTATATGAATCTTACTTAACTATAAACTAATACTTAACTTTTAACTGATGCTAACTTAATAATCAACTGATACTAACTTAGGACTTAACTGGTGTTAATTTAATAATTAACTGATACTAACTTATGAACTAAAATTCTGACACCCCAAGCAAAACACAATGAATCATCACTCTGGATTATTTCTTACTACACCCATTAGCAACCACATACCTGTACATGCAATTTCAATTGCTGAAAACCCCCCCTACTGATACACAACTTATAATACTTACTACCCCTTAACCCAAATAACTGATACACACCTCAGCTATCTAACATACTGAAATTAATTCCTACATACACACAGTCACATCTTTACACATAGGTCTCTAGAACTCTGTACCCTCATATCACTGATACTCCCAGACACACAGGAAACTAGGTTCTATGGAACTCACACACACAAGTTCTGAACTGACACAGTACACACACACACATGTGCACACAGACACTTACCTACACCTCTCACTGAAACCAATCACTATACCCAATACTGATACTGAAATACTAGGGAATATACTGATTACATTGGCTCAATATACTGATGTACTGAACCACACAGGTATGCCTCTAACCTCACTGCACACACACAAGTTCAGTCCAGTTGAACACAGTTACTTCAGTGACAGTAATACCCCACCAATTTCTTTTTACCTAGCACTCAAACAATCCCAATGCCACATAGTGCATAAACTGCAGAACTGTGCTATAGCTACTGCTGGGCTGACTGTGCAAACACCAAAAATAACCAAAACCACTCACCTACCTTAACTCCATACTGGGATACACAAACAACAAACTAAACACTCATACCCCCTATTTACTGCCAAATGCAGATGTTCACCCACTGCCAACTACTACTACACACAGACCTTCACAATCACACCCCATACTGGAACTATAATTGTAACCAACAGCATATTGTATGTTGTAGTTCACTGATACTATACTGATACTTAAGTATCAGTCCCCATAATACCTTGTTGCTGCCCCCCCTTAGCTGACCCGACACCAAGGTCCCATGCTCAAGTGCACATTGATACTTCAGAGTATCATCTAAGTCCCCCTCCCCCTAAAACTTTAAAAGTCAACCTCTGATACATGCACAAAAATCTTCCTACCCGACTGAAATACACACAGCATTAGTTCCCCTCACACTGTGAACACAGCACAGCCATTAAACCTCCCCTTCTCACTGATACTAACACTCAGGTAACACAAATTCACCAACAGTATGCTGATACACTAGACTTATACACCTACACATGGGTATCTAAAGTACTGAACTCACACACACGAGTTCATACTGATACAAAACACACAGATAGGAACTGGAACTCACAGACACACTGACACAGTTAATTCACCTATGCACACGCTGAAATAAATGCACAGTTATGTTCAATATTCAGAAATCTTAATCCTAAACACACACTCAAACACACACAACACATGTACATGTATTTCTCCCAAACACACAGCCACACACACCTCTAATCCTGACTGTGCACAGAATCTCCAAACCCGACTGCTCACAGAACCTTCCCCAACGATGCACACAGCACAGTAAAGACTCGACTCCACAGGAAATCAGAACAACAACACATCCACACATATGCATATATATACACATCAAACATCATACCTCAAATTAGATAATAATAAAGTAGGTTAGATAGGTAATTCCTCCTGTGAAGCATTTCACCAAACACATGATGTGCAAAAAACAAAAACCACACTAAGAACTCCTGAAAACCTAAAACAAAACCCTAAATCAATATCTAACCTACACGTAGGAGGGTGAAATCAGGCTATAAACAACCATCTAGGGTTAGGGTTCACGAAAATTGGGAATAACAACGTATGAACACCCAAAACCTAATCAAAACCCTAAAATCAAACTCTACACAGAAGGGTGGGTTCCTAATGGCCATTAACCTCTGAAAACAGGATTAAAATGAATAAAAATAGAGTTTTACCTAGGGAGATGGCTTCTTCAATGGAGGTTCTTCTTCTCCAAGGCTTCTTGACCCAACCCCTTGCTTCTCTTTGCTTTGGAGGAGGAAATGGGAACCCTAGGGCTAGATTTCGAATTCTGGAGTGGGGAAATGGCTTTCTCTTGTGGAGGCTAGGGTTTCTCCTTTCTACATGAAGGAAGGGAGGGTTCCTTTTTATATTAAGGCCCAGTTAGGGTTTCTAATGCATAGTTTAGGTTAAACCCCCTATGTTAGGTCATGCATAACCTAATTAACTCAGGTTCAGGCCTTCTAGGGTAAGAGGTTCCACCCTAAAATTAGAATTCTAGGGTTTGACTATAATTGGTTTTCTAATTAGGGTTTGGTCATTAGGGTTTGTCCTAGTGAGTTCTAGGGTTTTTACCTAAAACCAAATATCACTTACAATATATAATTAGTTTATAAAACTCAGCAATTTAATTAAATACATAATTATTCAAAATAGTGAAATTACCCAAATGCCCTTATCTGGGAAAAGTGGTAGTGACACTGGTAGAAGACTCTATTCATTAGGTTCATGAACATAGCAGACACATTCGTCAATCCAAAAGGCATCACCAAGAACTCTTAGTGGACATAGGGAGTCCTGAAGGCCATCTTTGGAATATCTTCTCTCCTCACATTTACCTAATGGTATCCCGATCTCAAGTCGATCTTCGAGAACACCCTGGCTCCTATCAGCTAGTTGAACAAGTCATTAATCCGGGGTAGAGGGTACTCATTCTTGATAGTCAAAGCATTAAGGGATTTGTAATCAATCCACATACGGAATATCCTATCCTTCTTTGGTACAAACAATACTGGTACTCCCAAGAGTGATGCACTCGGATGGACAAATCTATTGTTCTGTAACTCCTCTAACTGTAGATTCATCTCATCTAGTTCCTTCTTTGCCAACCAGTACATATTTGAATATATCGATGTTGCTCCTGGTACCAACTCAATGATGAACTCCACCTCTCTATCTGGCGGTAGGCCTAGCAACTCCTCCGGGAAGACATCCTCGAACTCTGTAACTATCGGTAGGGGCGTTGTCTCCATAGCCATATAAACTCCAGCTGTCTGGCCTACTCCTTGCTCGTTGGTCCCCTGTATGAACTCAAAATCCATACGATCTAGCGGTCTAAAAATGATGCTACCCCTCCGGCAATTCAGCATGGCATGGTACTGGATCAACCAATCTATCCTAAGTACAACATCAAAGTTTGGCATCGAAAATACCAAAATTTGAGCTCTTATCTCCCGACCGCACATGACTACCGAGCAGATTCTAATAGTGCTGATAACCGGCACAATAACTCCTCTAGTAAGAATCTTCCAACTCTTAGGCAACAGAAAAGTAGCTACTCTATGCATTGCTACGAAACTACTAGATATGAAAGATAGTGTAGCAATAGAATCAAATAATGTGGTCACAGGTAATAAAGCAACTAAAATGGTACCTTGCTTCCCCCTTTGGTTCCTCCTCTGTCACTGTTAGAGCAAATGCCTGGACATGCCTCTGTCCTCCTACCTGTTTTCAGGATCGATTAAACTGAGTCTCCTATGGGGCCAGTGGTGGTCCCCTCTAAAATCTACCAGGTATAGGGGACGCTGACCTCCTGCCTGAAATAGTGCCCTCGGTACTGGTGCAGCTGGCCTCTGTTCTGCTTGCAGTGTCATATCCCTCCGCTGTGGGCAATCTTGAGCCTGGTGCTAGTTCGAGCAGCAAATCATATACATTACTAGTCTCCTCCGACAATCCTTCTAGATGTGCTCCTTCCTGCCAAAGTGATAGAAGGTCGGAAGCTCTCTCTGCTGGTACGGTATAACTCTTTGTTGTTGTTGCACTCTTGGTCAAAGGATCGGTCCTCCCACTCCGAGATATGCTCTGGCTGGTGCGGCCATACTGGGATGCCTCTGGCTCATCGATCCTCTGCCAATAGTTTCCTGGATCCTGGCCTCTGTCAGAAACTCCTCATAAGAGATCCTCGCCTGTGAGCTAGTAAATCACTGGAGCTCACAAGTTAGTCCGTTGTGGAGCCTCTTGGCCTTCTCTAAATCATTTGGTATCAGGAGGGTACCAAACCTATTAAGACGACTAAAATTTGCATCAAATGCATCTACAATCATGTTCCCTTGCTCCAGATACAGGAACTGAAAGTAGAGTGCATTCCTGACCATAGCCGAAAAGTACTTCGCATTGAAGTATTCCAGAAACTGCTCCCATGTCTACTTTTTACCGAATCTATGCTCCAAAGAGTCCCACCAGTGATGGGCATTTTCTTTCAACTGGGCCCTCACCATGGTCACCCATAGGTCCGGAGGTAGATGAGAAGCCTCCAGTAGCATCTCAGTGTTGGTGACAGAATCTAAAATCTCCTCGGCAGTCTTTGCTACCCGTAAAGGTCCCCAGACTCATCTAATAAAACCATTAAATCGTGCCTGTTGGCTGAGCAGGTACAGGTGCAGGTGGCCTCTCCAGAATTGCCATCAAGCTCTACCTCATAGCCTCGGCCTAATGCTATTGTGCCTGCATTATGGTCTGAAAGAACTAAAATATTTGTGGTTGACCCTCCGGCTGCGGCATCTGAGATGGGAAGGCTCCGTACGATATCTGCTGCGAGTATGGTCCGTATGACATCTGAGGTGGGAAGAGTAGAGGTGGTGGTAATGGAACCTCCGGCTACTATGTCGATGCCTATTGAGACGTCGGTCCCTCGGGCTACGACGTCGACGTAGCCCTCAAAGTCTGGCCCTCATGCTGCTGTGTCAGAACCGTCCGCAAAGTCTGGCCATCAAGCAGCTATATCAGAATAGACTGCGAAGTCTAGTGCTAGTTTATCAACAGGGTCTGAGGTATCACCAGAACCTGTAGTGGTGGTTGCTCTCCAGGTGGTCCCGGGTATCTGTCGTCCCACTTTGCGATATCAGATGGCACAATGGCACTGTATGTCGCGCGTCCGATACACAAGTTTATCTCTGCAAGAGATAAAACTAAATTAAAAGAGCACAGAAATAAACAAACATGATACAGATATTCAAATAGTTAAATTCAAAAGAGGTTCAAAGATGGTAATTAATGTGGATGAGATCTAATAACTTCTAATCATATTACAGGTTCGCTGGGCATGACATTATACAACAAGCGATAAATATTAACCTGCATGGGTCACCACTAAAACTATCTCACGTCCCTGTCCCAAAATATAATAGGACCGATACGCAACTAGGCCCGCTGATACATCTAGATTATGTTTCCAATTTAATGGCCCGATCTAGGTGTACTACACTATGAATATGGAACTAAGTCCACAACTAATACTAAGCATACAACAGGTACAATTAATCTCATCCACAGAACATAAGTAAAAAAATGCTGAAATAAATACTGGAAATAAAATATAAGGAGTCTGAATGTCATAATATAGCCCAAATAAGTCTGATGAGGACAAACCCACTGAATACAATACTGAAATGAAAGTACGGAAAGACAAATAAGATAAGTGGACATGAACATCAGCTAACTAGGTAAAGATGCTCCAGTCCTAGATGGAAGGCCTACGAAAGAGGTTCAAAGATGGTAATTAATGTGGATGAGATCTAATAACTTCTAATCATATTACATGCTCGCCGGGCATGACATTATACCACAAGCGATAAACATTAACTTGCATGGGTCACCACTAAAACTATGTCACACCCCTGTCCCAAAATATAATAGGACCGATACGCAACTAGGCCCGCTGATACATCTAGATTATGTTTCCAATTTAATGGCCCTATCTAGGTGTACTATACTATGAATATGGAACTAAGTCCACAACTAATACTAAGCATGCAACAGGTACAACTAATCTCATCCACAGAACATAAGTAAAAAAATGCTAAAATAAATACTGGAAACAAAACATAAGGAGTCTGAATGTCATAATATAGCCCAAATAAGTCTGATGAGGACAAACCCACTGAATACAATACTGAAATGAAAGTACGGAAAGACAGATAAGATAAGTGGACAGGAACATCAGCTAACTAGGTAAAGATGCTCCAGTCCTAGACGGAAGGCCTACGAAAGAGGTTCAAAGATGGTAATTAATGTGGATGAGATCTAATAACTTCTAATCATATTGCAGGCTCGTCGGGCATGACATTATACCACAAGCGATAAACATTAACCTGCATGGGTCATCACTGAAACTATGTCACACCCCTGTCCCAAAATATAATAGGACCGATACGCAACTAGGCCCGCTGATACATCTAGATTATGTTCCCAATTTAATGGCCCTATCTAGGTGTACTACACTATGAATATGGAACTAAGTCCACAACTAATACTAAGCATGCAACAGGTACAACTAATCTCAACAACAGAACATAAGTAAAAAAATGCTGAAGTAAATACTGGAAACGAAACATAAGGAGTCTGAATGTCATAATATAGCCCAAATAAGTCTGATAAGGACAAACCCACTGAATACAATACTAAAATGAAAGTATGGAAAGACAGATACGATAAGTAGACAGGAACATCAGCTAACTAGGTAAAGATGCTCCAGTCCTAGACGGAAGGCCTACCAGTGATCAGGAAAACTCCGAAGGAAGCACCTCATGCTCCTCCTCGGTAGCATACCTCGTCTCCTGTCCTGGCCCATACACGGTCGAGTAGTATGCCTCATCCAGATCTGGAAGGGAACTAGGTCCTCAGAGGGACGTAACATGATACAAAAATATATGCCAAATATAAATACTGAATAAGTAAAGAGGGTGTGCTAACCATCTAAGTGAATGCCAACTGAGGACAACCTTGGTACGTATGGGTAGGTGTAGGCTAAATAGGATATGGCATAGCTCAAGGCCAGCGGCCAAGTATATATGCTAACATATATCATGACCGACATAACTCTCGGCTAGCAACCATAGTATGATATACCAGCAATATATATAAATATAAAATATATATACAACTGACATATATCACGACCGACATAGCTCTCGGCTAGCGACCATAGTGTGATATATCAATAATATATATATATATATATATATATATATATATATATATATATATACCCTAATATTCGATGAACGTCATGAGTATCTGCATGTAAATATATCATTAGAGTCGTCAATGCCGTAGTTTCTTTGGAGACTACGGCTTACCATTTTGTGTGTCCCATGCGCCTACCAGTTGTTCTCCCCATATAATGTAATGTATATATTGTAATGAGGACATAGACACTCCATAACTATTATGCCAGGTCACAAATAACTAGAAACTAACCTAACTACGCACTATAATGTGATGCGTGTCGTGAGCAATGTGTGACTGGGTCATGGGAGATATCAAAAATACCCCCACAATATTAAGGAAATTGCTAGAGACTATGTTGCTACACTACTCATTGATGGAATCGTCGACTACACTCGAGTCATTCTCGGACGCGCACAGTTATATATAATATTTGCAACAATAACTCATGCAACATATAATAACTTGAAAACAGTAAATAAGGCAAGGTATACTTGCCTAAATCCTAAAGCTGTGAATACAAAAGTCCTACTCCCGAAGCCTCGCCTAAACGATCCAACGAGCCTATATATAATATAATATTAAATTGGCCATTATACTAAAGAATGCTAACACGAGCAAGAATATAACTTGTAGCCACCCTAAATTTTCTAATTAATAAAATAATATATGTATATAAAGGTACGCGATATTGCAAGAATAGTGATACGTGAGGGTGGCCCCTATTACGTTAGTATATTAGAAATTGAAATTTCTCGTAATAAAGAAAATAATTTTGGTATTATATAATAATAATAATGATTCTAGTGTTAATGATAAATAAAATAAAGTAAAATATAATAATAAATAAGTTAGTTGTTAAAAAGAATATATAAAATAAAAGTAATATAAATAAAGAAAGTATAAATAAAGTAAAGAAAAGAAAAAAATCAAGAGCACTTGCTAGTACTACTAACAAATGTAGCAGCAGCATAGACCTTTCACCCCCGCCCCTTAAATGCGGAACACAACAACATACCGACCCGAATAATAACTTCGTTTTATCAGGACATATATATATATATATATATATATATATATATATATATATATATATATATATATATATATATATATATATATATATATATATATATATATTGTAATCACCTGAAAATTTTAAGAATTTTTAAATTTAATTTTCTGGAATTAATTAGCATTTTCTGTAATTTTAAACCTATAAATTAAGGTAGTCTGATTTAAAATAAAATTTTAAAAGATATTAAATAATATTAAAATGTGATAAAAATTATATTTTCTAGTGTAAAATTAAAAATCGGTCATGGGATAATTTTTCGGGAATTTATTGGATCCCGGATGAATTTTTAAAGCATTAAAAACTATTGTTAAATTTAACTGATTAATTAAACCAAATTAATTAATAAACCAAACCAAACCAGAGTTTGAACCGGACCGAACCGGCCGGTCTGACTAACCCGGATCGCTCAGCTAGCGGGTCGGATCCGGATCAGACCCGACCCGCCAGCACCCGACCCGACCCGAACCGTGTGAATCCCTATCCCCCAAATCTGAACCGACCTGACTCTTCACCTGGCCGGCGGCCGTTCCCGTCGCCGTGGCCGCCGGCCGACCCCTCGGTTCGACTCCCCCGTACCCGGCGACCCATCCCCTTCAGCTTCTGATGAACCTTCGGCGGTTTCCCTCCCCCTAGACCTCTATATAAACCCGAGACCACCCGCCGGAAAACCCCCTTGACACCCATCTTCTTCGGCGACCTCCCTCCTGTCTCCTACCACCCGGCGCTGCAACCCAGAACCTCCGGCGACCTCTCTCCGAACCACCAGCGGCCACCTGCCGGACCTAGAACCCAGCCCCAGTCCAGATCGAGCCCGAACCCTAATTCTCTCCTCCGTCCAGACGAATCCGGCCACCCGCAGCGTCGGATTCGGCCGTCCAGACCAGCGCCGACCATCCCAGAACCGGCGCCGCCTCCGCCCGCACTCCAGGCCGACTCCAGCAGACACGGACATGATCCAGAACGCGAGTACGAGCCTGGACACGATCGGACACAGGATCCATAGAACCGGACACAGCCCTAGTTCAGACGCGTGTCGGACACGATTTGTACTTGGTTTTCAGGCCCTGTTCAGGTACCCATAACTTCCTACTCGTAACCCCGTTTTCGATTCCGTCTATTGCGTCGCATAGCCTGTATGACCCCCTCGGTGCCCGTGTAACCCGTTCGGGGCATCGCGGCCTGTGGTGATCGCGAACCGCGATCCAAAAACAGGAAAAACTAAGCCCTGTTTTACCTCGAAACTGAGTACGCCCCGCCAAACGGGACGACTTGGTCACGTGCGGTCTTCATCGATACGTGAGCGTCGTAGATACGGACGTGCGGGCTTTCGTAGAAGCTGATTCGGATGTGCGTGCACCCCAGAATCAGTGCGTATCCGCGGACAACGCCCCGTATCCGACTTTTCTGTATTTAGCTGTAACTTAGTGTATACACGTTGGATCGAGACGAAACTTGCGCCATCGGACTTGTAGCAATACGCTGGTCCTGTGGGTCAAGTTTGGTTCGATTCTGAGAACGTTGGAAAATCGCGTGTCGTGGGCCCCACAGGCTCTACCTGACGGGCGATTTTGAGAACGGCTCATTGGAATCCAATTCTAGAAGTTCCATTGGGTTCGTATCAACGTTCCTGACTTGTTGACACTAAGTTGGACTGATTTGGAGACCTTTGACCCTGACGCATTTTTCGGTGCAAAGCGGCCCACATTTGGATCCCACTTTGGCCCAAAAATGTTGGTTTTTGCCTTGTGTCCAAACTGGACTTAAGGACAGGCGTTTCTAGCTATTTTATATGTTCTGAGACTGTTGGTAATGTTCATTTCAACTTTTGGAGGAGTATTTGCTGAACCCACTGGTGCAGGGACCGTTACTAGTATTCCAATCCCAGGCAAGTGTACCTTGCCATAAATTGCAGTTTATTAGTTTATTTTGTTCTCTTGCTTTATTTTCTGTGACTATTGTACATGCTATAACCTAGGACCGTATGACATACTTAGCGTCCGATTACAGTCGGGTGCCAACCCCGTACGCGGAGTTGTGTACGTCATTTAGAGATGGACATTCGTGACCCTTTACATTCTCGTGCTTGTTTATCAAGTACATTATAACCTAGGACACTTGACACCAAATATTGACAGAATCTTCCTGAGATATTCAAGGTGATTCTGAGTAGTATACAGGATGGACATAGTTATTATATTCTTAGATTATGACTGTTGCATTAGCTTTGATCTCACGTGACATGGACATGAGACGTGTGGTTACATTGGGTGGGGAGAGACACACAGGCTACAGGCTGTTCTATATATATATACTACTATTGTGAGGTTGTAGACTCTCGAGCAGAGCTAGACCCATTACTAGATATTGCTGCTACCGGCTCCCCGACACAGAGCTTGTAGCAGTCTCAGCTTGAGTACTAGTGTTTCTCTCAGTTGCATTTTCACATAGATGGTAATGTAGTTACCCTGCTTATTTCATTAACTATTTTACTGCATTTATTTTAGCTTATATTATTTGTACCTTGCTATGTCCCCTGAGGACCTGGAATGGATGATGTCCCCAGGTTTAGCAGAAGAACATTATCCCGAGGTTTACGGACAGGAGCTGAAGCTGTACCAGAAGCTGTTGCTGGAGGAGAACCTAACTTAGAAGCAGAGGTGATGGCTGAAGACTTTTCTTGAGTTTATGATATTTGTACTCATCAGATACTTTTTTCTGGACTCCTTTGTTCTGGTCTGATGAACTAGTGTTATTAGACTTTTATCGGGTTGTTCCCCGATATACTTTGCTGTGACTGGACATTTATGTACTTTCTTTATTTGTTGTTGATCTTATTATTCTATGTGTGGATGAGATTAGTTTTGACTTATTGTTGTAGACCTATATTACAGCTTAAGTATGCCCGATGGATCCATTAAATTGGGTTATCCATCGGTGTGTACTGCTGGCCATTGTCATGTGACTAGCCCCTCGATATTTTGGGACTGGGGGCGTGACATATATATATATATATATATATATATATATGCATCCAAGAAACGAAACCCTAACCCTACTTCTCGATCTCGGAGCCACGACCAATCTTTCGCACCGTCGTTGACCCTCGACCGCCTCCCAATGAAGTTGTCGTCGATCGCCTGGACGCCGCTTCACTGCAGTTGATCGCCTCGAACTCGTCTTTTCGATTAACTCGACCAAGGTACCCACCTTCGACAACAGATTTCTCTCTCTATGCATGGTTAACTTTTGATCTGTAAACTCCCATACACAGACCACATGATCTAGTTTATGATTGTATAAATTCTTAGAATGAAGCATGATTAAATCAAGATGATAATTCCCCTCAAAAAACTCAAAAAATGCTTTTATATGAATATACATATTTGACAAAATTACAACCAAGAACCCTATTTTGGAAGGCAAATTTCTCCAAATATGTTCAACAAAAATTCAAAATTCTTTCTCTAACATAGAGTCCATATAACCATGATCCCAACGAAGTAATAACTATAGAATATTACTCATTAATTGCTGATGAAAAACTGTGTCCAAAATCCTAAAAAACTTGCTTTAAAAATATTCAAAATTTCTGATACGGAGTGCGTTTTGACAAACTGGACCACCACATCACGTACCAGTTGTTCCTAAAGGAGAATATGATATACCCTAACGTGCGGGCTTTCGCAGAAGTTGATTCAGACGTGTGTGTGGGTCAAAATTAATGCGTATCCATGAAAAGTTACCCATATCCGCATTGTGCAAAATTTCTAATTAGTTTGTGCAGGTCGTATCATGCTGGTCTTGTGACTCAAGTTTTACGTATTGCCGAGATAGTTGACCGAGCTGCCTATTTGTGGGCCCATAGTTTGACTTGAAGGGTATAATTTTGATCGGCTCACCGAAATTCAAACTGAATATACCGTTGAGTTCGTATCGATATTTAGGATATTTTTGACCTATAATTTTTCTAATTTAGAAACTTTTACCTTTAGCACGCATTTCAGTGCAAAGTGGGCCACACATAGACCCTATTTTGATCCAAAATTATCGTTTTACTCCTGTGTTCAAAATGGACGAAAGGGTAGTATTTTCTAGATATCTCGCAGATTCCGGGAACGTTGGTGATATTTATTTTAGTATCCGGAGACATTCAGTCGGAGGCAGTGGGTTCTGATTCTCTGTATTTGATACTTGGACGTTTATATTTTGCAGCTTTCCTATCAGAGAAGTATACCTTGACATTGTACTGTGATTTATATCCTATATGGTGCATGCATTTTATTTCTATTATTTAGTTCATATATTTTAATTGCTATATAAACTGCGTGTCCAAGAATAACTTGGAAGCAACGACGGTGGCGTCGTATTTTATCTTTATTATATATTATGCATGTTGACCTAGTTTTACGAGACCACCCTATTATCATGAGGCATTCTTATGTTTCATTGGCCGTGACACAGTTGTTACATGAGTGTGAGTCTCATATGGGAAACGTACTTACATGACGGGCTGGCCACCTGTGTGCGTATAGGACCTACGACGGATAGGGATAACTGCTGATTGAATTGCATGATTAGAATCCTTGTCAGTCATTGGAGATGTCATCGTGTCATGGGTATGGCATAAATAGAGCATGGAGTGGGGAGAATAACAAGTAAGGCGTTTGGGCTCCTTTGCACTGTTTCTTATGTAACCCGTATGCTCCACCGAAGATGCGTAGTCAGATGATCCTTATATTATATATTTACATGCGGCCTCTGACGTTCAAAAGACGTCATACTTTTTAGGCCCCTGATTCTCTGAGAGAATCATGCCAATCCCATTTTTAGCCAGATAACCCATGTGTTGGAAAGTTGTTCTCAAAGTGCATTCACATAGATGGTTAGGCAACCCTTGGATGTTTATTTTCAGTACTTTATTGGCATGCTATTTCTGTATCTTGTTATGTTCTACTTAGGACCTGGTCCACTTCCAGGTGTAGACGGGCATGATTATCTGTAGTTGTATAGACCTGGACCTGATGCTTCGTACCAGATTAAGGAGGTCTTACCTTCGGAGTACCACTGATTCTTCACAGCTGATGGATATTTTAGTTGCTATTCTTTTATTGATATTTATCTTATATTGGAGTTTTGATCTCTTCTCTCATTTAGTTTTTGGTATAGTCGATTGGCAGGGGATTTGTTTCCACCTGACTAACATTCTTTGATACTCCATATTTGAGATTCAGTTATTTATTTCATTTTTTTTATTTGTCCTATGGATGCGATATAGATTACGTATGACTTGTGTCAATAGTATATTACCACTTGTGGATTTGATATTCATATACAGCATACGTATGTGTTACGATCTTTCAACACATTGGATTTGTCGTATACATACGGCTGACATGTTACGTATTTTTAGTCCTACGTATTCTGGGATTGGGGCATGACATATTTTTGTAGTGGCCCATGCAGGTCCAAAATATATTATCTCGGTTATGTTACTGTACCGAACAAGCCTGTGTATAGAAATAGAGTATAGGATCTCATCCACGCTTGACTATAACTCTTTATTTCAACTTGTCCTATTTAAATGCTTGCATCCTGCTTGATTCCTGTACTTTTTCTAATCTTTTCGTCCATCCCTTGTAGATAGATAAATTTGCGTAGTGGACGTATTGCCACCGGAGGTGACACACCTCCAGGGGTCAATGGCCAAACACGAGGAGAGGCCTCAACGACTCCTAGACTTTCAGGGCTGGATGGATAGACTCATAATCTGGTTCTACCTGATCCTTCTACTGCACTTAATAGGACTTTTCCAGCTACATCAGCAACGCAGGATGGCCAGACACAGCTGTTCTAATTCTTCCAAATGATGATGCAGGAACAGAAGCAGAAGGCCGTTACACAGGCTGTAGTGCAGAGGCAACAAACGACGGAGCAGAGATAAGAATTTTTGGCAACACTTGAGAGGTTGGCTATACTAGCACCTGCACCAGCTCAAGCACTAGTTCCAGTGCCGCAAGCTCGAGTTGGTTCAGTCAAGGACTTTATATAGATGGGCCCCAAGCCGTATAAAGGCATTAAGAGTCCAGAGGAGACTACAAACTGGATTACCAACACCAAGAAGTTGTTAGAAGCATCACAGCTACTTACAGATCTATGGATGACAGGCGTGAGGACCGAGCTAGAGGGTAACACTCATCACTGATGGGAATCGATGGAGCGCCAGTAGGGTACACGTCAGACTTGTGAGTTATTCTTGGAGTACTTTGAGAGGAAGTATTTCCCGACGACCGTAAGGGATGCATTATACGATTAGTTCCTACGCTCTCTTAAAAACAGGAAGAGGGCGCTCCTCGAACCCATCTAGAGTAGGAGAATAAGACAGTCGACGAGTATGATATAGAGTTTAGCTGCCTCAGTAAATATGGCGCTGCCCTAATACCCATTGACTTGGAGAAGGCTAAGAGGTTTTACCACGGGCTGACTCAGGAGCTCCAACACTATACTAGCTTACAGTCCTGGATCTCTTATGCTGAGTTATTGATAGAGGCTAGGCTAAAACAGGCAATCAACAAGGGAAATGGAAGTCAACCGAAGACCTAACAGGGACCAGTAAGGAAACGGCAAGGAGGGCCCATCATACGCCCTTTGGTACCTCAGCAACAACAACATCAGCACAGAGCAGGACCATACCAGATTTCGGAGAAGCTCTACTGCAGTTAATGTGGGAAGCGCGGGCATATTATGAGAGACTGTCGGCTTCACTTAGGATAGTATATGTGGTATGGTTTTGGATAGCATATGGCCAGAGACTGTCCAGTACAACAGGCATTGGTGCTTCCACCATCGATACAGAGGCTAGCACTTCCAGCACCAAAGTCTGCTCAGTAGATGACTAGACCAGGAGCGGGAGCACCTCGACCTCCAGTAGCCGGAGGATTTCAACGAGGACCACCGCTACCTAATCAGAGGACCAGTTCATAAGGGCCCGACAGAGACTACCTCATAGGACTGGATAGACTTTTGTACTAGAGGTGGATGATATAGAGCAGAGGAATGATGTTATAGCAGGTATTACTCTTGTTTCTACTTTTCCTGCTGTGACATTATTTGATACGGTAGCCACACACTCGCTCGTTCATATCTTCTAGTTTTATTGCCAAGCACAATATTGCTACTACACCATTGCCTAGTTGTGTTAGAATTCTCACCGGAAGAGGAGTTATACCGGTTAGCCGTATTTGTAGATCTTGTCCTATAGTGATTCACGGCAGAGAGATGAATGCCCGACTCTTAGTCTTTCCCATGTCGAACTTTGATGTTGTACTTTGGATGGACTGGCTAAGCAAGTACCACTCTTTCTTTGACTGCTATAGAAGAAGCATTATTTTTAAGGTACCAGGCCAGCCAGAGCTCGAGTTTGCCAAGGATCCACATAAGTTCTTGATGGTGTTCAGTTGACAATGGACGACGTTATTTATCATCCTATCATTTTAGATTTCCAAGATATCTTCCTAGAGGAATTGCCAGGACTACCACCAAACAAAAATGTAAAATTCTCGATTGAGTTAACATCGGAAGAAGCACCCACAACGTCGCATGTTTATAGATTGGCAAAGAAGGAGATGGATGAGATGAAGGCACAGTTGAAAGAGTTAGAGAAGAAAGGATTCATCGGCCAAGTGCATCACCCTAGAGAGTACCAATATTGTTTGTACCAAAGAAGGATAGGTTAGTGCGCTTGTGCATCGACTACAGAGCCTTGAACGCTATGACTGTGATGAATAAGTACCCGCTGTCGTGCATTAATGACTTATTTGATCAGCTTAGTAGAGCCAAGGTATTCTCGAAGATAGACTTGAGATTGGGATATCACCAGGTGAAGGTGCGGAAGTAGAACATTCTGAAGACCGCATTCAGGACAAGATATTGACACTACGAGTTTCTGGTCATACCATTTGGATTGACCAATGCTAAAACTATCTTTATGGACTTGATGAATCGAGTCTTCCATCAGTATTTGGACCAGTTCATGGTTGTCTTCATAGATGACATACTTGCCTATTCGAAGAGCTACGAGAAGCGAGGAAAGCACCTGCGGACTGTCCTAGATACCTTGAGGAGAGAGCAGTTATTTACGAAGATCAATAAATATGAGTTCTTCTTGGATAGGGTCTCTATTCTTGGGCATGTCGTCACAGGAGACGATATTTCTATTAATCCAGAGAAAATCTCGGTAGTTGAGACATGGCCCATTCCTAAATCAGCATAAGATGTGATGAATTTTCTTGGACTTGCGAGATATTACCGACGGTTCATGGAGAACTTCTCAAGGATAGCTGCGCCTATGACTCAGTTGACGTGCAACGACCAAGAGTCTATATGGACTGACGAGTATCAAGCCGCTTTTGTTGAGTTGAGGAAACGACTGACAATAGTGCCAGTATTGACTATTCCACCAGGATCAGGAGGTTATATGATTTACAGCAACGCATCCGGGAAAGGCTTGGGATGCATATTGATGCAACATGGCAAAGTAATTGCATATGCATTTAGACAGTTACAGTACAGGAGAAAAATTATCCAACTCAGGACTTGGAGCTTACAGCCGTTATTTTTGCTCTAAAGCTAAGGAGATATTACTTATATAGGGAACGAGTGGAGATCTACACCGACCACAAAAGCCTCAAGTATGTCTTCACGTAGAAGGAGCTGAATATGAGGCAACGTCGATGGCTTGAGTTGATGAAGGACTTCAAGATAGAGCCACATTATCACCCAGGCAAGGCTAACGTAGTAACAGACACGTTAAGCCGAAAGCCTGCAGCATACTTCTTGATGACACAACGGGAGTTACTAGAGGACTTCCAAGATCTTGGCATAAAAGTTGTATTATCCGAAGTAGACGAGATACTAGCCAACTTGAAAGTATAGTCATCACTAGTAGAGAGGATCAAGGCAGCTTTGCGTACGGATGCCAAATTCAGGAGATTGAGAGAGAGAACAGAGACTGAAGAGAATATGAAATTGTGCATTCATGATGATAAGACATTACGATATGGTGGTCGTCTATATGTTCCCAATGGACAGATTCAACATGAGCTGATATCAAAAGCTCATAGTTCGATATATTCTATTCATCCTAGAGGCACCAAGATGTACCGTGACTTACGACAACACTTTTGGTGGCATGGGATGAAGAGAGAGATAGCTCGCTTTATGGCTAAATGTCTAGTATGTCAGCAGGTCAAGGCTGAACATCAGAGGACAACAAGGCTACTACAACCACTTTCGATTCCTGAGTGGAAGTGGGAGCATATCACTATGGACTTCATCACGGGCTTCCCGAGGAGTCCAAGTGGGCGAGATGCTGTTTGGGTAATCGTGGATTTACTCACCAAGTTCGCGCATATTTTGCCTTTTCAAGTTGGCCAGTCTACAGAAGCTTTGGCTGACTTATACATGAGGCAGATTATGAGGTTGCACGACGTTCTGGTAATATCATGTCAGACAGGGATTTACGGTTTATATCTCACTTTTGGAGAAGCATGCAGGAGAGTCTTGGAACTCGTCTGAAGTTCAGTACATCTTATCACCCGCAGACAGATGGGCAGTCAGAGCATACTATTCAGACACTGGAGAATATGTTGAGGGCTTGCATGTTGGACTTTGGAGGATCATGGGAGGACCACCTACATCTTGTGGAGTTTTTTTTATAATAATAGCTATCAAGCGAGCATCTAAATGGCTCCGTTTGAAGCATTGTATGGAAGAAAGTATAGGTCTACTGTGTGTTGGAGTGACATGGAAGAACGTCAGATATTGGGACCAGAGTTGGTAGTCAGCACTGTAAAGACAATGAAGAAGATACGAGGGCACTTGCGAGCAGCGCAAGACAGGCATAAGCAATCACAGATCTTCACCGTCATCCTTTAGAGTTTAAAGAAGGCGATCATGTCTTCTTGAGGATATCACCTACTGGAGGCACTATTCACTTTGGAGGACGCGGCAAGTTGAGTCCAAGGTATATTGGACCATTTGACGTGCTAAAGCGAGTGGAAGAAGTTGACTATCGACTGGCACTACCACCTTCACTCGAGGGATCTCATAATGTATTTCACGTATCAAAACTCAGGCGATATATGGCAGATAGCAGTCATCTTCTTGACCACTCCAAGATCACCATTGGGCCAAGCTTATTATACCAAGAGCAACCCGTGGAGATTCTTGATCGTCGAGAGAAGGCGTTGAGGAATCAGTCTATTCCCTTAGTCCGTGTGGCATGGAGGCATCACTCGCCAGGAGAACCCACTTGGGAGCACGAGGATGACATGTGCAAACATTTTATGCATCTGTTCCAAGAGCAAGGTATGATTTACTTGGTTATTTTTATACCGAATAATTTTTGTTTCCTACCATGGGTTAGTTTTAATTTCGAGGACAAAATTTATTTAAGTAGGGTAGAACATAACCACCCTAAATTTTTTAATTAATAAAATAATAAATGTATATATAAATATGCAGTTTTGTAGGAATAGTGATACTGAATGTGGCCCCTACTATGTTAGTATATTTGAAATTAGAATTTCTTGTAACAAATAAAATAATTTTGGTATTGTAGAATAATAATAATAATAATAATGATTCTAGTGTTGATAATAAATAAAATAAAATAAAATAAAATATAATATAATATAATAATAAATAAGTTAGTTGTTAAAAAGAATATATAAAATAAAAGTAATATAAATAAAGAAATTATTAATAAAGTAAAGAAAAAAAAAGAGCACTTGATAGTGCTACTAACAAAAGTAGCAGTAGCATAGACCTTTCACCCTCGCCCCTTAAACGCGGAACACAACAACATACCAACCCGACCCATAACTTCCTTTTATCGGGATATATATATATATATGCATCCAAGAAACGAAACCCTAACCCTACTTCTCGATCTCGGAGCCACGACCAATCTTCCCCACAGCCGTTGACCCTCGACCGCCTCCGAATGTTGTTGTCGTCGACCGCCTAGATGCCACTTCGCTGCAGTCGATTGCCACGAACTCGTCTTTCCGATTAACTCGACCAAGGTACCCACCTCCGACTGCAGATTTCTCTCTAGACATAGTTAATTTTTGATCGGTAAACTCCTATGCACAGATCACATGATCTAGTTTATGATTATGTAAATTCTTAGAATGAAATGATAATTCCCCTCCAAAAAAATGAAAAACTGCTTTTATATGGATATACATATTTGACAGAATTTAAAATCAAGAACCCTATTTTTGAAGGCAGATTTCTCCCAATCCGTTTAACAAAAAATTGAGATTCTTTTTTAACACAGATTTTATATTACCATGATCGCAAGAAAGTAATTACTTTAGAAAATCACTCATTAATTGTTGATGAAAAACTATGTGCAAAAACCCAAAACCTTGCTTTAATTTTTTTAAAATTTGTGATACCAAGTGCGTTTTGACAAACCGGACTACCACGTCACGTACTAGTTGTGCCTAAAGGAGCGTATAGTATACACTGACGTGTGGGATTTCGCAGAAGTTGATTCGGACGTGTGTGTGCGTCGAAATCAATACGTATCCGTAAAAAGTTTCCTGTATCCGCATTTTACAAAATTCCTAATTAGTTTGTGCACGTCTGTCAAGATATGACGAAACTTGCGCCATTAGACTCGTGGTATCACACTGGTGCTGTGACTCAAGTTTCACATAATTCCGAGATAGTTGACCGAGTCACCTATTTGTGGACCTACGGGTTGACTTGAAGGGTAAAATTTTGATCGGCTCACCGGAATTTAAAACTGGACATACCGTTGAGTTCGTATCGACGTTTAGAATTTTTTTGACTTATCATTTGTCGAATTTAGAGACTTTTACCCATGGCAGATATTTTGGTGCAAAGTGGACCACACGTGTACCCCACTTTGATCCAAAATTACCGGTTTGCCCCTATATTCAAATTGGATGAACGTGTAGTATTGTCTAGATATCTTGCTAATTCTGGGAACATTAGTGATATTTATTTCCGCATCCGGAGATGTTCAGTCGGAGGTAGTGTGTTCTGATACTCTGTAATTGACACCTGGACGTTTATATTACGCAGCTTTCCTGCCAGGCAAGTATATCTTGCCATTGTACTGTAATTTAAATTCCATATGGTGCATGTATTTTATTTTTGTTATTTAGTTCATATATTTTAACTGCTATATAAACTGCACGTCCAAGAATAACTTGGGTACAACGACGGTGGCGTCATTTTTTGTCTTTATTATATATTATGAATATTGACCTAGTTTTACGAGACCACCCAATTACCATAAGGCATTTTTATGTTTCATTGGCCGTGACACAGTTGTTACACGAGTGTGAGTCTCATGTAGGATACGTACTTGTGTGATGGGCTGGCCACCTGTGCGTATAAGACGTACGACAGATAGGGATAACTGCTGATAGAATTGCATAATTAGAATCCTTGGCAATCACTAGAGATGTCATCGTGTCATGGGTATGGCATGAATAGAGCCTGGGGTGGGAAGAACAACAAGTAAGGCATTTGGGCTTATTTGTACTTTTTCTTATGTAACCCGTATCCGTCGAAGATGCGTGGTCAAATAAACCTTATATTATATATCTACAGGCGACCTCTAACGTTCAAAAGACGTCATGCTTTTTAGGTCCCTGATTCTCCGAGAGAATCATGCCAATCCCATTTTTTGCCAGATAGCCCACGTGTTGGAAATTTGTTCTCAAATTGCATTCACATAAACGGTTAGGCGACCCTTAGATGTTTATTTTTAGTACTTTATTGGCATTCTGTTTTTGTATCTTGTTACGTCCCTCTGAGGACCTAGTCCACTTCCAGGTATTGACGAGCAGGATTATCCGCAGTAGTACGGACCCGGACCTGATGCTTCATACGAGATTGAGGAGGTCTTACCTTCGGAGTACTACTGATTCTTCGCAGCTGATGGATATTTTAGTTGTTATTCTTTTATTAAAATTTATCTTATATTTGAGTTTTGATCTCTTCTCTCATTTAGTTTTTGGTATAGTTGACTGGTAGTGGATTTGTTTCCACCCGACTACCATTATTTTATACTTCATATTTGAGATTCAGTTATTTATTTCATATTTCTTTATTTGTGCTGTAGATGAGATATAGATTGCGTGTGACTTGTGTTTACTGTATATTACCTCTTGTGGATTTGCAATCCCCAATACATTGGAGTTGTCGTATACATACGGCTGGCATGTTACGTATTCCTAGTCCTACTTATTCTGGGACTGGGGCGTGACACAACTAGCACAAGTCAATCTAGGGTCAGGGGATTGCTAAGTTGCTACTCAACAAAAGGTTACTAGTAACCTCCTTCTAGGTTTCCATGCACGAATATATAAAATTTTCCTCAAACACTTGTGCACATCAAGTCAAAGTTGTCAACTACACTATTAACAATTTTCTACAACTCAAGATGTCATGAACATCTACCCATATACTTAGGGTGTCCCTTTTGTATATAAAAATTAGCATAACATCCTCTAATATATAAACCATCACCAACTTCTCATATGTTTGAGCCATCAACAATACTCAAGTGAACACTACATTAATCAAATCTATAATACTATACCATGGCATCCCAAGCATGACAACATGCGAATTCTTATTCCATTCATTAATATATAAACAAAACTCTATCTAACATGGCAATGACACTCTCACATGACACCATTTATATGTAAATAACTAGTCTAACAAGCTAGATAACAACCTCATTTAATAATTTAACACTAACAAACATCAATCCATGCATTTAATCATCACTAACAATATTCTAACTCAAATAATATTCTGAAATTAATTTTAAATTGGAGTTATAAAGAGGGATTAACCAAGTGTTTAGATTAGGTTCAACATGGCAAGATGTCATTTAACATTGGTGTGTGTGTGTGTGTGTACACACACACACACACACACACACACACACACACACACACACACACACATCATTCAACAATGGAGAACAAGTAAATGAAGATTAAGTTGATATATATTATGAATAAGAAGATCAAGAAGATTATACATATAAATATAAAGAAGAATATGATGAAGAAGAAGGAGGAGGAGAGTTACCTAGTATGCACTCGAATAGGAGGGAGGAGAAGGGCTCCGTTTGAGTAGGAAGGTAGTGAGGATAATGAAATAAATGAAGAAGGGAGAGAGAGTGTATTAAATGAAGGGGAGAGAGTTTTGTATTTAATGAAGAGAGAGAGAGAGGGGGAGGGGCTTGGGGATTAAGGTCGGCTAGGTTTCCTGGGAATAGGTGTGGTGTTGTCCTGAGAGAATTGATGGCGGTGATGGGTTAGGATTTGAATGGAGGGTTGAGATAGATTGTAGGTTTATGTTGAATAGTCCCATGCAAACAAAGGGAGGGAAAGAGAGAGAGAGAGAGAGAGAGAGAGAGAGAGAGAGAGGTGTATGACCAGTCAAGCATGATCAAAGAGTTTTTCTTCATTTGGTTTGCTTTTATAGGAGATTGCCACCTTGTATTATATTTGTACTTAGGTCCCTAATTGTTTGGGTGTTTACAAATAAGGTAAATTGAGGATTTAATGATGGTAGAAGCCATGTTTGGTGTGTTATAGAAGGGAAAATTGGTGTGTGGTATTTTGTATGAGCCTTGAGGGTGGGAGTGTGGGTTTGGGTTGGTGTTTGGTCTAGTTTTGGGTTAGGTTGACTCGGTTGCCCAAAATAATTATATATCATGTCCTTGATGTTCTTTAATAAATTGGAAGTGCATGGGGTCTCAATTGGGAGTGACACAAGTATTACGGATGTAGAAGACTCGGAATATATTATCGTCATATTTTGGGTTGCAAGAAACGGATCGATATTGTGTCTCCAATTCTGATTGAAAAGGACATAGGTGCAAAGTTTAGGTTTAAAATTAGATATTGTTTGACGATTGTTGTACGATTAAAATAAAGCCCAAGAGAGATTATTTATGAGTGACACAAATATCAGAATGGAAGACTGACACATCTAGGTCAAGGGTGTAAAATTTGTTTGAAGGCAAAAGCTAGAGTATCGCTCCAAATATTGAAGCAACGACAAGGTGTGCCAAGTGATACAAAATTTGTACAATTAAAATAAAATGCCATGTTCTAATTCTAAATGTCTCCAAACTACCCCTAATCTCTCTCTAAGCCAAGTATACCTAAATTTGGTCGAGAGGGTTTGCAGGCTCAGTGGCAGTAGAATTAGCTGCTGAGACAAGCTCTTATA
Organism: Iris macrosiphon; assembly: GCA_036927795.1. NCBI lineage: Eukaryota > Viridiplantae > Streptophyta > Magnoliopsida > Asparagales > Iridaceae > Iris > Iris macrosiphon. The sequence goes on along the minus strand of JAYESA010000010.1, from coordinate 123,304,598 downwards.
GCTGTAATGGACATGCCACCTCCCCCACCACTAGCCCCTGTACTAGCACTAGCCCCACTAACAAGACCTTATAAGGGAAATGTCAAGGATTTCACTCAGATAAACTCAAAGTACTTCGGAGGTACGGAGACTCCGCTGGAGGTCTCCGAGTGGCTCATCAGCACCGAGAAGCTACTGAAGGCATCATATTTACTCGAAGACCTATGGATGACAGCCGTAGACCTTCTGTTTGAGGACAACGCTCACCACAGGTGGAAGGCCGAGCAGAGACAATATGGTACCGAAGTAACGTGGGAGGAGTTCTGCGAATTCTTCAACGAGAGATTCTTTCCTGCCCATGTTCGTGATGTCCTCTATGAGCAATTCCTTCACCTCAAGCAAGGAAATATGAAGGTGGACGCGTATAAAACATAGTTTAGCCGACTGAGTCATTTCAGAGAGATATTGGTTCCATTGAGCTGGAGAGAGCCAAGTGATTCCACCATGGGTTATCCCCTGACATTCAATTTTTTACTAGTGCGCAGTCGAGGATATCCCATGCGACAGTGTTACAGAAAGTGAGAAGTTAGGAGCTCCTTTTGAAGGATACATAGCAGACGCAGAGATACCCCACACTAGAAGAACCAGTTAGAGTGCCTCAGGATGGACCCATTAGACGCCCTTTGGCACAGCAGCAACCACAACAACATCAGAGAGCGGGACCCTATTAGCCCCGAGAGAAGCCCTTTTGTCATCACTGTGGAAAGTTAGGGCATATTCAGAGAGATTGTCGAGTTTGTTTGGGCAAGTGTTTGAGGTGCGGATGTCACGACCGGCACCCAAAATTTGGGGCACGAGTACGTGGGTACGTCCAGCCTATGTCGCAGCATCGACGGTAGAACATTGTCTAGGTCACAATACTATCTAATCAATCTCACACGAATATCCAACTCCATAAGGAGACACATATATCACAATATAATATGTAAATACTCAATCACAGAACTAGAGCACGATAAGATATGGAATAAAATAAACGAAATGCAACACCAGTCTAAACAAAAATAACCTAACTCAAACAATAACATCCAAGTCTCAAAGTATGCCAGAAAAAAATCCGGTACCAATAACTGCTAAACTAACTGAATAACTAGTGATCCCAGCTAGACCTTCCGGAATTACACTTGAGCTATAAGGTCCAAGGCTGCAGCTACTCTCCCTATGGTCCATAATATGTCGGACACCAGGCCTCTAAGTCGCAGTCTGGAAAAATATTTCCAGTCAGGATTGGAGCAAAGTACATGCACTAACAGTAGTTCCATGTATATTGACAAAAACTATAATACAGTTTAAAAAATATAAGATGGAGATAAATACTGGAAATAAAAAATATTGGAGAATACATCATCATCAATAGTACAGCTAGCAATGAACATAAATACAAGTGCATGCTAGAATAATGAACTAGAAATACAGAAATCAAATATCTAGCTAAGTGTGTGAAACATC